>HG993124.1:116936318-117536318 GCA_905231855.2 Eristalis tenax
TTCTAACTGATAATGACGCATGGGTCAAAGAGGAAGCATGCATCACTCAAGCGATTGATTAGATCAGTATCTTTCTCAAAGCATGTGCTTGAGTTTCGAACGTCTTTTCACTATTTATTGTCAAGCTTGCGATTACAAACAATATGACACATTAGATTCAATATGGTGGGAGTGCTTAGCTTTAAGGTTAACCAAAGGCCTGTCGACTTATTGTTTCAGTTAAATCTTTGCAAGACATGAGTGATGTATTTTTCCAGAAGTTGTTTAGTTCCTTGTAAAATAATGATGATTTGTAATTTCGAGCAGTTCTATTACGAGTTGCCTCTCGCATACGTACATACATGCATGTATGTGCGTAAATACCAGTCAATGAAATTAGATACTTGATTCAAGTACTTTGAAGGCTACGCAGGCAGAAACTGGCAACATAGGTGCCAGTTTGGACTATGTATTCTAAACCATTTGGCTTTTAATAAATTCTTTCTTTTTGGTGTATCGGGCAGCCTTAATTAGAAAGCTGCTATGCCATTTTCCATTTCATGAAAATATCATAAATATATGAGTTCAAAATGCACTGTATGATAAAACATGGGTGGCGCTCAGCCCGTAGAGTGCCAATGCCTAGCTTCTCAGTTGTGCGTTGTCTCATGCCGACTCCGGAACGGCCCATTTGAAACGCTTTTTCTAGACAGTTGTGCTCTTTTAGCATTGTCAGCTCACTCGAAAGAGATGGAGCCGTGAAAATTATTTTTGGTCGTACGGGAATCGAACCCATGCTGCGAGTTTCGGTTGCATAGTGGTCGACGCCAAGGCAGCCACTTATAATATGTTATGTATTATGTATTTTTTTTAGATTGGGAGGGTCTAACAAATCTCTGAAGAGGAAATTTTAAAACTAATAAGGAATTGGGATGAGAGTGAGGATGGATGGAAAGGTGGTAATGTATTTCTTTCTTTTATTAAAGGCGTTAGCATATTATTTAAGGCAGTCAAATAGAGACACAAAAAAACAGGTTTCTATGCATGATCTATTATTGAAGACCTGCACTATCAAAAACGCCTTATTATCAATAAAATAGTAGTCGGAAAATAAGTCGGTGAAATACATAACTATATATTTTTATTCAAAATGTATAGGGTTAGTATGAATTTTCAATGGGAGATATTTAATAAATTACTTTTTGGTGGGTAACGCCGACTGACGTAGAATAAATATGTAAGTGCATGGTATCTTTAATGATGGATAATTTAGCTATTGCATTTGGACACACACAAAAACCTATTTGAAGGAAAACGAAGCTTTCGCATTTTTCTTTTTCTTGGGCTGCTATTGAAATAGTGTCCATCTCGGAATTATATCAAAGACGCGCTCCAACATTTCCGCGCTCTGCAACAACGACATCATAAAATTACAAAAAGTAGCAAATACAACCAACAAATGGAAATTGTTCCGACTTGAAGACACAATCGGTAGCATATGCTGCCATAGTTGAATTTTTTTGGGTTGAGAATTTCGATGGTTTTTTGTCAACTCACTTGAGGAATACAGATTTTGATATGAGGTGACAGAAGAATGTGAGGCGACAATTTGTCACTTCGTCTAATATATTGCCACAGTGCCAGCCTTCCGAATTAAAGGTGCCACGCGTTTAGAGTATCTTAAGTCTAAGGACAATTCTCAGACAATGCAGATAAACGGAGATTTTTAGGGTAGTTTAGGGTATTTTAGGGTAATTGATAAAAATGTTACAACCGTGTTTACAGTTATTAAATGAGTTGATAAATCTAGCGGTTATAACAGGTGTAATGTTGCTCCAAGGCTGTAATTGATATTGGCTTATTGACACAGGCTAGTGATTTGTGATATATGTGCACGATTTTGTTTGAATGGAGTAGTAAATATTGGGAGTGAGAGTAGAAATGTTAGTGAAAATCATTTTTTGGCTTCTTGATGTTGCCGGCGAGGAAGTGAAGCCACATAGCATATCTTGCCCACAAAAAAAATATCGCTGATTGATGTTCAGATTGTGGTTGTGATGCTGTGCAGAAATCCAGTGGAGACGGTGTGATAACCACAGGTTCTAACTGTTATTTCATCGGACCAAAACGAGAGATAAAATGAATACAAAAACTTTCATTAAAACTGGGGGATACTGCAGCAACATTTTCCTCTCTATAGTCGCTACGCATACGGGTAGGTGACTTGATGTCAAATAACGTATGGAATTGGTGCGTAATTTGGCCACTAAAAAGTAAAATGGTTGAAGTGCTCGAAAAACATTTTTCACAGAGCCGAAATCGTGATGTAAATTTCAGTAATTTACAATTTGAAAGAAAACAGTTACGGTTCCATCTGCTTGGAGTCACAGATAATGCTCAATACAGATAATGCACTATTCATCTTGAAGTCACTTATCCTTGGCTGTCCGAAGAAACTGAAAGCTTAATCGACTGAATGTCCTGGATCAAACCTGCTTGTTCAAAGTATGGAAACAATTCTAAAGGGATGAAGTGCATGGTATCAGTAGTTAGGTTAGGGTAGTAAGCCTCAGAGATCAGGTTATTCGTCGACATCATTGCAGCATGTCTACGAATTACCTTGATTAGGAATTTGTCCACTCTTATTAAGTTAGCCCTGTTATATAGGACCTCATTACGACAGAATTTTTTGTACTAAGACTGTGGTAGTAAAATGGATGACAGGGTCTTAGAGAAAACCTCTCAAACTCCCGAATATTTTCCATCAAGCTAGCTCTCACGTTGAACCACCGGGGACAACCATAGATAAGCAGCGGCCGAATAAAGGCCATGTAGCAGATTACGTTCACTCTCACATGAACCAGAACGAGGTGGTTGGGCGAAGTCCAAAAACTCGCCTGGGTACGCTTGGTCATACCTCCTGAGTTAGAGTCGATGACGGAGGATCGAGTTGCCTGGAGATCTCTCGTGCGTGGTTTACACCCGCGACCCCTATAGCGGATCATACGGGTCAGAAGATGACGATGATGATGATGAAACAGCATTGTGTCCCTAAGAAATAACAAATAAACAAGTTAAATTCAAACAAATTATCAATTATTAGACATTGAAACCAACATGTGGATTTGGATGGTTTTTTTGTCACCTTTTCGTTAAGAATACACATTATGATGTGATGGGACAAGTAGTTACTTCGTCTAAGAGAAAAGAAGTGATTCGCGTATTTATAAAAATTCCGAATTATTTTCGAAGCACTCGATGTTCAGAATTCTCAATAAATAGTTTCATACTTATAGGAGCTACAAGTACCTACGAATTCACCTCATGGTAATGGTTATGTTCCGCGGGTCGTTACGACTTAAGTATTTTGTCCAGCATTAATACATACCTGCAGGGTTTTCTTTTCATATCAGAATTGTAGTGTGCAGTATGGGTGCTTATTTGTTAAGCACTTTCCGTACTTCTTTGCCTCGCATATCATTTTTGGAGTTTGTACAGGTCTTAAAGTCTTCAATCATTCATTAATTCGTCAGTAGTCAAAAGTAATTGGTAAAGGGTTTCGGAAAGTTAAAATTAAGCAAATTCTTAAATTTACATACATACACATTACAAATTACTCAATAATAAATAATGATATTAAAAATGTTTTATCGGTTCCACCTGGTGCGAAAAAAAAGTCTTGTTCAGCATTTGTTGTGCTGTCAGTATTGGAATTAAACTATAATTACAGCTAAGTCAACATTGTTATATTGTGTTCTCGTTACTGTTTACAATGTCGGTGGACAGGCGATCAGCTGTGGACATACCATAATGACTAAGTGCCAAGTTTGAAGTTAAGATACATAGATACACAAATCTTCGATCAGCACTAATGACTCATTCTACATTTCTAGTGAAAAATCTGGATTTGAACAATTGCTTTGATTTGACTCGGTGCAATTATCTTCAGGATATGATGAAATTTTTCGTAAATGGAATAATCTGCTACTGACGTACAAACGAATTAAAGACAGAAATTCAAAAACGGGACAAGATGCAACAAGGTTGCAGTATTTCGAGGTTTTCCATGAAGCTTACGGGAAAAAACCGCACATAGATCCACTTAGAAGTTTATTGATTTCGACTTTGGAAGATCGATATGAACATAGCCCTGAGATCGAAGATGGCGAGGATTCGCCAGCTTCTACATCGCAGCCATTAGGAAATGCTAAGCGCTTAAAAAGAACAACGAAAAACAACGAAATCCTAGAATTTTTCAGAAAAAGAGGCTAGTGAGGAACGTAGCCGCCATGAAGAACAGATGGAAACTGAAAGGGAACGGATTAATATACTAAAAGATATTAAAATAACTTCAGACCGAATTGTCTGACTTTTTCCAAATAACTACTAAAGGCGCATTTAAATGAATTAAGAAGCGCTTTGTGTTGCATTTATTAGTTTTTTTTTTTTTGATTAAATAAACAGAAAAACGCATTTGTGTGTTTAATTACATTTGTATGAATTATCGCGGTAATCACTATGCTGAAAGCAATGCAATGCAATAGTATCTCGTTTTTGCCTCGCTTCAGCGCTGGCTCTGGAAGTTTGAACAGTTGCCTCTTCTAGATGTTCAAGTGGAGTACCAATGTGATTGTCGCTATTAATCTCCTGACTATGCACATCATTAGAATGTCCGCAATAAATAATATGATTGTGCAGACGAAGGTTGTCACGAAATATTTGGCCTCTAGTAGTTTTAACACTTGCAAAGATTTCAACTCCCGAAATGTTTTTTCAGCATTTGGAATGCTTGTTCAAAGCATACACGAGGAAAAAGAACAACAAATAATCTGTTCGTAATCGTCGAAAGTATGCTTTGCAATTGTATGCTTTTGACGTTTGAACTGCTTTACTGCTCTTGCTTTGAAAGGTTTGCCTTTCCGAATGGGCCCTTTTTTTAAAGCAGAACGTATTCGAATATGTTCTAAATTCGAAAAGAGAACTGCTATTTTATGGAATCCAAAAACATACAAATGGCATCAAGTATTATAGGGATGTGCGATTTCTATCTATCCTGTCTCTCCTTACAATTGATGGCTATTGAAGTTTAGATTTTTTTTTAAGTGTTAAAATGTTAGCAGCTGAAAAATTCTTACCATGTTTCGAATTGTTCTGTGAGCTGTTCTCGAGTGTGGTACTCGACTGCCAACTCGAGTCCAAACAAAACTACTTGAACACACTTCACGATTGAAATTGGTCCAAGCTGGGATGAGGACTGATGTTCTGTGAGCTTTGAATGAGGCGAATAAGCAACGTAGTTCGAAAATAATGCATGAAAATTGAGTTTGTGCCATCGCACAGGGTAGGGTTTAAGGGACTAGTGAAAAAACTGCAATTTTTTCGCACTCAAAAAAACATACGAGTACATGCTCACTCTTATTTTCTTATATTTATATATATATTTATTTATAAGGATCAATTTTTCTGATTCATATCGAACGTTGCTTTGCTGTCCCAAGAATAAAACACGTTTTATTCTGTGACAGATTCAATCAGAGTCATGCAATCCAGCATTACTCGATTGAACGTTTTGCATGTACATCGCAGTTCACATTCAACTCCACACAATCTGTTTGCACGTCCTACAATCAAATGGCGCATAGTACCGGCATAATTTCAATCAAAACCCGACTGCAGTTAACCGGTAATGAGCGTATTATTACAGCACATGCAAGGCTACAATCATATTACAAAAGAAAAAAAAAATTGTTTTGACTTTCTGCCACACATGTAATTGTCACGAATTATCAGCTTTTGATTCACCAATTGTAATTCTATACCTGTATTAACGTGAGTGTGAAGCTATGCACGATTTTAGGTAAATAATTCCATTAACAGAAGAAAACAAAGTGTCTGTCTTCTCTCAGGAGAGTTGGTGCAACAACTAGTGAATTTTATTTTTTAAATGAACAAAAATAATTCATTTTACTTTAAGAAAACAAACAGCACGGTTGCCGTTTAGGGCAAGTCATTTTTAGTCTGAAAGAAAAATCCGAACAATACTCCGAAAGTCCGGTATTGAGCTTCACCAAGATGGACTTCTCCTAGAACTGCGACAACTTTTGTAGTACTGCGGAGTTTCTGAAAAACTCTCTTCAACTTCATTTTGTTTGGTATTTGTAAGTCTTCATCATTCAGGATTCACATTTTGTGTACGATATGGAGTCCAGCGCAAACGTTTGTTTAGAATTGAAGAGAGAAAAGGAAGCCAGTCGATGGAGAGCAGTTGATCAAAAATGATGGTTGGATTTTTACTAGCATTTTCCCAATGTTGAACAGTTGTGTGTGTGTTTTTTTTTTTTTTGTGTTATGGGCCTGTTTTCCTAATCGAAGGATACATTTTGGTCCTAAAGATAAGTGTTATCCTAAAAACAAGTAATGAGAGTGGGGAATAATATTAAATTCTGAGAAAAGAACATTTTAAAGATCAATTGAATTCCACACTTGTTTTTATTTTTGAATAATTTAGCTAGTCCTGTTGCCTAAAAAAGTGACAGATATGACTAGGTGGCGCTGTTGTCGCTCACAGGGTTGTTAGTGCCTGTGAACATGATAAAACTTTGCAACGAAAATCTTTTTTGTCATGGTGCACATGCCTGACTGAGCAAAGGTTTTCTCCAATACAACCAGAGAATAGAAAAAAGACGTTCACGTATCTATCGGCGACCGGAGGGATGCTCATCGTACACCCCCGTTCTTTTAGCTATAATCAACGACAGGCTGGAGGCACTTGAGCTGATCCTTCATGGGCGCTGATCTGTGAGCACACACACACTTACTTGAAATATAAAAAGCTTAACCATGGCGGAGGTCTACAAACAGGCGCTGATTGTCGACCAAAGAGTGAGCTGGGAGGCTCTGAAATCCAAGACATCGTGCAAAAACTGCCAAAGACTCGGGCATGTTGCATCCAACTTCGGGAGGGGTGGATGTCTGCTTGAAGTTCGACTTGGAGCGCAAGCCAGGAGAATGCGAGAAGAAGGAGACCACGGGAGCAGAGGTTTATTGTGCATCCAGGCAGTTACAAAGGCAAGAAGGCGCTGCCAAATCTGCCTGCACAATTACCCGCCCAGCACAACAAAACAATGCACACTACCTGTACACTTATTCAGGAAAATATATAAATCTACGATGAGGTCCGGAGTGTGTTAGGGCCAACCTCACCCATGGGATGCAGGAACCAGAGCGAGATCCCAAAGTCCGTGACGTTGGTAATTCTGTGCACAGCTTAGTAAGACAAACATCACTGACATCGTTTTAATAAGCAAAACATGTCATACTAAAAGAAATAAGGTATAATAAACACATTTTTGTATATTCATATCTGACAATGCCAAAAGGAGCCGGGGTACAGCGGTTCTCCAACAGCTGACCAGAATGGGACTTCATTAATCTGCACTATCTGGACCTAGGTAAACCAACAAGAAACCTCACCGTCACTGAAATTGATTATGCAATTGAAAGAGCAAACAATTAACAATGCTTTGGAGCAATAGAAAATGCCTAGAACAAGCAATGGCAGGTACAGTCACTTTCCGATTTACACAAAAATAATGTTCCATAATGCAGTACACCACGACGATAACACCCAGCTGGAGAACAACCTTAGCCAAATTAAGCCAGGATCTGACATCTTGTGACAAATAAATCAGATCTTCCGTAAAAGGAGGAGCCTGCCAGACACTCTTGAAGGGGTTACAACCACTACATACCAAAAATCCGAAGGGCTAGCGAGCCCCTTCGAAGGCAACTTAAAACCATCGCCGCACGATGATCCGGAATTCGTCGCAGAACTAAACAGTTACTTCTTCACCGTTTTATATCCATTCCCACGCATCATCATCATCAGCGAGGACAATCCAGCTGACGAACAAAGAATTATTCAACGCTGTACATTAACAAAATCAGACGGAGCCGACAAAATCTCGAACTTCAGCGAATCCCACAAACGACGATGGTTCTCCTCACCATTCGAATGAACAACCGCATCAACAACTGGTAATTTCCTAGCAAGCGGAAAACAGCGAAAATATTTGCAATTACCAAGAAAGGAACACTACAAGTATTTGAGGATACAGGCATATATCGCTCTTAAGCAATATATGCAAAATCCTGGAATACCTGCAAGCAATAATGTTTAAAAATGGTCCACTCACCTGACCATCATCCCGGGCATGCAGTATGGATTCCGAGAAATACATTCAAGGCTCTATCCCCTAATGAAGTCACAACATGATGTCCTAGCTGGCCTGAATAACCACCAAACTGCCTGCTTTCTGGATGTAGAAAAAAAGGAGTACATAATATACAAATACTGTCAGACGACTCATTGGCACACGCCACATCAATGTCATCACAAATTGCAACGCGGAGGGTAGAAAACCAGACAACAAATAAGGGTATCCCAATAAATGCGGAGAAATCGGTACTTATGTGCTTCAAAAGACCAACCAGAGATAGATGCAGATTAGCAACCCCATGCCGGAGCATCAAGGTAGTCCTACCCAATAATATAACCGAAAGTAAAACCTGAAGTATCTCGGTGGTAACTACACCGAGAAACTTAAATTCAACAACCATTCGACGCGACTCTTAGAAATCCCAGCTTTGGATTTCATCATTCATCAATGGACAAGGCCAGAAGACGAAATGGCTACTCTATAACCAACTCATTCTGCCAATTGAATGGCATGGGTTCCCTATATGTCATATCGTCTCCAAAACCTACGTGGGGAAGCTTTCGATTTTCGAACGGAGATACTCCGAATATGCACCGGTCTCACCTATGACACCTACTAGAAAGCGTTAGAAGTACCCCAGCAACATGAGACTTTCGGAAACCTAGTGTGTCGATGCTATGTGATGTGAAATATAACTCTGACAAAAGATGGAGTTGGAAACAATGTTTTTAATATGAAAAAATATGTGAAAGAGTGATAGTAATTTATTCTATTTTACTAAATACTCCATTTTATTCAGTAGCATGATGTCAAGTATATTGGAGAGTGCATGCAAATCCATTCAAGAATTTGTGAGGAACGAAGGGTATTATGAACGCCTAGTCAAGTAGCTGAATGCAACATGTGATGATATTTCTGAGAAAGAAGAAGCGATGCAACGTAAAAGAAGTTATGTAAGATTTCTAAATTAACACCAGCGCCGAAATGTTTCAAGCGGGGACACAGAGTTGAAGGTTGTTCTCAAGGTCCTTTTGCAGCGTCCAGGTCAGAGAAACACAATAGTCCACTTTATCCGACGAAAGAAGTTGCGAAACAAGCATTATTAACGAAACTAGAGAAAGTAGTAGGACGCAAAAAGGTTTCATTTTTAGAATTTGCCCATGTCCATGATACACGCAGACGAATCGAATGATTTTTCTACTATCAACAAGGAAATGAAAGAAGTTGACAGGAAGATTAACCTTTGAACAAACGTGAACAGCTGGTTTTTGGTTTTTTGAATAAGAGATACTTTGCGATGGAGTTGAAGAAATAAGCGAGCCTAAAGATTATGAAAAGTCGTAAAATATTGACTTAGATTCAAATGCAGCATTATAACCATTAAAATTAGAAGCGAGTTAGAACTCTCTCCAGACGGAGTGCGGATCCCGAGTATTGGAAACCAAAAATAAGTGTTCAGCATAGTTTGTGTGAATGTATTTGCAAGTGTAATATACACTCGTTTTGATAATGCTGATGGAACTATAGTATGCAGACTACTTGCATCGAAAACACGAGTTGCTTCTTTAAAGAGACTTATGATATCGAAGAAGCAGCTGCTGAATTGTTATCGCGAATGCGAAGTTATGAGCAATTGACATTACTTTGGTGGGATACACATTGTGACTAGACTCACAAGTAGTACTTAGGGTTGTTTTGATACCAGGTGAGTACGGAGGTGAAGTGAAGTAACTTCACATAAGTGAGCAATAACTTCACTTTAAAAAAGCGAAGTTATTTCTCACTTAAAGTGGGAAATAATTGCACAAGACATTTTGTCACATTGCACTTTGTATGTAAATAACCTCGCACCTACTCCAAATCTGTGACGTGAAAAAAAGCCTTTTAAGACAAAATGTAACATTTGGCCTTATTTAGCAAATTGGAATCGAAATAAAGTGAAAAAGAAAGTCTGATATATTTAAAGCATGATGCTAACATGACTTTAACATTTTCTTCCTCAGGGTTTAACCGCTCACGCGTCTTCGTCGTTCCGCTAACGGTATGCCAACAACTGCAGGCCGTGAAATAACGCCTGTTAATTAACTCTGAACGTTTCGACACAAAAAATCGGGTGGATTCTCCATCGTGTTCATATATTTTTGCATCTTTTCTCATCTCCCCTACGTTGCATAGGTTCGAATCCCGGTAGGAACAAAATAATGTTCACGGTCCCCTCATTCGAGTCACTGACAATGCTCAAAGAGTATAACTGTCCAGGAAAGGCTTCTCAACTTGGAGGTTCGGAGTCGCATAGAACTGTAACCACTCGTGAACGAACAATCACCCTGCTTCTTTAAGTCCTCTGTCGGCTTACACGGTTGTAGTTTTTTGATCTGCATTTCGACGCGTCAAATATGCATTTGATTTAAACACGACAATTTTTGGTGAAAAATTGGCTACTCCAATAATTTTACTGTTTGAAATTTAAAATTACTTTACTTTAAGGGGAAGAGAGTACTCTGTCCCTCTACGGATCCAACGCCTAAGGTGGTTGAGTGAATCATTGGTTGAAGCCCGGGTACACCTCGAAATCTACGGCCAACATAACGATGAAAAAGAAAGCATAAGTTAGTAGGAAGTTTGTTTTACCGATAAGCTTCCACAACTTTAACGAAACCTATTTTTTTTATAAATAAACATTTTGGTTAGAGAGAGACCACTCTCCGAGAAAAATGTATGTATATATATTAGAAATAATAAATTCGTTTGTATGTCAAATGATGATGACCTAGTCTCTTTAGTCATAGTGCTTCCGCAGCTATGTTACCACTTCCACGCAACGAATAAGTTAGTACAACCAATTCTCCTTATACACAAATATATAAGCCTATTTTTGTATTTACATATGTACGCTAATCATACCGGAAATATCTGACGAATAAAACGTGGGCTTCAGATCAAAAAATGAAGAAAAAAACTGATTTCCCGTGTTTGAAAGTAAAAATCTGTGGGGAAACTTCTGAAGGTGACGGGTAATTGGCGGTGTTCTCCACCCTATACTCGGGAACTAGATGAGCTACCCCTGCCCTGTAACCTAGCATTTTGAGGGTAATTAAATCGCGTCGAGTTGCAAAAAGGAAGTGCGGAAAATCCGCAATATTTTACTCGGTACACCGGAGGAAAGCAGATACACAGGAAGATACACAGGAGGCGATGGGGAAATAATTTCGGAGAAAGTATTTGTTGGGTGCTTGAGGGGAGAAATGAATGATGGTTGACTTCGAACAATAGGGTGGAATGGCAATTGCTCTTTGAGGAGGTTAGTAACTTTAAGTTTCAGTAGGTGTAGGTCTCATTAACGATTTTTTTCTAAATACGTAACAAATAAAATACGTATACGCAAGTTGTAATGAACCAGAAGCGAAAGCAAATGGATGAGCAATTAAAATTGTTAAAAAATAGTGAAAAGTACAAGGAATATAACGAATTTGGGAGAATGCAGAAACTTAAAAACACATTCACCTCAATCGTTGAGTCCGTCGGGGGGAATTATTCGCCGAAATAATTGTTTCGGCATCAAATCCGCAAGCGAACAGTTCCCGTGTCGGAAATTTTTCTGTCATAATAATTTCTGGTCTCGCATTTGTCTGTCACCTCACTTGATTTCATGAATACAGATTTTGATGAGTAAAACAACTCAACTTCTCAACCCAAAAAAAAAATCAACTAGTTGACAAAATACGCTGCAGATTTGTATCTTCTGGTGGGATCAATTTGAATTCGGTGGTTGGATTTGATAATTTGAATAATTCTTGGATTAATTTGCTTTGATTCATAAGCTCAACAATAAAGCCCAACCGATGGACTTTGATTAATTCTGCGTTTCCACTGAAATGAAACCGCGAGGACCGGATGAAGATTTACTGAAACCTCACCGAGCTTAAAGTGGTTTCGCTCTAAATTTTCAAATCACTTTACAAGTTCCCTTCAAAAGAAATGTCACTCGCTCTCAATTTGTAAATGGCCGCCAGAACAGCTGTTTGTTGACAGGAAATAATAGTATGAGAACGCCAGAAAATAGAAAGAGACAGAATGAGAAAATAAACACCAAAATAAACTGAAATTCACGCTGTAGGCGTATCTGGGTTCACAACCTTTCACGGACGAATGAACTCGAGGAGGATTTAACGAAAATCAGAAGCCGTGTGTTTTCCAGGCCTCGAAAATATATGGCGGAACCTGGTAGGTTTGGAAAACATTTATGGAACCTCGCGGTTTCGTTCGGTGAAAACGTAGCATAATTTAATGTTTATTATTATTGTCGGTTTTTTGTTTATTTTTTATGTGCTACAGTGGATGGTGCTTACATGGGGCTGTTCAAGTCGGTGTGTCCATGGTGGTCCTTTTTTGGATGGGGTGGTGATGTGTTAGCCGACTTAGCATCGATGGCCCTGATAGCATCCATTCAGCTCGTTGTTAAACTTTGTTGGAAAGTTCTGCTCGTTTAGCAGATTTAACGCGTTGAGGTAGCGTTGTCCGGGGATTGTGTTTCTCAGGTTCCTGATTTCCTGGTTAGGATGGTTGTTGATCCCAGTGTCACCATGTTCTGTTGCAGGGGGCAGACGCGTGCTTGGTCGTAAAGCCTATTGTTGCCGAGATGCCTTTGACGGTCACTGTCGAACGTGAGTCCGATACATATTCGCAGTATTTTTCTTTCGAAAACTGCGAGCTTCGTCCTGCTGGTCTTAGAGATGGTGTGCCAGATTGGGAAGCCGTATGTTAAGATCGGCCGTATAAGCTGCTTGTATAGCAGCAGTTTCTTCCTCTGGCTTAATCCATTTTGCTTGCGCATCAAGGGATAGATGCGATGGAAGCCTAGTTTGGCCTTGTTAAGGGTCTGTTTCGAATGGCTGTTGAACTTCAACCTTTCCGTGAAGTTAACGCCAAGATACTTGACCTTTTCGTGTGTTGATATTTCTTTACCGTTAGCGAGCACTACCCTTATGCTTCGAAATTTGGCTGCAGATCAACAGATCACCTCTGCTGCTGCAGTCTCCTTAAGCACATAAGTACCGATTTCTCAGCATTGATACGAATACCTCATTTGGTATAATAGTCAAACTTGTTCGCTGTTTGGATTTCGACCCTTCGCGCGCCTATCTGTGTTGACGTCGAGCTATCATAAGTCAGCGAGTCATCTGCAAATAGACAGCAGTTCACTGTGTCGTTTGGATGTGGTTGATCTGCCGTGACGATGCTGAAAAGTCACGGTCTCAGCTTTTGATTGTGCAAGCCCCGCCTTGGTGCTCCGCTCTGTTGACTTGCTGCCTTAAATTGAGACGTACAGTCTTCGCCAATGCAGAAAGCTATAGATTCTGATGAGTTTGGAGAGGAATCCCATCTGTTATAGCAGATGAGTCCCTCAATCCAGACCGTCGATCGAAGGCCTTTTCTACATCCAGGAAGCTGGCGACGGTGACCTCGATATTGATCAGGTCAGCTACTTTATTAGAGGATATAGCTTGAATGTTTTTCCCAAAATCCGTACCGAATATCCGGAATGATGTTTAGGTCGGTAAACCGTCGCTTTAGTTATAGCACTACCATTTTCTCCAGAATCTTGCTTATATTGCTCAAGAGCGATATAGGCCTGTATCCTGAAACACTGGCAGCGTTATCCTTTTTTGGTAAAGCGACAATTTATGTTATTTTCCATTTGATGCAATTGTTCATGATGATTGTGTGAAGTATCAGCAACATTTGTGGCATTAGCTCCAAGACGAAATTTGAAATACTGTCAAACCCGGCTGCTTTCCTCGTTGGGTTGAATAATTCCTGCAATTTCTTCGGCCGTTGTGAGGTCGTCGTTTCTTGTCGGGTCTTCTGCTGTTTTGGTTTCGCTGAAATGCGGATGAATTCTCAAGTGCATTGACGTAAGTGTCATCTTCGATAAAGGATGAAAAGGCTTCTGCTCGTTCGTATTGGATCGCGTCTTTGCTATACATCCCAGCATTCAAGCCCAAGAAAAAGAAAAATGCAACCGTTTCGTTTTCTTAAAAAATTGGATTTCTGGGTGCGATTGGAATTGTCTTTTAAAGCGGCCATTCACCCAAATTGCTGATTTGCTGTTATTTTAACAATAACGTGAACATATTACTCAACTTCTATTCCTATCAACACAAAATTTGAGGGGGGAATTTGGAGGGGGAATATTTCTTTTCATTACCTATTAAATGTTTTTTTCTCGTGCTTTCCATTCCTTCATCTTCAGATGAACATTGCGGTGCTATTCGAACAAATCTCAATTTCTTTTAAGCTATTTCATTGGTACAACTTTCTTAGCGATTAACTTAACAAACTTAATTCGCCTCTGTTTTGAAATGTAGATTTAAAATTTTGACAGTAAA
Organism: Eristalis tenax; assembly: GCA_905231855.2. Classification (NCBI taxonomy): domain Eukaryota; kingdom Metazoa; phylum Arthropoda; class Insecta; order Diptera; family Syrphidae; genus Eristalis; species Eristalis tenax. The sequence goes on from HG993124.1 coordinate 116,950,906, forward strand.
ATCATAGAGATGCCACTTTCTCATAGCTCTCACAAATCTACTACGTATTTGATGTGTCGCTGACCTTACCGAGTGCCGAAGATAAAACGGCAGTAGTGATAACGACAAAACGACGACGAGTCGAATACCGAATTAAATATAATCCCTTCTGGAGCTTAAAGTAAGGAAAATCCTTGCACCGGAGAACATCATATTTTTACCTACAAGCCAAAAGTAAAGTAAAGTGTCTGACACGGTACAAAAAAGTGCATCAGTTTGCCATTGGATTTCCCCTATTTTATGTAAACAGGATCAAAGTCCGCACTCCAAATCTGTCCATCAAAACCAATAATGTACCTTTATTCATCATTAAGAGCTTAATCATACATTTGTACCTCGCGAAACTACCAGGAGTAAGTACTCTGTTTCGACTATACTTTAAATGAATCCCCCCCACCGAACTAATATTCAGAGACATTCGGTTCGGATAACCTGGAAATAGTGTTAATAATCACTTCTATTTTATTAATTAATTAAATTGCATATGTACATGCACGTATAAAATTACATACTAGTGTTGATAAAAAGAGTTGCTGGCTTAAACTAAATCCTTTGGGTACAGGGAAGCCCAAACCTTAATTTTATCCATTTCAGGCAGACTCTTCAATTCTACTTCATCGGAAATGTTCAAGCACTCGTATTCTGTTGCATTTTTTTCTAAAGGCTTCCATGTTAGCGATTGTATCACTTCACAATTTGGATCACCCTTTGCAGCAAACTCAGTCCAAATTGAAGTCATTCGTTCGATGGTCTTGTATTCCCTGCTGTTTTTATTCATTTTTCGTCCCATCAGCGTGTGGAAGAGATACGTCAGTTCGTCAGCGTGACTAACGCCTCGTGTTGCTTTGCCTAAACGCATGATATAATAGGGGTTAACCAAATCTACTGACTCGAAATCAAATCGGTAGAGATATGTGGGGGCTTCGGAATACTTGAATCGGGCAAGTAGAAAGCGGTTAAGTGGGTCCCAGAAGTGTTTGTGGGATACAAGCTAAAAAAAAGAATTATGCATGTGATAAGTGAAAAAGATGGAGGGTGCTTCGTTGGTGTATACAAACATCAAGAAATGAGTACAGAAGGTCAGGTGATTCGCCTTCAACATGAGCTTTCTTTAGTATCTGACCCATTTCCAGGCATTCGCTGCTTTCTTTATCGCTAACAATTTCCGAAGGCACTAAATAGGCACAAGTCTCTAGTGTATTCAGAATTTCCGGTTTCTTTTTTAGAGCTGCAAGGGAATGAGTTCAATGATGCACATGTAATGAAAACTAGACTTTGGCCTACAAACCTGGATAGAAAATAAGCCCTTCTAATGAAGTGGCTCCTACCATCATTGGAATTTTATTGCCCCATGCCGTTTTCAGCATTTCAATTGGAGCCTTTGGAATGACACATGCCTTTGTTACGTAAGGCTCAATAACTGGCCCGAAACAGAATAGGACCCCATCACGTTGTTCTTCCTCTGTCAAGAGCTTGTCGTCGTTCACAATCAGATCACGGGGTTTCGCTTTCTGCAGGAACTCAAGTATATCCTTTTCGTTTTCTTCACCCGAGTAACCAACTGATTTGGCAAGGCGATACGGAGCATTAGTGTGCGTTGTCAATGCCCATGGTGTGATGGAACAACCAGACATGAGGATGGCACGATGAAATAGACCATCCGTTTGTTCTGTTATGGACATGTAATTGGTTGACGCGGCTCCGGCACTTTCGCCAAACACTGTGATATTGTTCGGATCCCCACCAAACTTGGCGCAATTATTTTTAATCCATTTAAGAGCCATCACTTGATCCTTAAGACCGGCATTGCCAGGAATATCCAAAGCTGGATCTTTTAGACTCAGGAAACCTAAAAGTAAGTGATGATGTTACCATCGTTATGTGCACTTTCTATTAGCCTACTTACCAAATGGTCCTAACCGATAGTTGAGTGTAACTAAGACGACGTCCTTCTTCATCAAGAGCTCGGGGCTGTACCAATCACGACTAGCTTCCCCAACCACAAAACCACCGCCGTAGATCCAAATCATGACGGGTCGAGGCTTTTCGGGTTGCATCTAAAACAAGCCAAGGGTTAGGTTACTAATTTAAATGTTTTAAACAACACTCGATTTTTCTAACTTTTAAATGTTTGTTGATTTAAGTTTGGGAGCGTTTCAGTATGCACAAGTTTCTTTCTACCGTAATTGGTCCATAATTATTGCATAAATTATATATGCTTGGTATTGGGAATGGGCTCACCAGCTCACTTAGACCATGTTGTCCCTTGTGATACTGACAGTCAGACTACTACGTCCAGTCCTAATTCCGTTAATTGATCCCAAAATGATTTTGCATAAATATGGCCGAATTTCTTTGATGCAGTATGGATGTGGGCTTATTGACATAAACCTTTGACATTAAATACCCCATGTAACGAAATTGAATGAATTGAACCACACGATCGAGATTACCAGGAAAAGTCTCATGTAATACTTGAACAGTTTCACGTTCAGAATGGTCCGAAATTTGGACCAATGTTTCTAAACTTTTAAGTTAATTAGACGAGCTGGTGCCAAATAAAGTAGAAGACAGGGAGCAAGCAAATAGTGCTTCCTCAAGTTCAGCGGAACAAGACTTTACTATCAAATTTCAAATCGCTCCGACTTTCTATTTCTTAAATCTCGTTGTTTCATGTTATGTAACGTCAGATGGTAGCGTAAATGACCCTAATTATGTTTATGAATCACATTTACCACCTTTAACAGAGAGTGTATGCTATCAGTAGTTTTAATTAGAGAGAGATTGTTATCAAAACAATCTGTGGTTCCCTCAGGAGGTGGCTTATCCCCACTTCTCTGGTCAACTCTAGGAGATCAACTTATGTTCTTAACAGTGATGCTTTCATATCCATCTCATATACCGACGAGACATTATAGGGAATCTTATGCAAAAGTCCCTCCAAATAACATGGAACTGGTGTGACGAAGAATGACTCTAAATAGATCCCTGCAAAACAAACATTATTCGGTTGACAAAAAGAAGAAGAAATAAACTTCAAACTCTCAATGTTAAAGAAACCAGCATTTCACTAATATTTATCTGGTTCAGAAACTCTATTATTTGATGTCAAAGGTTTATGTCAATAAGACCTCATCCATGCTGGATCAAGGAAATTCGGCCACATATATGCAAGATCGTGACATACTGATCTCTTTCAAAACCTACACAATGGCAACTACGGTGCTCTTGTCCCTCAAACAGTTCGTTGGCAAAATATCCAAACCCAAGGATGAGGATTTGGATCTAAAACCAAATAATTCAACCAACCATACTCTATAGCGCTGCAGTATGGTGGAAGAAATGTGAATAAAAAAACCGCCTTAAGCGAACATAACAAAATAAGACTCCAGGATTGGAAGCAATATAGGCTGAAGCTGCAAAGCAAGTCTTAACTATAAAGGTAACCTACAATTTCAAAGAATAGACCTTGTAAGACATCTAGAGATTCTTAAAAGAGCAAATAAAATTTGGGAGTTAACTGGTGAATTTAAATTGACTCGAGTAAGACGCCTGATGTCTCGCAAATTAAACTTTAAAAAGTATGGAACAATGACTCCACTTAGATGAAGTATGGAGTCTAAAAATGGTATACTGGCTCGTCGAATCAAAGTAGGGCTAATAATAATATCAAAATGTACATATTCTCAGATAGACAAAGGTGCCAGGACGTGAAGAAGACCATGAAGAACATGAAAAGGCTGACATGCAAGCCAAGAAAGGTGCACATTGGTTCCCTCAAATCTTCATCTACACAAATGGATCATAAAATAAATGATCCAGTTTTGGACCCACCAGGAGGGACATTCTTAGACAATGTTGGTACAAAACTACAATCCCATAGGAGCTAAAGAAGCTCTAGACTGCGATAAAGCTGACCTGAGGTTGCTACGTGTAGCACTAAAAGGACACGGAGCCTGTCCGTACCGAAATCTGTGGGCACTATGGACAGATGAAGGAAAGCATGTTAATCGAGTGGCCAATTTAATGTGGCATGTTAATCGAGATACCGAAATCTGTGGGCACTATGGACAGATGAAGGAAAGCATGTTAATCGAGTGGCCAAGCCTTGCCCGGGTGGGAGACACGTTCACGAAATCCGATCTAGGAAAGTTGTCAATTGCATTTTGTTTACTAAGTTATTATTGTAATGTCGTGTGTGCATTTTGACGTATGTGTATGAGTAAAAGAAAATGTTGATTTTAGTGCAGGGTTGCCATGTTTCCTCTTTTTGGGGGAGATGTCACATGTTTTTAAACCCGGCCCACAAAACTTTTAAGAAATTGTCCTTTTTTTCTCCCAGTCAAGACAAATTAATTTAAAATAAAAACAGAGCAAATACAAACCTAATAAATAACATAAAATGAGACAGATCTTAAATCTCCAATGTGTCAACCCTCTAAATGTCAAACTGCTTTTTTGTTTGAGTTCATTCCTTATTATTTTCGTTTTATCCGTAGAAAATGTTCTCCAAATTCCGGGATCTTAAAACTTTTTGTCCTAGCCTAGCTTAGACAGCCATGGCAACCCTATTTTAGCATTTTAGTATACGGTAACCTAATTTTAATAATTATTAAAAACGAAAAGTTTTTCTTTATAATAACTACTTTTCCGTATGAATATCGTGTCAAAAATATGAAAAAAAAACAGCGGTTTGTTTTCCTGCAATTGGTTTCTTTGATTTCTTAAAACAATGCGTGTGGCGTTTACAGCAAACCAATGTATGGGACGAAATATCTTTTTTTAATTGTTTTGCAACATGTGGAAGACAAGAAAGAATATTTTCATGGTGGAAATTACTAAATAACCGAAATAACCCTGGCCTTTGGGGTGTACATTTTTGACGTATCCACCAGTTGAATGCAGATTAATTTCTAATTAAGAGTTAATGAGAATGAAATTCTATGCTTATCGTTCCTTCAGAGCCATTACCATGTACTCTACATTTGTCAATATCCACAGTCGACTGCAGGTGCATTCTACTAGAGCCTACGAATTCACGTGCATTCGTGATCACACGATGTAGGGGCAATTAGCATGTGTGTGAAATATTACCATTTTTCCAAATTTCATTGCAATCAAAAGGGCTCATTTTCATAGTGATAGTAAACCTGTTCAAATTCACTTGAACACGAAAATTATTTGCACGTGTTTTATTCGACATGATAAAAAGGATTTAAAAAAGAAATGTTCAAAATAAAATACTTACGTTATTAGTGTACACATTTAGGTATAGACAATCTTCAGTTCCTTCGACTTTATTGTAAGCAAAATTAACTTGCATTGGCTTCGGATTGTTTTGTGTACAATCGAGAACATCTTCCCATGGCGTAGGTGGTACGGGTGCTTTAAATCGTAGCTCATTGACGGGGGGTTGAGCATAGGGAATTTTTTCGAAACTGTAGTAAGTGTCATCGTAAATGGTGGATCTTTTCATTCCCTTGATCTTTCCATATTCGGTTTCTGCGACGATTGTCTCATTGCTGCTAAGACGGTACTGTGTGATTTTATTCTCAACCGATCTGGAAAGAAAATAATTTAAGAAAAGCTATTTATCATAAGTGGTTCATTAATTATTTCATATAATTACTTTGTAAATATGTAGTAAACGTAAGGATTGTTCTAAGTTTGTCACATCGAGCTCATTACTCATTGTTCACGTTTGCACTTTATTTTAAATATACATTTAAGGTTATCAGCAAGTTGATAATTTCTATACGTGCAGCTGAGAGTGCATATGCTGATCCACAGACAAGGATAACCATTTGACAGCGTCACATATCAAGTAGGAATAATCACAACAACAGAAACACAATAATAGGTACGGCTTCAGGTCGGAGAAGACGAAAATGAATCAATAGAGCAGATATTCTTGTGGAGGATGATAAAGGAGAATTCACGCAGGTGTATCCATGTTGGAAATTCGATTTTATCGAAGCGGATTCTTAAGGAGATTGAGTAAAACTTACAAGTCAACACTAGAGGTACGATGTACAACAATTTTGTTCCAGCTGTACACACCTCGACGCGTTTGGTCGAACAGTGAGAACCGTTAATGAGGCTTTTTCGGGAGCTTAAACGGTAGAATTACTAAGCAATGGCTATCGAACAATGACCATCCCAAAAAAATACTCAACAGCGCACAGGCATGGACAATTGCAAAACAGGTTGCGGATATCGCTCGTGTTCATCTAGAGGTGAAATTGCATGCACAAACTTGAGTCTACTTATCCAACGCTTTGGATTTAACGAGCCATGTAGAGTACATGGATAACTTGCCTCCGGCATAAATAATCATCGATTCCGAGCTTGTGTGACATTAGAAAACGCCAGCGTTTATAGGGGCGGATACAATTTCAGACCAACCTCAACGAACTTTATGTGCTCGACTAGAGACTGCTCACAAGCCGTTCGCATTAGTTAAGGAAGCTTGTTGAATCATGGAACATCACACCATGGACACAACAGTGTTTTTAAATGACAGTGTTATGAATTTAAACTTTGTAAAAAGTGCGCAGGAACAACCCCTAGGTTTGTAGGATAAAACGTCAGTCTGGTCAACCATCTACAGATTCAAGCAACAGCGTTGACATGCACTATGTCCAGATGTGTAGATTTTGCCTGTAGTGTGTTTGGGTTACTAACTCTATCTCTATATCAAATCCTTTATCAAGACTTTTTACACTTTCTTTATTTTTTTAATCCCTTCGCTACTCGAAATTACTGTCAAAACTCTGTATCGCCTTGAGCCGCTATTCCGATGTCACTAGCTAAGAGACGCCAAAGACACAAGGCTTTAAAAAAATTGTTTGAAAAATTTGGGTTAAATTAAAAAATGTATTGCAATAATTTATGGTAATCATTCTTGTTTTATTTTTACAATATCACTTGTGTAAACACGTGCAAATGGTTTTCCGACTCGTTATCATAGCAAATTTAAACCATACAATCCAAATGATTGACTTTTTTTTAATGACAAAATGTTTGATTCTAGCTTAACTCTAACAACTCATTTGAACTTATCACTAACTTACTAATCCTATGCGAGTACTCTAACCTAGTCTACTACTCTAATGGCCTTGCGGCCTTAAGAATTTCTAAACCCTTATAAAATTTAAGCTACCTTAACTATGTCCGCAACCTAAGGACGCGTGAGTCAGGGCGTGTGTTTATGCATATGCCTAACATATGTAATGCACAGACCCTGAAGAAACTTTTTTCGTTGGTTTTTAGTTTTTTTTTGTTTTTTTTTTATATAATTTTCTGCTTAACCTACCTTGAACCTATGTAAAGAGGACTACTGACGGAGGACTGGCTGACGATGTCGGAGGCTGGTTTTGATGCAGTGAAAAAAAAAAAAAAACAAAAACATCCCTCCTTAATGGATTCCTCTCTATCTCTAGCGGGGATTGCTCTACTGAATCGGAGGAGCTCCTCGTGTTCCCGAACGACGTACGGTTCGTATTAGAGTCGCCGTTCTACTGTTCGGCGTACCACGAGGATGATGCTCGCCTCATGAGAGAACAAATGATTGTCCTTGCGACTTATTACTGGTAACGCCGTATGCAAGGCGAACATTTGCAAACGCGTAAATTCAAACGGTATATCAGATGGAATCATTGGGATGCGATGATTTCTTAGTTCCCAATGATTGCATTGGCCATTCCAGCACATTCAAATGCAGTCAATGCTGTGGATCCAAAAAATTCTCCATAACGCTCCAACTGCTGACATAATGCCCTTACTGAAATAAAGTCATTTCGTCATTTCCATTTCCGTGTTTTACGCCAAGCACAGAAATGTCGTTACATTTATTTACATTACAATTAAAATTCTCCACGTTAATGTGGGTTCTATACGCATTGGACAAAATTAGTAAATACGGCACGGTCCAACGATTATCAACTTCAGCGTATTGCTCTCATTTGAATCGTTGTTGATTTGTCATAAGTTTCTGTCGACCCGCAAAGATATATGTTTAAGGATATCCATCATCCCCTGTGACTGTGTCTAAGATCAATGCTCTCGGATAACATTTACTATCAACTAGACATGGTGAGCTCATTTCGTATGGTCCATTCGGACTATGGATTAAATTCTTTGTGATTACTTCCAACATTTCTGCTTTTAACATTTTGTGCGGTCGACAGATGTTTCCATGGAAATTGATTCGGGTGCTTCTTATTTGCTTGTCTTTACTATTTTATGAATGAATATATACGTTTTGTTTTATTTACAAAAGGTTTCCCAATAATTTCGAAATTTTAAAATTTCGAATTTCATTGGTCAAAAGTGGATTGCACACGCAACGTACTCATTGGGCTATTTGCGTTGTGTGAAGACATTTTTCTGGACTCCAAACGCACGCAAGCAACGTATTCTTTCGGCTGGAGCCTTTACATGTTACGTAGATGTAGTCATTTGTTAATTGCATCAGGTAGATGTATGCACTCTTCAGCGTGTAGACTTAATTCAAAAGTTCAGTACATGTCGACTATATACTGATGGAAAAGACTTCCTCATTTCAGAATATGATTGTCTTGATTTCGACGAATCTTGAATCTGTACGCATAGTAATTCATTGCTATAACCGTTTTTTTTTTTTTGAAAAATCCATAGGTGTACAATCTATGCTACCCACTTTTGGCAATGATTTTAGCTAACCAGTTGACGGATTAACTAACATGAACTTGTGTGTTTCCTTGGGGCTTTTTGTCTGCTCTTATGATAATTCTACGATCGTCCGACGGCATTCCGTTTTAACCAAAGTCAACAATTTCCACGGAAATAAATTTGTAAAATTGATCTGCAATTGGGAATAAGGATCCGACTCTGCGGTAGACCTATAATTATTTATACCTTCGATTACCTTAAATGTTGGCATGAAATTATCACTGATAATAAGTGTTGCACCAAACCATGTCATTTGACTACAGAAATTGTTTGTCTAAATATTCTTTAAGAAAGGTTTTTATTCTGGTTACGTTACATAAATCCATGAATGCAATTGTTCTGGTGGACAATTCAATGCGGACAATCTGAATGTCCCATTTGCAAATCAGAAACCTGGTGTTTCAGTGCTGAATTTGAGTGCTTTGTAATGTTGACAAACTTTGTTCGTCTTACCAATGGTCACTAAATTTGTGTGAACTATAATCCAGTTGACAGCTATGAAGCACGATTGAAATTTATGCGTGGACGATTAACAGCGATTCTTGCTTATGGCAACAGAGAACGTGACCGCGCATTGCGAACAGTGTTGGAACTTTAACACAATTGTGGTAGATCTACATTTTTTTGTTTTATATTTATTTTATTTTTTTTTTCTTAATAACTGCCTTAAAACCTATGTAAGCTGGCCACCATGGTCAACTACCGGGTCGTTTAAAAAGGCCAGCGGTGGCGGAGACTGGTTTTGGTGTAACCACCAGTAAAATTGCCGATGTCAGGCAGACTGCTTCCTATCTCGAGCGAGGTTCGCTCGACTGAACCGAAGAATATCCTCGAGGGTGCGAGCGACATTCGGTTCGTATTGGAGTCGCCTGTCCACTGTTCGGCGTACGACATGGAAGATTACATGGCATCCGTCTGTATCCTGTATTAGGCCAATAGTGTCTAAATAAAGGAGTGCTTCCGGAGGAATAAAGCTGTTAAGTCTCACCCTTTCATGGTACATAATATTGGGGTAGTAAGCCCCGAAGATCAGACTGTTGGAAGAGGTCATAGCTCGTGCAATGTGCCCTCTGATCAGCTTAATAACAACATTTTCTATCCTGTTCACGTTTGCCTCGTTGTACAGGACTTCGTTAGGTAGTACTTCTTGTACTCAGACTCGGGTGTACGATATAACCGGAGACAGGTACAAAGACACTGTCTCTCGAACAACCTCATCTTTTCCATCTGGGAAGGACTCACGTTGAACCACAATGGACAACCGTACGCCATGATTGGCCTGATAAGAGCCATGTAGCAGATTACCTTCACCCTGGTATCAAGTTGGCTACTAAAAAATAACCTCCTTGCCGCAGCAAATGCATTTCTGGTTTTCTTCAGAGCAATATCTTTATGTTTGTCAAAATACAGATTTTGATCCAGCCAAATGCAACGATATCTAACTACACTTTTCACAGCTAACGGCTGTCCTTGCGGGTCAACTATGCCGAACTTGCGCCAGTTTAAAGCCATGTGCAGCGGGGTCCTGAAAAGGATAGTTTCACACTTCAAGAAGTTGATAAACAACTTCCAGTCGTCGCAAAATCGCTGAACTTTTTCGAAGTCACGCTGCAACAAGCTATTTATTACCTCGACCTTCGGACCTGATCTGTACGCTACTAGGTCGTACGTCGGCGTACGTAATTAAGTGCGGCATGGAACCTATAAGTTCTGCAGTGAATATTGAGAACAAGATCGGCGAACCAATAGCCCCCTATTGCAGACCATTTTTAATGTCAAAGACCGTGGTAGAAGTTACGTCGCCACTTTTCACGACGAACTTTCTACCTGTTATCATGTCATAGATCATGTATAGTAATGGTTTACTTATACCAAGCCTGACCAGCTTGAGGAAGAGGCCCTCCAACCAAACGGTGTCGAACGCTTTCTCCGAGTCAATCAGGAAGGTACCCGTGCATTGTTTTTTGCCTGCGGCATGCATGGTTTCGTGCTCCGCCCTGAAACCGAATTGGTTGTCCGGTATGATTTTATTTTCTTCTACCCATTGTTTCAGAACTCGAATGACTATCTTTTCAAAAACCTTGCTTATGCACGGAAGAAGACTGATCGAAGTATGTGACATGCCTTGGAAATTATTTATAAAAACGAGATCTACCACGCTTTTTTCCAATCTACCACTCATTTTCTTCGGGATCTACCGCACTTTGAAAATTTGAAGTCCCAACACTGATTGCGATCTTGTGCAGCTTGGTTTCTCTCTGTGCTCTGATTTCTATTCTCTCTCGGGCAGCAGCTTCGCGCCTGGCATTATTCGATTAGAGACGGTAAACACAACCGCGCAAAATAATGCACTCATTTTGAATTTACCTTGAATAGCGATGCACCGATTTGTTGAAATATGTTGTCATTTCGATGTTGATGTAACAATCATTCGAAAAAATGTTCCCGAACAATTCATCAGTTTTGATTTTGTTCATGATTAGACATTCAATATATTGAGTAATACTGGCATTTTTTCTCACACATCTTCTCATGTTACCAGTTCGTATGCACAATTCTCCGTCAATCCGGGGAAATCCAGGAGCTATTTCATTCCAAACCTTAACCTTACCACCATCAATTGCTATTATTGTTTCAACAGAGGAGACAATTTCAATCCTCACCCTCACGCCTTCATTTGTTTGTGTCTTAGCAGAGGCGAGATACTCATATGTCCAATGCGTTGAACCATTTTTTTTTTGTTTTTGTTGTAGGCACTCCGCTGTATGTATCGGCGAAAGAAGACAAAATAAAAGATAAGCGAACAAACAAAAATCTCCACTGGGGGTCCGATAATGGCAATGGTCTCTACTGATCATGTTCGAAATGCAATGCAAATACATAATATTTGTTTTATGTTGTAACGTTTGACTAAGAAAACCTGCAGAGATAATATACATCAATTGATTCGTTAATGAAAGCTCTTAACGTATGTATTATATTTTTTAATTTCAGTTCAGAGGGAAAGAAAAATTGGATATTGAATTTTTTTTACGAAATGTTGAATCGAGGCGCAGTTTTTAAATTTAGGGTTAGTAGCACTGTGCGACTGCAAGTGTCATCGGTTTTTGTTTATTCATAGAGTTGACCTTTGTTTTCATTCTTTCAAGCATCAGACTGACAGTATTTCCAGTCGAATCATGGCTGTGGTATGAGATTGATCTATCGCATGCAGCGGCATGTAACCTTTTGCCCTTTTTTGAAATGCACTCTTAAAGCAAAGTGATTTCACAATCTGCTTATCGATAGTTTAAATAATATCGTTCAAATGTTGACTTGATTACAATGAAGGTATTCATTACAGAAGCACTATCATTTAAGAATCAGCACAGATTAATCGTTGTGTGTTGCTTGTGTGCTCGCTTTAGAAGAAAGTCAAATTATTAGAGATGTTATGAGTAGAAATGTTCTCCTAGCTCCAGTAGAACATTTCATTTTGATGTGGTTTTCACGGATGCGATGAGCAAATTATCGACTTTCGACGAGACTTGAAATTGGATTTTACTAACAATGGGCCATAGGTTTTTTTATGTGCATTGAAACACTCATTTCCTTCCACTTGATGCATACTGACAACTAGCCCCTTATTTAAGGCTTGAAATGGCTGAAAGGCTTAAAGTACACCAAACACTGACGTAACAACCGACTGCAGTTCACAATTCCGATGGTTGGTAACATTTTTTTCCAACACCTACAATGTTTGCTTGTTGACGTATCCACTCAGTTCAAGGGCAATCACGTAAATCGGTCGATCGGCTTCGACTCTTGAATGCCCAGCCCACCGTACGACTTCAAACTAGTTATCTTTGAAAAAAGCGCTGTCAATTCGAAAAATAATCACTTCAAAAATGCCACGTTTCAACAAAATATTTCTTTACTTTTTTCACCTCGTTTTCATTTAGGTATGTATACACACATGGGTACTCGAAAATGCTTAAACAAAATGCACAAATAAAGGGTGATACCAAAATACAGGAAAGATTTTCTATTAGATATTCGTTGCTATTTGTCTGTTTAAGGGAACTCAAGGCATACACTGAATTGCATTATGTATGTATTGTGTAATGAAATCATTGTTATATTGTTTTTGTTTTAATAACTTCCAAAGCATTTCTACGATAGCCAGTGCCGAGAATACCTCGCCGGCCACTTTCGTTCTTAGTAAATGCTGACGCAATGTACACAATAATGACTTTGGCCTCTTCGATGTGATCACTTCGGATTCTTCTTCATTGTTTTTGCTTGAATTGAAAGCTGCCAACATTTCATTGTCACACAGAGCACAGCAGGCTTCTACATCATCGTCCAAATGTACAGAAATCATCGAAAGTCAAAGATTCGCCAAATGTAGGAAGATCCATCCCTACCAACAGGTTGCTTTTTTTTACTTAACAATCAGATGGAATTATAGAGAATTTCGATTTATCGAGAGTCGACTGTATTATATTTGTTTTATTAATTAATTTAATAAATGTAATATTTACATACTTTTATGAGAAAAATAAGTAATTCATTTAACATTCTTATATATTAGATATTTTTTAAGAATCGAAACTTTAGTAATCGAGATGTTTTTATAAACGAATGATCAATCGATATGGGCGCATTTGAATGATTATTCGAGTGAGAATCGATTAGTACAACATCTTGATTCTCAGAATCATTCGAATTATTACTAACTAATTACTAACGAATAACACAACATAACTCGACAAATGTCTCACTTCAGTGCGAAACTAAGTAACAAATAGTTCTGGTCGAATCAAGAAAATAAACTCGAACTCATTAGAATGACCTTGATGAGATACATTTATCGAGTCTCTTTTGGTAGTAGTTAGTAAGAAGTCATTTGAGTTCGTAGCCATTCGAATGATTAATTGAAAATCGCGATGTTTTCGAGATGTTACATTAGTCGTTTATTTCTCGAATTATCAACAATGCACAAATATTCAAAAAGATTCTCTTGTTAATACTCTATGTGGGATGACTCTATTGAGAAAAACTGGAATTAAATATCTTGGTATAATTTTTTGATACGAAATTGACGTTCTCATTCCATATTGACTACGTACTTGCTGAAGCAAACTCAATGCTTGGGTTAAACTTTCTTGTTATGAATTTTCTAGACCACATGTCTCTTGTACTTCCGTATCTGGAATATTGTTCTTTATTATGGTCTCCGTCGTATGTAAAGCACTTGTTACGTCTAGAAAAGGTTTAAAAGTCCTTTAGGAGATTCGTTGTAAAACGAATGAATTGACCTCCTACTCCTTATCAAATAAGATGTGCCTTCTTAGGACTAGATACACTAGAAAAAGGACAAAGTATTCAATATATTCAATCTCTTTCTCGTACAGCATAAACTGTCCTCATATACTTCAATTTGTTAAACCCAGAAAGAAATCTTCGATCAAGAAACCTCTTATACCAACCAAGTTAGATTATTATGGTTTTATTGAGCCTAAAAAGGCATTCTTAATTGTAATTCTGCCTGTTTTGAAATAGTTCTGCGATGATAAATTGAAATTTAAAAAATGAATTCCAAACATCTGATTATAGTCTTAGTTAAATATGTTTTAAATATTTCACACTGCTGTCTAATTAATATTTTGTTGGGTGTTCAATTCATATGGTTGTTAATTATTACTATTAATTGTATTTATTATAACTTTAATTTATTGACTTAAATATTTATATAAGAAATGTTCCATTACTATTATTAAATATACTTATATCTGTAATCTGTAAGAGTCAAACTCTATAGATAAAATAAAGAAATATATATTATTATTATTATTATTATTATTATTATTATTATTATTATTATTATTATTATTATTATTATTATTACACAATATTTAAGTAAAAAAATAGTGTTAAATGATACCGCTGTGTCGACCCCTATGCAAAGGAACCTCGCTACCTAGGTTCGATTCCCGGTACGAACAAAATAATTTTCACGGTTCCCCCATTCGAGTCAATGCTCAAAGAGTATAATTGTCTAAAAACAAGCTTCTCAAACTTGGTCTTACGGGGTCGACATAAAACTGTAGGTCCCATCAGAAAACAATAACATATCTATCGAGCTAAAAGCGTACTCTGTTGAGAAATAAAACATATTTGCCGAAGGAAATATTTTGTATTCCAAAAGCCACTGACTTATCAAACGGCCCTTGTACGTATCAATAAACAATTGACAATATTTTGTTAAATAATCCGTATTTTTAAACGGCACATTTTGTATAGCGAGTTCTGGGACACCCTTTATTTAATACTCACAGATAGTGCAATTACAGGGAGTGATTTTCCCATAATTAAGTGTACAACAAACAAGGCAAGGTTCCGTGTGTAATGTTGGCCCTCTCATGAAGGTAATGAAGTGAAATTTCGAAAGTAAATTCAAAGAATAAACGAAACAACATTCTAACTAAATAAAATACGTGTGAATGTTCATATGCGTGAGCTCGCTTGGTTCAACGTACAATTTCAACTAAACTGGTATACATTTTCATAATTGTCTCAATTTAATATGCTGCTTGTGCTGATGATGCGCTAATGATTGATGATGTAAGGTTCTTAAACCTTCATGAATTGATTCATTTTGTTATAATATGTATGAAACCAATTACTAAGATTAATTTGTTTATTTTGTTAACTAGGTGACAAGCTGTC
The DNA here is from genome assembly GCA_905231855.2 of Eristalis tenax. Classification (NCBI taxonomy): domain Eukaryota; kingdom Metazoa; phylum Arthropoda; class Insecta; order Diptera; family Syrphidae; genus Eristalis; species Eristalis tenax. Next base: position 116,966,368 of record HG993124.1, read on the forward strand.
AACGATTGATTGTTTGCCGAATTATACATGTAGGCATTGTCACGCATTAATGAAGTGACGTGATAGATTTTCGCATGGCGTTCGATGTAAGGGCGAAACGAGCTTGTCTTAAGGTAAATGAGGACATGTTTTTCTGTCTGCCGTGCAAGACCAAATGACATGTCACAAACGAGAGCAACAGTTTACAGATAGCTAAGGGGTTATCTACTTCGTCGTTACCTCCAAAAATGACGTCCTAATTGATCTTCAAAAATGATTGACTAGAAAACTCTTATTTCCGAGGCCTGATTGGCAGAGTTAATTCTTAGAGCTTTTTAAAAAAATATTTGGTCCTATCTGCAGATGAGAGAAGAAACAGACCAAGGGCAAAATCTTGGCTTCTGGTAAGATGGTCTGCGACTTCGATCTTGCCTTTTCAAGCACTAGAGGTAGACTGAAATTCCGGTAAAAGTTCTGATTGGTCGCATACGCAAAACAATCGAAGCGAATATCATCGAAGCACAATTTGATCATGGGACGGATGCTGCAGGCAGTCGATGAGTAGACTTCGTTAGCAGGGAACAATAATAAAAATCGTAGTTATAAGGAAAATTGCGCGTTGTTAACTATTGAGACTTTGCACTGGCCTTGTTGTGGGAGCACCTGGATCTAAGGCGATTTATCTCATGCTTTAACCATTCACTCTACGCTGGGGCGAGAGTAAGTAGGCACGTATCACGCCATCTTACCGTAACATTTACTTTGAAAATCATGCTTCTGTTCGAGTCTTTACCTGAACTACATTTTAGTTTAGGTACATGGACAAAATTGGAAAACTGAACAATAAGATTTCTTGCAGCCACATAATATGTACATCTTATGGGGTGCTTTATTTGGTCTGGTGGAATTATTTGCCGGTCAGAAGGAACCCACTGTCCGATAAAAATTGGGAACCTCTGTACTAGACGAAACAACGGCCGAATAAGAAAATATTTTTTAAAAATATGTTCTCTTGCCACTAACACTCGTGGAACGCTGTGATCGCAGAATCATGTAATCAGATACTGTCGACAATTTGGAACGTTCACGTCACTACTGCCGGCATGCCTAAAGGCTCCATATATGCGAATGAGAGAGCATGAGCTAGTGTCGAACGCTCATGGGAGATTGAGCGAATACAACCTCACCTATGAGGCATTTTATATTGTCGCGAAAATTTCGTAACCATACATATGTGAATTTGTCAGCAGGCATAGTTTGTTCACAAACGACACAAATTATTCGTTAAGCATTACATAGTGTGTTTTGGAAATCACCCAGCATATGCGAATATGACATTTAAAAGGAAAATGGGCAAATCACATGATAATTCGTGTATACACACGTATAAAAACAACCTGAACATATGAGAAGTTGCCTTTTTCCACAAAATAATTTCTGACATATGCCCATGTGCGCATATGCTCGTTATGGCTAGACATATGTTGGGCACTAGCTCATGTACACTCATGTCCATTATAGTTGGGCCTTGTAAAGAGTGAAGGGAAGAATCATACCTCCAGACTGCACATCACTCAAACCGGACTCGCATGGGAAAAGATGGCATAATGACCTACAATTATCTTCCGAATACAGTCGCGATGCCCATAACCGTAATAAATGTGTGCTTTCTCTAATTTTGATGTTCGATACCTCTGAAAAACGCCTATAAGTTAAATCTGAGTAATCACAACAAAAATACGTCCTAAGCAAAGATAAGAATGTGCATACAAAAAATTAAGTCTAAGTTGACTCGTTCTGAGATTATAGCGGATACAAATGAACTTCAAAAACTTGAACCATATCAGCTTCTGGTACATGTCTAATGTACATGCTACACATGTCTAGTAATAGCTAGTCGTACATGTCATACATCATATGCAATTACTAACTAACTATATAATTTTGTTGTCAGCCACATCTCAAGGCAAAATAAGACCCATAATTATTTTACAAACTACTGAGAAATAATTTGTTGTAGACAATTGAAATTGTATCACTTTGATTACAGTTTATATTTTGATACAAGAATCTAAACAATATCGAACCATCACACTATACAGAAAGTATTTGTATCATTTGTATGTTATGAAGAACAGATCTGTCGATTGGATTAACTCGTCCATAGAAGAAGTAAGCAAAACTTATCAAGATCACAGCAGGTTAGCTAATTCATTTATTGTGACTTGCGACTGGTATTACAACTTTCACCAGTTTGAGGAAAGTTTTGAAAACACGAACGATTTTGTTGACGCCTTTTCAGTCCTGAATACATAATTGCCTGAATATAATACTGCCTTGCCTTCATGTTAGTATGTTCATCAAAAGTAAACACGAAATGTACTCACATTGGAGAAAACTACACAACCTTGAAGGCCTGTGTACCGTATGAAATCCGTGAGATTAAGGGGTATTCAGAAAAGAGGACAGTCCAGTTTAAGTGTCGATTTTGTAGGGAAATAAATGGCTTTTTGATATGCCTGTAAGCCGCCATCAAGCGCACTTCGACGGATCGTCCTCTTTTAAATTTCAATGCCTCTTTTAAAAGCGCCTACTAATGTTTTTAACATATTTATCATCTGGACTAGTGGTTTTTCAGGTATAGCAAAAAACTTAACTATCTAAACTAAATAAATAGGGTGGACTGGATTGGCGCAATGAAGACCATGTAACTGTCATGAAGTGAGGATTGGGCTCTCTTTTGATCTCCATAGAGAATTTGTGAGAAATTCTAGATCAGAGTAATGATCGCCTAAAGTAGTAATCTGTTGCTTCTGAATGTGGATATGTGCCTAAATAATAGCTTTTAAACATTGTTTTACACATAGTTTACAAAGTCACAAAAAATAGCTTCAGATTTGTCCACATACTATTTAATCGATTTTCAATTATTTTATTATATAAAAAGGACGTGGTTTATCGAACAATTAAAAGTTGTACATTAAGGACTATGATTTTCTGAATATGAAAGAAAAGTTTTTAAACTATAACCATTTCGTGCTTGAGTTTTCCAACACTTTTATTGGATGGACTCCTATGTTGATGATCTGTGGTTCGTTCGTTTTTTTTTTTTTTTTTATTAAAACAGCTAAACATTATTAATCTTACATTAAATATACTATTGCACAATTTACAAAGATTTGGTTAGGGTAACCTAACTACTTTTAAATATATTTCAAACTCTATACTATCTCAAACATCTAATGGAGAGGAAATGCTGTTGACAAAAACCTCTATTCAAATTACAGTCGTTCGCTTGTTCCGTCAGAAAAAGCTTTGATGTTTATGGAGGTCAAACGGAATTTGATGTATATTTTTAAATAAATTTCTAAGATCATAAATTAGGACAAGTATTAGAAACAGTATTAGAAAGAAAAAGTATTGGAAAAATCCCAATAGCCCTACGATATCTATCTGTTTTAAATCATCACCCCGTCATCATCATCGTTGAACAACTACTAGACCACAGAAAAGGGTAGTTACATCGCGTACAACATTTTCCCTGCTGTTTGGTGTATGTACCCGGCACATTTTGTTAACAGTTTGATAGGCCCTTATCAGTGCGGCCAGGGAGATTGACACTCAACAACTATTAGTCGATTTCAAGGTCTCATATAAAATCGTGCATAGAGACGAGAGCTATACATAGACATGTCTAGTATTAAAATGTCTGCCAAACTAGTCAGGTTGTAAATAAATAAAATAAACAAATTCGCTGAGACGTTTAAGTCAAGAAAGGACTCAGACAAGGCGAAGAGCGTCATATGACTTGTCCAACGATCTACGATAACCGTATAACTATACCGATGTCACTGACGGGATTTGCCAAACTCAGCGAGCTGTCAATGAAGTTCTCTGGCATTGGGATGTTGGCGAGGTGACTAATATCGTTTCAAGTGTGAACTAGAAAAAATCGACGAATATGTCATCTCTTGAGTACAGCACATCTCAAGAATTGACGGCGGACAACGCCCTGGACAAATCGCCGGAATAGACTGAAATATTTCGGTAGTCATAGACAGTACATATGCACACAACATGATTGTCGATATCAAAATCTAAATAACTCTTCCCAACCGCTGTTGGCTTGGTCTCAAGTGGCAATTGCGTATTGCAGCCCTCTCACCAAGGATCAATCTAGGCAAATATCTGTCTGTATGAAAAGGCTTGCTTGGACAGGTGCAGGTCCACCTTGGACTGGTGATGAAGATGAAAAGGCCAGTACCAATGTTATGACTGCCTGTTGAAAAACGAATGTGAGCCGTAAATAAAATAATGTATGTACATCTTCGTTTGTTTGCTGTTGTTCCTCTGACTCAGTCATATTTACCGAAGAAGATAGCTTTATCTGTTTTCTTACCTACTGCAACTACTTACTCTAAACTTACACTGTTGTTTATCTAATTCTCAAATGAATTATACGCAGTTTTTACAAGAGGCAAAATAGCTTTCAAACACACGAATACTTCTCAATGGCTATTTCAATATATCTTCAATACTGACCAGCGCTCCTTATTGACATGTATCCACATTAGCAACAATTAGGAAAGCACCAGTCAGATTTGATTTTTGAACAGACCTTATGGTTGTTGTTAGGTTCATGACAGTATTCTGCTAATCGGTTCTTTGAATGGAGGAACTTCCAGCTCGGATATACGAACATTTCTTCAAGTCACTTCGCAAAAATTGTTTTACCAAATGGTTTACAAATTCGAATTTCCTCTAAACAACGCAAACATGTGTATGAATATTTAACTCCGGTGCAAGAACGCGTTTCGATGCGCCATATCCAATTGCATTCACACGACTATTTAACATATTCTCAGCGTTAAAATAAAACAATTTTTAAAACCAAATAATATTTCAAAGCGAATCATTCAAGAAATGAAGTCATCGTTTCTTTTCATTTACCAACAGTTAGACTTGTCATGACTCCCAAATCGGCAGATAATAAATTCCCAAAATAGCCTTCCAAACACACATTGTTTACATATGTACAGACGAATGTAGTTATATTTATAAACATGCACAACGCCAATATGAAGAGACGAGCCACCGCCCATACACAATGAGTGTGTCTATCATTGGTTTGATTTGTCAAAGAACGTACACTTCTTACACTAGTTTGTACACTGTAACTTACCTTAGTCTAAACCACAGCGAGTCAAGGAAACTTATTTCAGTATTCATAGTAAACACAAATTTCAATAAGTTGTCTTAAGAAGAACCAAATTGTTTTAATAAAATGCACTTTAACACTCTTGCACCGCACCGTATGGAGTCCAAACAGTAACTGATTCTAGGCTGGCTGCGAGAGGCATTTCAAGACTTTCGCTTGCTAGATCTCAGACAGGCAACCAAAACAAAAACAAAAATAACGATTTCAACAGTATCGCGGCTCTAGAAGAATTTCAGTGCACATATGTAGATCACTACAGCAATACGACTGTGAACGAAGAGATGGACATACTAATGCGTAATACGTATTTTTTTTGGATTCCAGACTCTTTTTCCGATATTTGTACGTACGCGGACTTTGATAAGCAGATACACAAGCGATTGCACATCACATCAAGTGCGGTGAAGTCATTTTTGTTTGGATCAATAGATCTCCCAGCAGCAGCCAAACAAACTGGGAACATATGTATGGCTTTGTGTTTTCGTTCGCTAATTTCATTTTGGATTAATTACAGAAGTTGATTTGACCATGATATTGCTTCTCTTTTTAATCGATTGCAACCAATGTACACATCATGAGTATGTACGCGTTGTTTTTAGCTCTCGCGAGATAACTGTATCTCTGTTTTCCTCTCGAGAAGTGGTGCATATGTCTGTGATTTGTGTACATTAATAAAAAACAAAAATAGATTAAAACCTAGGTGACGTTATTTTTCCTATGGCAGTGGGAGAATATAAAGTAAATCATTTGCTTAGAGAAGATATTCTGGAGGCGTGGAATATGAGGATCGGCTAAATTTGCATGAAATTTGTTCAACAACTCTGAGGCAGTATTAACAAAATCAGCAAATAAACACTCATCGAAAGTGAATATTGATAGAAATGTAGTTACAGTCGACTCTCGTTAAATTGACTCGAATTTTGAAATATAGTCGATAAGTTCAATAATATCAATATTAATAAATAGGTCTCCTGGATTATTTGAAGTTTAAGGTACAGTATATTGCCCCCCGACAATTAATAATGTGAGGTCGAGTTTCATGAGCAGATCTGTTAATTGTTTACTTCACGCACAGACCTGTTGAGTGTTTGCATAAATGAGACAGTAATGGGCAGCCTAATATTTAAACGTTAAAGTGGGTGATTTTGAACTTTGATTTGGCTGGATGAAGACGAGAACAAAAGACAAGAAGGACATCCGCCAATTCCAGTCACGAGGCAATGAGGTCACTTAGGTTAGGTTAGGTTGTAGTGGCTGACTGCAGATGGCCGTCACATTTAGGCCAAAGTAGGCACGTTGTAATACCACGCGGATTAATTTCCCCTAAAAATCAGAACCAGTTGGTGCTTACAACGACAATGACACCTCTTAACTTTTTGAGGTTATTGGAGGTAGGCCTAAGTGTTTCACGACTTGCCAGCGCGCTACACGAGCAGAGTATGCGGTCTATGGTTTCAACCTCCTGTTCATCCATGCATCTTCTACAGAAGTCATTATAGGGGACACTCAACCATCGGATATGAGTGCCAATTGTGCAGTGTCCGGTTATGACGCCGGTGAGCGTCCTGAGTGAAGATCTGCTGAGTCTAAGCAGATTTAGAGATCGTTTGCGATTAAGTGATGGCCATATTCCTTCTGATTAAAGGCATGTGATACCTGCTAGCCATTTACGATTGTTGTGTTGATTGTGTGTATCTTGAGCTGTACCACACCAAGCGAGTTCATCATCCTTGCAATTTTCCGGTATGTCACAAAGTCCAGCCACCCACATGAGGTGTATATTAAAATTCTCTGCCATCTTGTTCAGAGACAGGCCACAATTAATTGATGTTTTTGAGTTAAACATGACATTGTCAACGGACTTATGTGCGGCCTTGCTTTCTGAACAGTTGGTGATATCTCTTTTGGATATTACATTGTTCTTGAGGCAGGACAGTCCCTCCTTTATCGCAACAGTTTCTGCCTGGAATACGCTACAGTGATAAGAGAGATTAAGGGATATGCTATGTTAAGGTCTTGGGAATAGAAACCACCATCTACTCTCTTGCCTCCGTCGATCCGTCTGAATATACGCAGGGGATCCGCCAGCGTCAAGTTATCAGATATCCAATCCGACTTTGTTTAGAATTTCTTTTCGAAGATAACTTAGAGCAGTAGACGGTCGGTGTCATTGGAAAGAAAGTTAAATTCGTTTAGAATAATTGAGTGGCCGAAGGTGAGTTCGGACCACAGTCAGAGTGTTTTGAGTCTCAGGGCTGTACTGGCTGCTACATGTTTGCTAAAGATATCCAGTGGTTTAAGGTGGAGGAGTATTTTAAGTCGATCCGATGGAGCGCTCTTCAGTGCCCCGGTGATGCACAGGCGGGGAAGACTCTGCACGAGCCAGAGCTGTGGGAGATCTCTTACTATCCTACGCTTTTACATCCCCAAAACCGACACGAGTGACGAAACTGACTCAAGAATGACATACGGAAGTCGCCTACACAACAGAAATTTACGGTCTTTTCAAAATGAACATTCGCGCATAATTGTATAAAGGTTTGTAATACAATAAGCAATACAGAATTTTACGGAATACAGAAATGTGTTCAGAAATGGACAGAGTAACCGGCTGTGGCGCAACCGATTTTTAAACGGGACAAAGACATACCTCCTCCAACATAACTTCTGTCGATAAGTTTTCCTTCGTTAGTCTTTGAAATAATAGACACTCGAGGTCTAAAATAAAGAGTTGAATAATGGTTTACCGGACAATTATTTCGAACTTACGTGATGTATGCTGTATGGCGGACGTGACATTGTAAGCTCGTGCGGCGAACCCCACTGGTTCAAAATAATTTCACGGCTCCACCTCTTTCAAGTCACTGATAATGCTCAAAGAGTACAATGGTCTACAGAATGTTACTTAAATTCCACTCGTGAAGGAATAATAGGACGCAAAACACGAGTGGTTGCTGAAAAGATAGTCCCTGGCCCTATACGAGCCACCCATATTTTATTATTATTATTACTAGCTGCACCCGCGACTTAGTACGAGTAGGATCAGACTTATACTCCGAAGAATTATTGTTATTATTGTTGATGGTATGTTGTACCGCGTCTTTTATATCTACTGTGCCGCCTTACTTGTTCTCTCACTCGTGCTCACCTCATACATACGTCTCTCCAGATTTATATGAGAGCTTTTCTAAGCCAGTTTCCTTCAGCAATCTACATATGGAGAGGGCTCTAGTGATCTCATCTCTTCCTCTGATATCTCTTGCCAAGATATCTTCCTCTTGTGTGTGCCAATCCCACACAGAAACCACACAGATTCTCCACAGAATTTGTAGAGACCTTCTTCTTATACCCCTAGAGTCCTGAGGTGCTCTCTGAGTCTGCAATGCCCAGTTAGGATGTATAGGTTATTTTTGCTCGTTTGTAAACCAACTTCGGTATGCGCTGTCTGGTTTCATTGCATAGTTTCGGAGCGTCAATTTTCTTTTTTTTTTGCAGAATTTTGGAACCAACGTTTAGCTCCAGCTCATGAGATGGCAAGCTGCAAGGAGTTCTAAAATTCCGATGGGTAATTCGCAGTGTTGTCGGTGGCCATAACCATGTCAATGGAAAAATATACTGTTGCATCACCGACTACTTTCTCTACAATTTTGATGTTAATCTTAGTAACTAGCCGAACTACGGAGACGGAGTAGTTGTTTCATTTTCACGTGCATATTTTGTTCTAGCTTTTGAAAAATATCAGCAATAAGCTCATCTTCTGTTTGTTTTTTTTTTCACCTTCTCCAATTTGCATCCAATTTGCATACTCCTTATTAAAGGTGGACACGCATGTTGGAAATGAGGTCATACTTCTGACCATGCTCTGAGAAATTTCGTTTTATTCTGATATTTGATGACCACATGACTGGCGAAAACTCTCCTGTGTTCACTGGGTGGAGGTCACGTACCTAGGGGAACACGTAACATCATTTCATTATGTGACAATATTCTTGACTTTGCGAAGCTGAGCCAAAAGTAAATTATGTAAAAATGTTTTACCTGTTCCGCCTGGTGCATCAATGCAGTAAAGTCCACTCAATTTCATGCGTACTGCACATTCCACGCATACTACACATACCACGCATACTACACATGTCACACATACCACGCCACGGGATCATGCGTCCCACTCGCATATGATCACAAACCCGGCAATGGCACTCATCCAGCCTTTGTTCCTCTGTTTCCTCTCTCCTTTGGTTGTCTCGGGCAATTCTCCTCCCGCACACAATAAAAATTCCCCTTTATCATGGTAACACGGACCGCACGACTGCCATCTCTTATGGTGCGGGTGTGTATCTATCCTGGTGCGTGTGCCGACTAAGCCGATCATATGCTGGATGATCGGCTAGCAGTGCAAAGTGAATCACCTCCAGTGCTCCGGCAGTCTTCCTCGATGCCGCACTCACCCACTCAACATCCATACGCGCATTCGTTGGTGACGTTGAATGTTCCGAAATGTTATACATCTTATTTGTATGAAATATCGGTATATATTGCATGTAGTACGACTGTCTGTTTACAAACAAGTTGTGATCCGTGCTATTTTTATTTTATTTAATGTGTTACCTACCTTGCGGGTCGCTCTTTGTCTAGTTCGAAGTCTACTTTTAGGTGTTGTCACGACGATGACGAAATATTTGGTGGATCCCAGGGTTATGTTACAAATCAATGTTTGTTTTGTATATCACTGGTTTAACGAAGTGTAGGATCGAGCATAAACTTCACTCAAGAAGACTTCTTCCAATCGTAGATCAGCTAAGCCATGGATTGAGTGACATTGTCAACCATTTATGAAAAAGTAGTGATTGTGATTGAACACGATCAGAACCCAACTGAAGAGAGGAACAGACACCAACTCAACAACCGAATGTTCATGCATGTATAGATATTGTTATAATATGTGTGCATCTACAAAATTGTATGCGTTCTGTTCTCGTCAACAGCATTGCCAGACAAAATATTTGGTTGCTTGTGTAGGTTTTATCTAATGTATTTTGGGGATAATACTATTTTAATATAAACATTAATAACGGTTAATGATAATAATTAAGTCTCTACTTAATAGTTAAACGAATTTATTCCTAAACGTACACTGTCAAAGCGAAATTTGTGTTTATTCATTTATCGACACTGACTCAATCCTTTCAAATAAAAAAAATAATCACAACGCAACTTAAGAATTTATTGCCGAGAATTGGAATATGGATAGCAATATGTATAGATTGTATGTGTATTGTGTGTTACAGCTCGCCCATCTTGACACTGATCCTGTTCTCTGAATAATCTATCGAATGTCATCGAATAGGGTTACACTTCAGTTCAGCTGAAGTTCTTGACTTTTTACTTCTTTTCACTTTACTTCCCTATAACCTGTGTTCCTTAATACGCTTATTCCGCGTTTTATTTGCAGATTTAACCTTCTTTTCTATACGTTGTTCTAAGAAGTTGGAAAGTTGGGGAGATGTCTTCGGCGAAACTATTTGCATTTGTTTTCAATGTTTGGATTTCCACGCTTACGGAAACCCTTTTAAATCTTGGCTCTTGTATTGTACCTATTCAAAGAATACAGATTAACTTCAATGGGAACGTCTTCCTATTTTAAGAACCAAGTAATTACGTATCGTTTGAAAAAGTCAACAACTGATGGATTATAACAGAATAATAGTGCAAACAATGAAACGAAGTAACTAATCTGACCACCACTCCTAAATTACTTACTCGGAATTGCATAATGACAATGAGCCGAATGTCTTATCTTTCTTATCTTACAATTATCTTACTAGTATTATAAATTCGAAAGTTTGGATATTTGACCTAAGATCATGGCTAAACTGCTGGAAGGATTTTCATGAAATTTGGTATTTGGAGCATTGTTGTTACAGACCATCCAACATGGAATGCCCCTTCAAAGCGGGCTTTTCTTAAAAGCATGGTTAAAAAAATTGATACGCAGTTAAAAAAAAAACAGTTGATAAAGTTTGAAGGCCATTTTAAAAAATATTACTGTTGGTTACAAAGGGTGCAGGGGACTAAGTCCACTGAGGGTCTTAGTTCCCATTAAGTGGTTGCCATGCAAGGTGGGAACCACTTTCTTATGGGAACTAAGTACATAGTCAAAAGTCTGCAGTGGGAACCAGCTCCCAACAACGAAAATTAAACAAAGACGCCGAAACTGCAGTTCTTTTTTCTATGCATAGACTACCACATAGGGAGCTTTAATCCAAAGGAAGAAAGCCTGGTGTTAGGCTCTCGCGACTTCGTCGCTCCGCTAAGGGTATGTCAACAACGCCAGTTCTTTAAACTGCAAAACGAAACAAAGCCAAAATGGCCATATTTTTAATTTTGCAAACGGTCGCGTGAATTAAGACCTGGGCCTGGATTCTCAGTAACCGCTCGTGTTGTGCGTGTTATTGTTTTTTCACGAGCGGAAGGGACCTGCAGTTTTATGCCGAATCTGAATAGCCAAGTTTGAGAAGCTTTTTTTTGGACAATTATACTCTATGCGCCTTGTCAGTGACTCAAAAGAGGTGGGACTATGAAAATAATTTTGCTCGTACCGGGAGTCGAACTTAGGCAATGTAGTGCGCAGGGATCGATCCACCAACCCCCACCGCCACGGCCGCCACAGCCCATATAATACGTAACTTAAATTGAAACTTTGCATGCATGCACTCATTTCATTGTCTTTATTAATTCAATTTTTTTTTGTATCTGGACAACTAAAATACATCTTCGGCCCAATCTTCATTCACAAATGGCTGAGAAGCTGCAGCTGCAGGTAGACGGACATACGCGTTACGCCACGTAACCATGAACGTAACAAACAAATTCTAATACTGCGCGTACGAAATAAGTAGTAGTAAGTATTTAGGATTTTCTTTCCAATGATAAAAAATGATATAAGATGTACAATATAAGAAATACAATTTCTGCGAAATGAAACAAAACTTAAAAATTACAACACTGGTACATACTGATGAACAAAATTACTCGGCATATGGGTGCTATTGCCTTAAAACCGCAATAAAAACCAAACGATCCAACCTATTTAATACATTTGTTTCTGCGTAGGTTTATTATAAAACATATCACACGCAATAAAGGACCATTCACAGAAGCCTCAACATAAACCCTTCGTATTTGTATCTATACTTAAAAGTTGAAACATCTTAAGTCGGCTTAATTTCTTCTAGCTGTTACTTCAAATACATTCACCTTGCTTTCTTTTTTAAGCCAATTCAGGGGGAACAAAAATTAAAGACGGGGAAGTTGTAACAGTTTGTAAAATAGCATTGGTCACCAGTGTATGTGCGTTTACTGTTTCTTATTACATCACAGCATATGTGATGTATCTCTGTATGCACGGGACATGAATATAAATATTGGTATTCCTATACCTATAAAGACTTCAGACTTTTATTTGGAACGAAAAATATATTCACTGACCAAAATCTTGTCTTGATGCTCGTAAAGAGTAAAAAAACAACCACTGTACAGGTTTTCAGTATAGCCTATGATCTGTGATATGTTACACACAGTAGAGGCCTAAAGCCACGACTTTAAGAATGTCTTCAGTTTCCATTAAAACACGGGTCCTCTTACATCGAGTAAGTCCGATGAACGGTGTTATTCTGAATGTGATGATTAAACAATGGATACTAGAGTTTGTAAAATCCAAAAGGTCTTTTCGACACCAATTTGTCATATGAAACAAAATTAGCTGTTCCCAATTGAAGCCTAATTTGGCAACGTTTTATTACGGAACCCTAATATTTTCGAATACAAAGGGGTCTGTAGCTATGTATGTATGGGTTTGTGTACACATCCCCTAGCACACCGCTTTGGACCTAGTGACATAAAAACGTGTAAACCTCTGCGTACACATACAGTCGTGTAGGGCAGTACATGTAAATGAACACACCCAAATGGCAGAATAACAACCCTTTTCTGCATGCACAAAAACTCGAACAACGGATAAAATATGTATCCTGCCAAAAGGGATAACTGGTTTTATATTTGAGAATGGCTTGCCATTTTCAGCAGTCTTCAGTTATCTCTGTTCCCCGCTCCCTTCTGTCATTTTTAGGTCACTGTCATTCCTACGCATTGTATGACACAAAAACAAAAGCAAAGCAAAAAAAAATGAAATCAAAAGAGAAATTATGTGAACATAATCATTATACCATCGGGTAGCTGTAGGCCATAGAAATTTCCCTTGGTTTGTGACTTGTCGACGTCGTTGGTGACCGGCATCCACCGGATGCTGGCAGAAGCAAGCCATTGCCAGTATTGCCAATGTGGTACGAAACCTCTTTGTTTACAATAGGATTACCACAGGCTTAACTGGATAGTTTCACAGTGTGGAACTAGGTCGTGACAGCCTTGCATCAGAGTGTGTCCTTTCAAATTCAATGTCCTTGTTCGGTATGCCGTTTCGTTGCTACCGACATTGAAACAGAGAACCCTTTTTAGTTTCATCTCTGCAGCTGAAAAAAGGCTGCCAAAAAAAAAAAAAACTCAAATCCTTTTTCGGTCCACCGTCTATCCACCTTGTCTTCCTATGCCGACTCAGTGTATGTAAAAAGGATAGGACAGTCGTCTGTTTTTCGCCCTTTTTTTTGCATCTCTTGAAAGGTCTGCTATGAAAAAAGAAATATTGGTGTACAAAGATGAGTATACCTACATGAGCTTGAAACGTGCAAACGTTTCAGTGAGCATGTGTACGCAAAATGCTTTTCCTTTCTGCTTTTGACGGAATCGCAACGGGTGAAAAGATGCGAATTATAGGATACAATTCAAGCATCCTTCATGTCAGCTATGTAGATGCTACGCATGTATACTTTTTTCCTATGAATATACACGTATACGCTGTGTATTCAATGGCTTGGATCCTGACAGGTCTGCTATCTGACGACGCGGAGATGGAGTTCGTAAAAAGAGATTCATTTCTTGGTCACTTGTGTGCAATCAAAATATAATTATTGCTGAAGTGAGCGATGATGTGATGGCCTATTATTCAGCTAAAATGAATTTATAAGTTTGATGAATATTTAAGAAGTTAGTACAGATGTCAATGCTATTAGCTTCCTCATTCAAAGCGATCTTAATGAACATATTTTTGTGTATCCAATAAATTATTGAATGGAGTTACATAGCATTCACTAAACACAAATATGAACTAGTAGTTCATGGAATTTATTGCGACGTTCAAGAAAATGTTGAAAACAGACTGAACAAAAATTTGATATGAAGAATAAAACACGAAAAATAAGTTAAACAAAGAACTATCTAGAATGTAAAGAAGTGAAATCGAACTATATTTTAAATAGTTAATAAGTAATGGAATGAGTTTTGAATTCTTTTGAGTAAATAAATATTGATTTTAAGTTGATATTCAGAGGCGCGACTGGTGATATATTGTCGCTACAAGGTGGATTGATCTGTTGACTGTGGTCATTGGTGTTCATGGTTCATGCTATCCGATACACGTTACTATGTTACCATCATTGGTGTGTCTGAGACAGAAACTCACCTTCGACCGGGACCATCAAGGGCACCACAGCAACAACAGGCTTTACGACCAAGCACGCATCATCACCCTGCAACAGTACATGTTGACACTGTTCAGAAAGCAGCTACTAAGCATCAGCAACAATCCTAACGAGGAAGTCAGGAACCTGAGAAACACAATCCTCGGACAACGCTACCTCAACGCGTTAAATCTGCTAAACAAGCAGAACTTTCCAACGACGTCGAACAACGAGCTGCATGGATTCTACCAGAGCAGCGATTGCAATCACCATCGAGGCTAAGTCGGCTAACACATCACCACCCCATCCCAAAAGGACTACTATGGACACACGGACTTGAACAACCCGATGTAAGCACCAGCCATCGTAGGACATTAAAAAACAAAAAAAAAAAAAAAAAATAAACCGAGATTAATTTATAGTAAATACTAAACTAAACAAAGTATATCAGTTGGGCCCCTATTGTTGAGCCAACACCCTAACCCTTAGTTTGTAAGTCTAGTTGTAAACTCAATTGTAAAAAATAATTGTGTTCAATAAATTTTTAAATCACTTTTTAAATCGCTGAGACGGAAGCTGCTGTCATTGGAGTCCGTTGCATAGTGTGTTTATGCGTCCACTATTCTACTTTGGTACGATGCGTTAAATTGAAACACACACAAAGTCTAAGTAGCCACAGTCCCAAACTTCGTACTCAAACCAACCTAATGTAGGGAGAGCGGGTCACTTTTGAACATGGGGCACATATGAACAATGCTTATAAAATAATATTTTATAACTCTATATAAAAGTAATTTAATATTTTAACTTGACAATACCATTGAATTTCTTTGATTCTCTCAGTTGTCTCTCAGATTCACAGGTGGAAGGTGCTTTGATCATAATTTTCTTTTGAGTTAAATTGAATAATGGAATTTCTCACGCCAAGTCGGTTAAGGGCCCTTTCAACTTGGGTGCGCCACCATAGAAGACCTTCTGAGCTGACCGCTCTGAAAAATAGTGCGTGAATCATCTTAGCAGTCCTTAGATATTGGCCGGATTGGTGGAGGTGATGATGCTCTCATAAACTTCACCGGTCTAAGGCGATTGTAAGGTTGTGAAAATAAGTGGATGGATGACTGGAGTGCTTTCTTGCTCATATTCTGAGATCCACGAGGTGTTCTAAAAAAGACATGTACATGGACATGGTAACTTTTCCTTCCCATTGCACTCAACGCCTTCAGGCACTTGATGCTGCTGCCTTGGAACCTTTCAAACAAAAACTATCGACAGCACAAAATGTCTGGCTACTTAATAACCCTGGCAAAACAATAAGAATCTATTGCAAAGACTGCTTATTTGGCAGCGTTCACTCAAAAAATATAACTTCTGGGTTTGCCAAGCCAGGCATTTACCCATTTTCAATTAAGGCATTCACCGAAGATGACTTTCAATGTTCGGAGGTCACAAACCGAACATTAACTGTCTGCTGAATTCCTGCGAAAGCCAATAATAAAAATAATGATCCACTTGTTGATAAAACTGATCTACCTTGGTAAGGATTTATTTTAACGCCTACTGATGTCTTTCACCTGAAATTGCAAGGCCTTATCCGAAAGCTGCCCCAAGGAAAATCAACACTGGAGGGCGAAAGAAAGGAAAGTCGCGGTTACTTACCGAAACCCGCGAAATTAATGAAATTGAATATGCATATATAAAACCGTCAAAAGCAAAGCAAAAAACTTCATGGAATCCAGCTCAGGTTCAGATGAAAGTTTCTCGGTTAATGAAGACACCGGTCTCGATTTTGATTTTGCTAGTGATTATTCCTTTAAGGAAGGGCAATTAAGGGAATCAGTAGAAAACGAGGAATCATATGAAATAAAGCGACTTAATTTTGGCAGAATGTTCTAATAAAAATAAATAAAAGTAAAGCTGGTTATTGTTGGCAAAATTAAAGGAAAAAAAAAAATGGAAATATGTACAGCATAAACTTTTTAAAAAAGATGCCTGAATCCTTCAAGTTCTACTTTCCCGATCTCGAAGACAACTCGTTTATAAGCGGAATAGAAATTAATTAAAGCCAAGCTGCCTACACCAATTAACGCTCCAGGTTCATCAAGAACATCTGCTTTTATAACTTTGGCGTTTGATTTTTCTAAATATCGATTAAGTTGAACACAAAATAAATATTGTCCTAGTATCAATTTTGAGTTTGTGATTAATAACTTCTTTGTTATCTTCTTAATAAAAAATTAATAAAAATTAACATCTAGCTTTTTTTATTCTATAAAAAAAAAAAAAAAATGATTGCAGTTCAAAAGTGTCCCAGTCTTGTTCCAAACTGACCTGTACATGGGGCACTTTGAACATAAGACCCTGCTTCATTCAAAAATTAATAATAAATCGATATCTTAGAATAATTTATATAATATTAGATTTTGTCCATCATGGTCTTTCACGTTCTTTTATCATTCTAGTGAAATTCAGAACCCTAAAAGTTCAAATAGTTTTCTGGGAACTTTTTTATATCATCTTCGGAATTGTATTCCCTTCCTTCCGAATTGTTTCAGATGGTAGTCAAAAGGTGCAAGGTCTGCAGAGTACGGCAGTCCTACTAGCTAGCCAAATTATCTCAGCTTATATTTTCTCACTAGAGGTGTGAGATGCCTGGCATGTATGGAGATTCAGCATCACTTCTCTTGAGGTGCCGATGTCTTAATTTTCTTTTCAAATCTGTAGAGAAACATACTAGACGTGAAAATTACGTGCACTGTATATCGACTCTAAGAACATCACGATTGAGGACATTTGGTAAATGAAGAATTACTCTTGCCATTTTTTTCTATGATTTTCAGTTCAATCTTCTTACCTCTTGCTGTATTTAATCGATATAGGTGGATGGACACTTGACACCGTTCAATGCAATTTTATTTTAAGCGACCAGAAATTCTCCTTAAAATCACTATAATACAAGTTCTCACTGTTATATGTACCAAATTAAATGAAAACAATGGGTAAGAGATCCTATCCACCAATGGACGTTCCATTAAAGTGTTTGCTGTTTATTTCCCGGGATGTACTTCATCACCGAGAAAGAGATACTACCTCAAAAAACCACTTACGCAGATTAATCAATTTACCAAACGAATTACCCCAAACCTTTTCAACCAACCTGTTGTAAAAATGAACTTAGTTCAGATCCTAGTTCTCTGCAAAATTTGTTCAACTCCTTTTCGCAAAAGCAAACATCTCCACCGTTTTAAGAATGCATATTGGAATAAAATTAAATGCGTCATGAGACGTAACATAACAAACTTAGACAACAACGTCTATAATGATGTTACCACCCAAAACAGAAATTATTGAGGCCTCTGATTCTTTTACTTCTCTTAAACGGGCGAGTATTGAGCAAGCTGTGTCCAAAAAAAGGATCACCAATGTGAGTAATAACGTGCTCTAGTGTCATAAACTTCAACATATTAAGATAAGCAACATTTTAAAATTAATCTGGATCAGAATTCGTAGCAGGTTTTATTTTTCAGAATTAAAATTATTCTAATATACCAAAATAAAATAAAGAATATAATAAAAAAACCAATAGTGGAACTACAAATAGCAGGGACTACAAAAAGGCGCCAAGTCCTTTTAGGATCAGAATATAGTCAAGTATATTAAAAAGAATAACCTACAAATTGCAGCACCTAAAGTAGGCAACACCGTTTTTAAAAGTTGCATTAACATATATTATGTTCCTGCGAAATGCATGCAAGTGTAATTGCAATTTTAAACCCTGGAAACTACCCAAAAAAATAGAAACTCACATAAACTCTCATAACGTTTTACCCCCGAAGCGGATTTGGCTTCAAAAAACATCGTAGCCCCATTCATCAAGTTCATCGCATCTCAAATTATATTAAAAGCCATTTTGTTTCAGGCAAAGTACTGGTAACGTGTTGTTGTATGCGGAACAAGCGTTTGACGTGTGGCACGACGCACAGTAGTCCTGCAGTGACTTGAAGTGACATATATTCCTCGGCGAATAAGTTTTTCGATGTAATAAACTATTCGTATGTACTATGTAAATACTATGTTTCAAATTTCATTTAAATCTGTTCACGGGATCAAAAGTTACAGATTTATTTTCAACTCTTCCATACAACGGGGATTCTGTTGGACGGTTTACTAAACAAACTAATAAAATGTTCACTACTCGCTCCTGTCCTATTTACACATCAGATTTTGCTCGGTCAAGTAATTGCGAATTCGCCATGTTTGCCGACCAAACATGAACTGATGCACTTGGTTCCAAAAATTGAAACCAATCTCTAAGTTGCTCTCAGAGAATTTGTTGAATACTAAACAATAAAAATATGAGTGGCGCCCGTAAAGGGCCAGGGCTAAGCTTCTCAGCAACCACTCCTGTGGTGCGTACTGCTGAAGCTCGAGTTGGTGGAAGCAAAATTTGTTTGCCGACTCCGAATGCCCAAGTTTGAGAACCTTTTTTTTGTACTGTTATCCTATTTGAGTATTGCCTGTAACTTAGAAGAGGTGAGGTGTCAGAGGTCTGAGGTCGACGCACCAACCCACAACGCCACGGCCGCCACACTGTTAAATTCTTACGCGACTGAAAAATTCAAATAACTGCCAAGAATTCAAAAAAACTGCCAAGAAGGCTGGAAAGAAAAGCTTGTTACTTACCAAGCTTGAGACTTGTATGGTGTAGAGACTGATTGGAAGAGTACTGCAAAATGCCTCGGGGTGCGTCTGGACAAAACATTAACCTTCTTACACTCTGTGTAAAATTCCCAAACAGAACTGTACCAATTCCCGAACTGTCCAAACTCCCGGACTAAACAATCTTGGCCACAGTTCCGATATTTATATGTTCCAACATTCCTTTTAGATCAAACTGTCGCCATCTGGATATGGATGGCACTTATGTACACAATTCCTTGCTCTTTGGTGTTGCTTCTTGTTCATTACAGCACCGTGTACAATAACCACTGTTTCGGGATCGGTGTTCAGAATTATGAGCGATGGCTCACCTGAGGTGTAGATGGCGACGTCAACACTAGGGCGACTGTTGTGGTTCACTGATATGTGCACTGAGGTGGTTGGCGTTCATGATCATCATACCCTAAACATGTCACAATGTTCTGCTCAATAATTGTATACATTTTGTAGTAGTAAGGTAGAGTATACCACATCTCATCAAATTGTGCAATACAGTTCTAAGAATAATGTATAAAGAAAATATATATAAAATCAAAGTGAACATTTTATTTCGGAAAATGTCTGTGCAAGAGTTTTTACCAGAAGTGGGAGGAATTGATATTGAGTAATTCAAGTGAATTGATACTGAGCATATTCTGTAGATGCAGTGAGCACCGATACAGTTGTCGTATCTAAACCCAGTACCAGACCCAATTAGTTCAAATCGACAGGCCACACATAACATCGTGTATACGAGCTATACAACGCCATGTCAAGTTTTGCCATTATCCATCGACAACTTGTCCCCAACGTCTCCATAGGTTGGTATAAATTTCAGGTAGCCAATATAATTACGGTGTACTTAAAGATCCTACCTACCTTGGCTTCAGTGAGCAGTACAAACACCATCAGTATCGAAATCAAACGCAGAGTAACTCTTTCCAACCGCAAAGTAACAGATCCATCTTGACTTTTAAAAGCCGATGAATCCTTGGTCTCCTGACTTTTATCCTTTTTGCGTTGACGGTTTTTGTAAGTGAAGATTCAACCTTGAGCTGTAGAGGTTGTACAGCGACAGAGCCTAGCCGGGGGCCATGTAGAGAGTGCATAGACAACTCAGGTCCCGGCCGAAGAATATCCGATTACGAACCCGCGGGACAACTGACGAGCGACTGACACCAAAGTTTTGCCCCACATTTTGATAAATAAATAAATTGTTGCTTTATGTTATACCGATGTATGTTTTAAGTATGTTTGAAGTGCAATCTTAGAAACTTGAACTCCTTTTCGTCTTAATCTTGGACAGCATTATCAAGAGATGCTGATGTTATTATCCCCAGTGCTCAGAAGTCAGTTTATGTACTCTTGCAAAAGTTTTTCATGTACACCCACAATGTTCATCTGTCACTTAGTAATGTATAAAAGGGAAATATGTCAAAAAGAAACGATTGAGAAATAAATTGAAATGCCCCAAAAATGCTACGTGAAGTGTGCGCTAGCGGTTGAGCACTTTGTCTCTACATTTCGCTGGTACACATATTCGAGACGAATTTATAAATTATAACAAAATGTATTCAATTTTCTTACGGACAAAGTTGGTCTTAAATACAGAAGTTGTTGGGAAACTTAATATTCTGACATTGAAACTTTTTCCCCACACCTTCCAAGAACAAACATACTCCATCACGTACACATCGGCGTGCTACATATGTAGTAACTTTGATTTCAATTTTGGCAACCATGTGACTTAAACCCACGTTCCGCATTTGCGTGCAAAAGTCCTCAGTCGGTCTTGAAAGGCAACTTTTCAATTTCATAAAACAAACAAAGCCAATGCAAATAACCCCCGACTTCGGTCGCTGTTTCAGGATGCGAGTGCCTGCGTACGATGCCTGTGACTGAAGATGCGGTAAGTGGGAGAAGCAGAATGTTGGGCTGTAATTACCATTCGAATGATGAAATAGGTTTAAAATTGCTTCTTGCTGAGTTATTTAACGTATCCTTGATTAGTAAGCACAAGTAAGTGAAACTTGAATGATGCGAATATCGTACTGTAGGTCACAGAGTTAACAGAAGGACTTTAATTATACATTTTTCAAGAGGTGTCCTCAAAGTACACGTTTCCAATTTCAATGCCATCCGCTGCTTCCCAACGTAATGTAATGCGAATACGATTTTTAATTAAACTCGTGGCGTGGATGATGTGATTGAATATATTACCATATCATTTAATTCACTTAATGAAGATATCACAGTACTGGTGATAGGTAAATGGAGGCTTATATTTACCTGTGTATGGTAAATGTAATGCGCGGTCAGTGGCGTAAGCGAATCGGTTTGAGAGTGAGTTCAATTTAGGAAAAGAAGAATGTTTACAGTATGTGTGATGAAAATATAAGAGGAATTAAGTGCTTATCAAAACATTAAGTTTTGAGTTTTATTTTATGTTAGAGAATTGCCTTTAAATTCTGGTGATGTTTACACTTGGCAAGACGTCTACTATCATTTTTTATGTACCCTTATTGGTTCTACTGTTGATTGCCACGCGTGAGTTTCGATTTCAAGAAAATTGCCCGTTTCATTCCTATATTTTGGCATCCGCTTATTACAATACAACAGAAACGATTGCGAACTGAGTCAGCCAACAGGGCCGAAATAGACGCAAAGATTCAGAGTCTTACATATGAGCAACACTGACAGAGCCGTATGAGCAACAACAATAGTCCAGTTTACGAATAAATATTTTATTTTTTTTAAGCCTCCACCCCTCTCCAGTCACTAACAATGCTTAGAGAGTGTAAATTTCCTCAAGTACTTGTAAACTTACACAAGTTAATTTAAGAAAGACCAAAACCATTCAGATGCCTTCCAGATGCCTTGCTCACAATTGCAGTTCATCAATCATCGGTCACAATCCTCTGAATAACCATGCTTTGTTGGGATTTTGGAGACAAACAAAAACATCTGGACCACATCTGTCATCTCCCCAGCTTTGGTAATTTTTTACATAAAACATTGGTAGGTCTTGATCTAGCTTCTACAGTTTCTACAGTTTTATCGCGAGTGGACACGGTTTTATACCGACTCCGGAGCGGCGAAGGTAGAGAAGCTTTTTCTAGACAGCATTGTCAGTGTCTTGTAAGAGGTCAGCCGTGAACTATGATAGTTGGTAAATTCGGGAATTGAACCTTGCTGCACTTCAAATCGAAGTTTGCCGCTTAATATGATCAACTCCAAACAGATGGAGCTGTGGAAGCCGCCGGTAAGGGTATGACAATCGAATATTTCATCTCTGAAAACTCATACTTTGAGGCTTTAGCTGACATCAGTCCAAAGCAAGATATCGCCAACACCGACTCACGGAAATAACCCCTCAAAATTGGGGACTAATAGAAAACTAAATAAGTTCAAGTCATGTGAAAAATATAACACTAAATAAATCTCTAAAAAGTTATGAAATTAGATCCCAAATAGATCCCAATTGATAAGTAGACTAAGGAAAAGGTGAAACTTTAAATGAACAGAACCTCGCTCCTACCATACTATAGTGACCCAGGCAAGGTTGTGATTTACCAAACCAAATGTTAAATTATGCTTTTATTTCGCTTTGAAAATGAAAAATAAATTCAAATTGGTTTTACTTCCGTTTCCAAACTGAAATAAGGCCACATTTGAAAGTTCGAATTTTTCACGCGACTTCGTCCCTCCGCATTGTTATTTTAACGGATTGTAGCTATTTATCGGAAATTTGGCGATAAGGCCAAGCTTTTAATTTTTGACGTTATTTCTTTGGGTCTTATTTCACGTCATCATTTCAAAATCAGGAAAAGATTTCATCACGAAATAACCCCCCCCAATTTGAAGCATGAAATAAATCCCCAAAAACCTTGAGTCCCCAAATTTTGAGGCATATTTCCCACCTCCATACAAACTTAACTATTTCATCCTCCTTGTTGGGGGGCTATTTCCGTGAGCCTTGTCAACACCACCTCCGCCAATTAGACTAAGTGTACGATTTTGGTCAAGTGTCCGAATTCGATTTGCAGTGCGACATGTGAATGCTGGAATGTGACTTTTGGAGTTCCTTCTCACCAATCCAGATTGATTACGTGAACCTACCCTACCTCGCGTTTTCTGATAAACTGCGTTGCAGCCCCCTTAAACTCATGTGTCCATCAGATGTTGTCGAATCGAACAAGACTACAGCTTTCATTTTCTCATTTTATATATTTCCATTATCCAATTGTTTCCAGCAGCTGTTCTGGTAGCCATTTAAAAATTGAGAGCGAGTGACTTGAATTGTGATCGAAACCACTTCAAACTCCTTGGGATACGGCCTATTAAGGTTTCAGTAAAAGTTAATCAAGAACTCGCGGTTTCGATTTGGAGGCGAAAAACATATCTGGAAAGTTATCAGAGGGAGGCCAAGGAGGCCTAGCAGTACAAGTCATCTTTAGGTGTAGATAGATCCTGAAGACTTGAAATTAATAATCTCCCAGTGTTCTATGGTCAATGGGGTTGTATGTTCAATGGGTAGAGACTATATATACATCATTATTTTCAATTTATTGTGCTTCAGATGATTATATCAAGTTAGTGCTCGAACAGTCGAAAACAACTTTTTGTCACATTGAAAGAGCATGTCGTTTTTTGTATTGTTCAACATGGGCCATCATCATCCAAGTGGTGATAAGAGAGTTATACCTTTTATTAGCTTCCTCTTTCAGCATATCGTTCACTGTTTTCTTGGCATCCGCAAAAGGCTGTTTGTTACCAAGAATTGCCTGGGATGGGTCGGTTTCGGCCCTTTTCCTAGCAAGTTCATCTGTTACCTCGTTGGCTACACGGTTTTGTCAATGTGACCTGAGACACAGCGTAGAGTAATCGAGGCCTGCGTGCCAAGAACTTTACGCTCTTCTCGGCAGCATGCGGCTAGCTTGAACTTGATTTCTACTACCGAAATTGCTTTAATGGCCGCTTGACTGTCAATTAGAACGGAAATATCAGCCGGTGGTATTTTCAACATTAATATCATTTTGGCCTCTCCCTTGACTGCCAGGTTGTGCGTGCATATTGAACAATTCTAAGAAAATGCCTGAGCTTGTGCCTTTTTTCCATCTTGGACACATCCGTGTAAACGTGAATGAATGTCGAGTTGTTGATGGTTTAATTTGTGCTCTACTTCCCCCTTTTGTTAAATAACACCGGAATGGTACTTCGAAATCAAGGAATGAGGGACAGTAGTCGCTTTCGACTTGTTGAACGTGGAACCTATCATGGTGGACAAGAGTGTGTGTTGTTAACAGCTTTAAGGTCGTAGATTTTAGGCAAGTCTACCACCATTATACACTGCCGTATGTCAAAATTGGCCTGACAATCGCTGCGTAGTCCTACAGGATTGTTTTGGGGTCTTGAACCCATTTTTTGATGAATGAATACCTGAATACCCCGTTACCCAGGTAGAGCGCAGGCAGCATTATTTGCTCTTTCATTAATATTGAGCTTCCGTAAAGGTGAGGGTTGCGCCCTCAATTGTTGTTAAGTTGAAAGGCGGAATGACACTTTTGTTGACCAACTCTGATGATAGGGATACTGCCAAGACCGAAAGATTCTTGGTAACCATGGAAGTGTATTCATTGCCATCAACTAGCTTACTATGTGCCAGGCGAAATTTGCTACTGACAATTTTAACAACGTCATCGGCATATGACATTGCCTTAGGTCCCGTGGGTTGTGTATTTGTTAGAAATATGTAAATGAGTTGATTCAAGGTATATGTATATAGTTCATATAATTCAACACGAATGATGAGATTCCCGTTTTGTGTCTCTGATGGTGCGGTTTATCTTTGACAGTTTCATTCAACCGGTCTACTTTTCTGCATTGCCAGTGAAGACTTAACACCGTGCCATCACATCTTTTGAAGAACGTTATCAGCCACATAGAGGGAAGACGACTGCAGCTTGCGGAGTGCCCTTAAAATCTTTAAATTTGGTTTATGCGTCAACTAATGTTGAATTAATAGTTTTTCTGCTGAGAAGACCTACTGTGACGGAGGTAAGGCATTGCTCAACTGTGGCATTTTCAAGTGCAAGTTTAATCGCCTTAGCCTCTACATTGCCTCGCACTTACGTACTTATCGTGCAATGCGGTTTCTACGAATTTGTCTTTTACACAGGCACGTTGTGCGCAGGAGATAATATTGTGCTTGAAGTTTTTCCGAATATATGCGCTAATGAGCTGTTCGAACATTTTGAGGACGAAAGAAGTAACGCTAATTGGTCAATGTGCAGTGCCTAGCCTTGCCTACTTTAGGATTAAGACCAACTTCAACCATCAAGGAAGTCGGTATATGTCAGTGAACTTTGAGGATGGGAGTGATGATACCATTGGTCTTCTGCAGCTTGAAGGGCAGAATGCCATAGACTCCGGGAGCTTTATAAGGATCGAAGGAGGGCCGTTGACTCCTTCTGATTTTGCTCGGGATCTAGATTGTTTCCTTAGAACAAGGACGTCCTTAATTCAACATGGGGCAACACTATTCGTTTGCGGTTTACTCAAGGCCACAAACTTTTCCTCGCTTATGAACCTAATCCATCCAGTCAGTTTTCTGGGTCTTTTTTAACTTCCTTGCTTAGATGCCCTCAGTGTTATCCGCGAAAGTTTGCAATCTGTGCTCCGAAATGGACGGAGTTCCTTAAGCCTTCCAGTGGTCAACAGAGATAGAGTTGAAATTACTTCTTAGAGTTAAGTCAATGTCGGCTTGCCTATTGCTGGTGGCGAAATGGGATCGTTACAATGTTCTCAATAAATAGATTATTCCTTAAAATTAAATCAAAAATATGGTGAATTCTGTCGCTTACATACGAGAGTCCCCAGACTGTGTACTGTGAGTTGGTATCATAGTCTAATCAGAGGATGAGGGACGCGTTACGATATGTATGGATATACTTACAGATAAATGTTGTTAAGGAAAACCATCGCTAATTTAAATGATGTGCCACAGGCATTTGATATGCAGATCAATGCATATTTAGGGCTTTTGCTAAATTCCATGTAGATCGCTTAATATTGTGACAGACAGACTGACAGGACGGCTGAACTTGGCAAATTAAAAAGGCCTCGCTAATAGCTCCAGGAAAATATAGTAAATAAGGGACAAAATATCCACTGTATATATATATATATATATATATATATATATATATATATATATATATATATATAACTGACATATATATGTATGAGCGTAGATATTTATAGATAAGTTGTCTTCCATTTTGTTTCTGATCTATTTGCCTTTCATTTAAATGGACTCCGGGCAGACTCGCATCCCTTGCATGTGACTCTTCCAATGACTACATAGAATCTATGTTTGTTTATCCACATGTAGGTACGATACGTGTGTGTACCCATTGAACAAATGAACCATGCATGCAGCAATGAACGATGCGGCGCGGTTCCATACAGTGAGTTCTGCCTTTCTTGGGAAGTCTTCGATAGTAGTGTGTAAGTAAATCTCTTTCGTAATTTTATCGGAATCTGTTGTTGGAACGACTACTGTCGAGGATAAAACCATAAAACTCAAAATAAAACACAACCGGCACCAGCTAAATGCATAAAAAAGAAATGAACGCTGCTACACACATGTAGCCATTTATGTACACACTATATGCATGCGGACGCGAATTAATATACAGATCTATGTATTCAGATACACAACACATATCGTGCATTGAGAATTTACGATTTCTGCTCAGATAAGCGTGAAACTTGCTAAACTTACCAGCTTTATATCCGTTACCTCCTTTTCCTGCCACTCCCTTCCCCTTAACAGCTATCATTTATTCGTACTTCTAATCCCAGATAGTGGTAATGGGAGAAGACCGCGCCATAGTCCGGACCGCATCAGTAGCAGCAACCCTATAAATCCTTTTTCAACTCGCAGTATAATTCAGTGGAATGCTGTAGTTGAAGGATAACATTACAATGAAAGGACTACTAGATGGGATTGAAATCTACTGGCATGGAAAAAAAATCGCTAACAAATTGTGACTTTAAATGTAAAATCACGCCCAGAAGAAGAAAATTAGGAAGGAATGTTTGCATTCATAAAAGGAGAACAGAAATGAGGCTGTGAGTATATACTCACAGAGGGTATATAATAGAACTGCAAAGAAACTAAAAGGTCTTACTACCCGACTGACACATATTTTTTTTTCTTTACTCCATGAAATAGTGATACATTTTCTCAATTATCTACTGATCACAATATGATAATGATCCTGATGTAATTGAGTAACATTCAATAGAGAAGCTATATTTTAAAACCCAAACGAACTTATGGTAGACGTTTAAACTAATTGGTGCAAAATTATCATCCTATCGGAAGATGTTATAATTTCTGCAAATAGCGCCAACATGGAGGCGCTTGGCTAATCGACTCGATCATACTGGAACCACTGGAGACAATTCAGAGCGTGGCCGTCATCGGACTTGTCCTTCGGCCGAGAATATCACTCCTGCGACTGCCGATGTCACTGAGAACGAAGGGCACAAATGAGCACCCTTAAGTCAAGATAGCAATTTCTAAAAAAGCTCCCAGCTGCAAATGATTTGGTTAGGCGTCTATCGTTTGCCCTATCTGCAAAAAGAAGACCGTCAATGAGAACACAGCGCGCCGTCAATGACGCATTTGTTGACTTTTAGACGGAAGCGACTAAAATGGATCTGGCAGTGAAATATATGCAACAATAGACGTACAACGTACAGCTTCACAGTGGCCAGCTATAACTTCGAGGTAGTTAAGGACTTCGTCTATATCGGCTCTGCAGTAAACAGTGCGAACAATATCAGTACCGAGATCAAACGCGGAACAACTCTTACCAATCGCTGTTTCTTTGGGCTCAAGAGGCAATTGAATAACTGACCTCTCGAAGGACCAAGCTGTCTTTATGCAAGACACTGATCGCCCAAGTCCTGCTGTACAAGAATGTGGAGGCATGAACAAGCTCAAAAGCGGATGACCAAATCTGGTATTTTAGAGAGAAAATTTCGGCTGCGATCTTTGGGCCCATTTGCGTTGAAGGTTTTTTGTGGAAGTACAGCATGAGCTATGGTGACTGGAACTGGGCCATGTGGAGCGTATGCACAACGCAGCTCCCGCCCGAAGAGTCTTCGAATCCGGACCTGTGGGACAACGTAACAGACAACGCCCGCGTCTGAAATGGTGCACCTAGGTGGACCTCAATGAGTGCATCTTACTTGGCGTGAGAAATTGGGGACAGCTGGTCAAAAAATGCTCTGGCTGGAAAGGCTTTTTGGCTAAGGCCAGTTCTTCGAATTGACGAAGAAAGTCTATCTTCAACGTGCTCTAATAGTGCACTATATCGGCACCCATTTGAAGTGTCTGTTTCGAAACTTACAGGAAAGTAATTATTATGTCAGATCTGTGGTCCGTGCCGCAGTCTTTCTAAATATCAATGGCCCAAACATCCATAGCACCGACTTCGGAAAAGAAAAATTAAATTATATATTAAAATTATATAAATTTTAAAAAGTTCGCTTGCAGGACGGCTGTTCTTCGTTTTCTTGTTATGTCGATGAAAATATTTCGCCTCTACAAAACAACTCCACGAAGCCTTGGGAATAGTAACTTCAAAATCAAATTACAACCTTGTAGACCAAGAGTTAAAACAAAAGAACAAACAGCACACATCTTGTTTTGAAAAATTATAAAAAAAGAAAACTGGCATGAGGTACCTAGTCAGGATCAATATTTCAAAACCCACAATGTTTGTGGTTACGGAATATTTGTATTCATAGAATTCCCCTACCAAACACAAATTCTCTTGACATGTCAAACTATCGCAGATATAAATTATATGCACCCCTGTCTTTTTGAAATGTCTTAATAATATATTCACGCCTTCATTAAAAAGTATGCATAAATAAAACCAGGCGCCATGGAGTATAATCTTCTAATTAAGTCCAAGATAAATGAATGCCCACTTTTAAAGGAATCTACTCCTCTTATAATGATCAAATTAAAGGCACCTGAAATGTGTGCGCTGTGGATTTCATTGGCGTTTGTTAAAGGAGGAGTGCCATCGTTCGCCTGTACTCTACTCAGTCGCATTTGAGTGAAGTCTTTATTTCTAAATTAAAATGTATATGTTTTGTTTTCTTAAACCGCCCCAGACTACAGAGCTCGTGGCATCTAATTAAGTACTTAAATTAAATTGAAGCTTCTTTTTCATTCACAGCACACTGAAGGTGAAACTTTCTCTTACGTCCCAGAAGTCATTGAAGCGGCATCAAATTCCTAGATATCAAGGATTATCAAAGCTCCAGGATGTGCTTCATTATATGTTAATAAGTAAATGGGCTGTTCATTGCATGCTTATCCAAAAGCAAAGAGGTAGAATGTTGGTCTCACGGCCTACTAATGTTTTCTGGTGTACACGAGTAAAAACAAGGCGTGGAACTTAATTAAGTCCTAGAGATTATAAATGTACACAGATTTTTTTTTCTTTACCTTCATTACTTTGCTGTTGTTTGTGGTGTTAGCTTTGTTGAAGTGTCCAGGTGTTGATTAAAGTGTTTTTGCTCTCGGTACATATTCGGCAGGTGGTGTTCGCTCGTAGAATCAGATATCTGCTTTAATTAATCAATATAATCCCTATGTGCCGAGATTGCTGCTACGGTTGCAGATGACAACATTTCAGATTATACTTGAAAAGAAAAACAAGATTAAATGTTCATTAAACAAAGTTAATTAAAGAATTTGTTTTCTATAATCCTAAGCTCCACCCGCATCTATGGACTCAAAATGTGTTCTGAAATTGTACATGTCTTTGGGTTAGGTTAGGATGTAGTGACCGCCTGCTGGGGTGCCAGCTCATAACTTGAAGCCATCGCGTTGACACGATACACTCGATAATCGCCTATCCTCGATCACTAGTACCAGCAGCTTGAATTTTCTCTGTTTCTTGCTACCACGCTAAGAAAATAAGTACATATTGCTTATTTGTGAACAAAATTAATTTTTCTTGATTAACTAACTTTTTGCTCAATGCAACTGGATATACAGTAGGTATTTTTGGTTTTTTTCGGGAGCAGGGTTGCCGCTATTCGACTTTAGCCGCAATTTGACCCTTTTTTGACGACCAAGAAAGACGTAGTAGTTTAGGATGTTTCTCATAAACAATAAATTCAACACTAATTATAAGAAAATGTAACTAAATGACTCCACCACTCCTCAGCATGATAAAACCTTAAAATTAGCAGCAATTTGTGTGTCCCGAGACATTTTTTTTGTGACATTTGTTCAGCGGCATCTCTGTTCAAGATGTGTGAACAAAAGAATTTGCGTTCGAACTCTTGACTAAGCGACATATTATCGATTTAGCTATTTAAAAATTTATCTGAACAGAATTATTTTTTTCGTTTATTATTTATTCGTTTAGCAGATTTAACGCTTTGAGGTAGTGTTATCCGGAAAGTGTGTTTCTCAAGTTCCTGATTTCCTCGTTAGGATGGTTGTTTCTGGCTTAGTCCATTTTGGTTGCGCATCAAGGGATAGATGCGATGGAAGTCTAGGTTGGCCTTCTTGAGGGTCAGTTTCAAACGTTTCATTAACACCACCTACTACAGTCCACGAATCAGTCAACCATGTTCCACCTAGTGCTGATATCGTCATGTGTACCTCAGGATAGGCCTCGATCATCATTCCGAAGACCATTTTATATGGAAAGTGTTCATATTTATATCAATTTTGCGCTGTCATTCAGCATAAGAAACATACCACGTATTGTGTGAAGCTCAAAGACAGGGATTTCATATTTCCTGTTAAAGGCAACTAGCCGATTTTCTAGCTCGAAATTATTGTTGTCCACTACGTTCGAATGCATTGGAAATGCTTTGTGTTGCCTTCATTTCCCATGAGACATCAAGGGATCTACAAATCTTTCAACACAGTAAGCAGTACACATGCAGCACGTTGCATCGTATATGTTTTGGCGTGCTCAAACACAACCGCATCATTTACTGATGGTGAGTATCGAATTAACATACCCTTTGAACAAACGTAATCACTTCTCTTGTGAGTTGATTTCTTGATGTTGGAAGTAATATTACAGACATCCTGGAATAGTTTACCAGCTTTTGGATCTAAGCACATTTAAAACTGCAATGAGGATAAACAATTTGGTAGTAAAGCCTTCACTCTATTTAGACACTGACCTTTTGATTGATGGGTTCCAGCTAGTTTAAAATACTCATGCTCATTAAAAAAAGCACACATTTGTGGTTGACATCCACTGTATGCAAAGCTACTCCTGCCAAATGCATGTAATCAACACAAGCCAGCCTTCGAATAAAAGGAACGTTACATTTCTGTAACGTGCATAATATGCAAAGTTGATTAATGTTCACTTGCAAAATAAAGAATGACAGCAATGAACAAAAAAATACATCTAAACGAATCAATCCAACCTTACATACGCAATCCTTGAGACAGGTACTCATGTTAATACACTCATTCTTTCCCCTCATATTTTCCCTGTTTGCATATGGGGAAGATCTCGCGTGCATTTCTGGCACTGCATGATACGCAACAAGTGAACCCAGGAAGGAAATAAATCATCTCTGGGATATCAAACGACATGATGAATGAGGACAGTCTCTACATCACTGCATCCACCGATAGGATTATGTATATGAAATGCTCATTCAGCTCCATGATATCCAAAAGTGACCCTTTAAACAGTTAGCCGTGGTTCAAATACAAAATGACTGCGATTTAAAACTGAGAGACAACAAACCTAAGCCATAGCATGGACAAAAGAAAGATTAAGACATTCCACTTCATACAACGAAAATGACTTGGTTGTTGCTGAACGGTGGAACAGCTTACCCTGGAGTTACGACCAGTGTTGTCGCTGAGAGAAAAGAAAATCCGCTAAACCACAACCTAAAATCCGCCAGAAATGTCAGTTCCTGTTTTACAAAAATCCGCTAAAATTCGCAAAAATATCTAGGGGAAAATAAGTTGTTAAAAATATGCATTACGTATAAAAATTAAGAAAAAAAAAACAACAAAAACACTCACCATAAAAGAAGAACATTTTGGCCATAAGAAAAAAGATAGAAGTTATTCATTTCTTGGCTGGCTGTTACTGTCAATTTCGCCTCGGCGCCAGTGATTGCCGATTCCGATAATTCTTCAAAAAAACTTGTGTCCAAAAGTTCAGTTCTTTACCCGGTTAAGTTAAGTTCTTTACCCGGTTCAATTTCATAATTGTCTTTGCTTAAGCATATTCTCTCCTCTTAAAACCGTAATTTTCACTAGAACTTCAAATACTTAGCATAGGTAGAAGTAGCTGACAACTGGGTAGAATGACAGCAGGCACACTCAGCAAATCATAGACCAGTTGTGATACCAGGCGGATCTAAGGGTACCTATTGCGCAAATCACTTAATGATTTTAATAAAGCGTACGACGAAGGCTGATTCTAATCTTGCTCAGTTCAGTCACATTGTCAAAGAAGTAGGCCCCCAGAAGTCGAGAGATAAGAGAGTACTGCAAAGCATGTGTTCAATGGTTTCTTGCTGGTCCTCGTTCAAGCAGCTTCTCTTCCTAACCTAAAATACTTTTCAGAAAGCAGAGATATTGTCGATAACAGTGATCATTATACATTGCCTAAAGTAAATCCGCTGTTTTGCGGTCGTTTATAAATGTACACGAAATGAAATGTGCTTACGCATGCATCTATGACTCTACGTCTGGGACTGAGATCAGAGAGATCGTATTAAGGGGACCCCCCCCCCTTTCTAGGTTTAAAAAAAAAAACGATTTTTTTTTTCAATTCGAACCTATATTCAAGAATGTTCCTTTTAAATTTCAAGTGAACATTTCAAAAACTCTTGAAGATATAGCCGATTTAGCTCTCATTAGTGTCCCTGCCCCTCCATGAATTCCCCATCGGCATATTTTGTGACTACCTGATTGAAACATCGGCTTCTAGTTCCCCCTACTTACCGAAATAAAGAGTAGGAAAGAGAATACACAGCTACGTGAGATATAAGTTTTGTGCAAGGAGGACAGGGATATAGAATACGTTGGCATACTCAGTCTCACTCCGTCTCTTGTGAGTAGCATATTCG
Organism: Eristalis tenax; assembly: GCA_905231855.2. Taxonomy (NCBI): domain Eukaryota; kingdom Metazoa; phylum Arthropoda; class Insecta; order Diptera; family Syrphidae; genus Eristalis; species Eristalis tenax. The sequence continues at coordinate 116,999,998 of HG993124.1, forward strand.
AAAATACGCTTTAGGAAATGGATAGGAAACACAGTAAACATGGTACTACTAGGCCCAGTGTAAGTTGTAAACGGAGGTTCTCTGTGAGCTTGACCAAAGTTATTCGAGCACATCCGCTGAAAAACTTTCTAAAGCATCTAATTTTCAACCAAGTGTCGATCCTAATTTTAGTTACGAGTCGTTCAAATTTAAGGGCCGATGTTGAATGTGAACCAAACCTAAACGTCAAGTTTTTTTTCTGCATTTCATTTGACATTTCTCAATTTCATACTAACTCAATTTGAACCATGGCAAGATACACAATCGAGCAACGCGTTAAACTTATTCAGGCTTATTATGAAAATGGGCGTTCAAATCAAAATGCATATCATGCACTTTCGAAGAAAATCATCATCAGTGATGAGACACATTTTCACCTCAGTGGATTCGTCAATAAGCAGAATTGCCGCTTTTGGGCGAATGATAATCCAAGAGTGATTGTCGAAAAACCAATGCACCCACAAAGAGTGACTGTTTGGTACGGTTTATGGGCTGGCGGCATCATCGGGTCGTATTTTTTCCAAAATGAGGCCGGTCAGGCAATTATGCTTTTTATGGCCCGAATTGGAAGACATGAATGTGGACGATATGTGGTTTCAACAGGACGGTGCCACTTGCCACACAGCTAACGAAACAATGGCTCTTTTGCGCGACAAATTCAATGGCAATTTCTCACGTGGTGGCGATGTCAATTGGCCGCCAAGATCATGTGATTTGACACCGTTGGATTTTTTTCTTTGGGGTTATTTGGAAGAAAAGGTGTACATCGATAAGCCAGCAACAATTCAAGAGCTAAATGATGAGATAATTCGGCACATTAACGCCATAGAACCACAATTATGCTTCAGCGTCATCGAAAATTTGGACCATCGGATGGAGGTGTGCCATTTGGCCGATATTTTGTTCCATACATAATTGAACCATACCAATATTATCATAATAAAAGGAAATGACAGTAATTTCCTAAATAATTTGTGTTTTATTCCAAATCAACATCGGCCCTTAAAATTTAACCACCCTTTACATTAACTCAATGAGTGGGTTTTACTTACCTTCAAATTTCGTTTGGAATATTTGCATGTTTCAAAAATTGCAAATCAATTTTTATACACAAATTTGGAAATTCGATTTTATGTCAAAAAATCTTAAAAATAAGATAAATCTTGGAATCTGGCAGTGCTGGTCAGAAGAACCATTAAAATTGTGATGTTCTCTTGAGCACATCACAAGTATTAAATAGAGTCAAAGACATTTTGCATTACATTTTTCTTCTCCCACATTGAGAAGATTTCACACTGTCCGCTTAATGTGGGAAAAAAAAAATACCAAAATGGCTGAAACCTCACAAGGTATGCACCACACTTTTCGCATCACCGACATTTGTGCGTGGTGAACACACCTCGACCAGAAAAGGCTTGTGCAACTAATTAGCAAATAAATCAAAGGGTGCCTCAATAGCTCACACAACAAGAAGCTTAACAGTGATAAACGTTTGTCGGCCACAATTTGCAAATCATAAATTCTTAATAAAAAAAAAATAATAGAAAAAAGAAAGATTCGCTACCATTCGGTGATTCGTAGAATAATCGGTGCGTGTGTGGTACTATATAATCCTCTTCCAAATCAATAAGCTTCTTGGTTCATCTCGAAATATGTTAAAAGAGCCTATTCAACGAATATGTATAAGTCAATCAATTTCCAATCGATTACCTATCAATGGACCTATCAATTCGTGCTGAATTTAATACGATGATTTTTCCATACATAAAAAATCATCATACATGTTGAAAGTCATTGATCCTTTTGTTAAAATTTCGCTTACCATTGCAAAACAGCCTCAATTTTGAACTAGGGTCATATGCATGTAATAAGAGCCTTCAATTTATATCACCCCTTCATGTCAATTTTATATGTTAACCTGCAATTTACATAAGCGGATTCATCGGCGGTATTTTGCAATTCACATCACTCCCGATTTTTTTTTTCCCAACAATTCAAGCTTCGGCATAGGCATTTAAATATATGCGATGTCAGTAAGTATGTCCATCAATGTTATATAGTCTATGTAGTCATATCAGTTGAGTGAAATACTTTTCAATTAATTCAATTATAAATCACCTTTGTGAAAAAATCAATAACATTGTTTGGCAGTACATATTTCAGCGTGCAAAAAATGTCACTTGCATACAAATTCATAAATAAATCCGTAAGTTCAATGAGCTGAGAAATGGGTGCGCAATTATGAAATGGAAGCAAAACTAAATAATAAAGTGAATTGAAGAGAGGATTTAGCGGGTCGTTCTTACCAATTTAGGGTTACAAATCTCAGCATTGTGGCACGGACTTCATTGGATCAGAGTTCATATGCTAGAGAAATTTTCATTATCTTTTGTTCGAGGCTTACCTGACGCTGATGTATTCTTTGGAACACGTTTGAATGGATAAACATAAAGTACAACCGGCCAATAAACATTGTTAAGCAACGACTGTTGTTATTAATGTGTGATCGTCATTAGCTTCTGTTTCTTGCGATCTTCCTTCAGTCCTTATCTCGAATTTATCTCCCCTATTGTAAGATGCAAAATCCACAAATGTCTCCACGTCTGCACAAATGCATGGTGATTTAACCAACTGCTTACAGAAGCTGTCCCATACGTAACACACCGCGATCTCTTTTTTACAACTTAAAGCCAAGCCCATCTGAGACAACGGGATTCAGTGAAAATCTTCCCATTAATTTGATTGAAAATTTCACTTCCAGAGCCCATTGCTAAGACTACTCTCACAAATTTATTCAACTTAACCTGTACTTGATAAAATATGGTAACTGTGTGTCAAAAGAAAATGAGAAAAAAAGAATTCTCCTTGCCTACACTGCCATCAGTTCTACTTAGCTCTTTAAGCTTTTCAGAAAAGAAAAAAAAAAAAAAACGAAACGAAAAAATCATCCACTTACCATACTTATCCTAAAATGACACAGGGTTTTGAAGTGTCGCAGTATTATATAAACGTAACCGCTAACACCATTTCCAACAGGGAGGAAAACGGACTGGAGTGGGTCGCAACCTTTTCAATTTTCTAATTTTCAATTAAAACCCTGTAAAAGATACGGAACCCACGAAAGTGCTTTGTGCAGCTCAATTCAAGACGTAAAAATGTAGGATATTCCTCTTATTGTGTCGGGTATTTAGGGGATTGCGGGAAGGTTATTACAAATTTATCAGTAAATCTTTCAACACGCCATCGTCAGATACAAAGCAAGCAAAAAGGTAGAACGGGTAGAGAAACCACAAGAGTGTTTTACATAGCACCCACTCTACGTGGATACATGTGCGGCACTTATTTTTTGATTTCCTACCCTTATCATATTTTCGTAGCTTTTAGTCCGGACTTTGTACCTATAGACACCAGGCAAGGCGTTTTTTTTTTTTTATTTCATTTCACAGAAGTTGAATCCAGGATCTGGCTGGCTGGCAGTCAGCCGCAATCGATTATGGTTTTTTTCAGAATGGGTAAAACACTTTTGGGGTTTTGTGGTTCTGCGGTTTATTATAGGTGTATCTCTGTATACGAATATACGGCTTTATATACATCATCCCCTACATGTGCACCCTCGTATGTACAGAGAGACGTGTTTTTTGTATTACTAGCTTTGATGGAAGTAGGAAAACTAATTTGGAGTTTACGCTAGTCGATTTCTGGTTTGTATGCATAGTAGAGTAAAACACAGAAACGGTTACCTATGAAATGCTCCACTGCATGCAGACGCGAGTAGCAGTTTACATTTGTTGTGTGTATTCAGCATGCTCGGTTCCATTATCATTTCAACTTTGAAATCTCCTTCAAAATGCACAGGACGCCAAACGCTTCTGGTGCATTTTGAAGCCTGCCTTTGCACAGCCTTTGTATTTGCACATCTTGCACATATTATGGCCCCGGTCCTGTCTTCATATCTCCTTCCTTCTATTTAAATATTTTACATCTGCCTGGCGTAACGACTACTATTATTGTCACCCCTAAGAAAATAACTTAATAATTTGTATATCAGAAATGAAGAGAGAGAGATGCACAGCTTCTACCTCTCTTGCCCTTTAAAATTTTTGAAACCCATTTTTTATATCGTCTTCTAAAGCTAAATTGACCAATCATAGAACGACATTTACCTTATTTCGTGAATAACAGTCAAAAATTCATGAATAACTGTCAAAAAGTCTCTGAAATATGTCAATGGAGGTCATTCAGCTGTGAAGTTGGCCGTCTCTATAATACTTCATTTCTGGTATACTTACTGAAAATGTCAATCTAAAAAAAGCTTACCAAAAACTACAATTATTGTTCGAGTCGACTTGCTCGTTACTTCGTTGTTGATTGAAACTCTATTTATCTCAAAATGATTTTCTTATATGTTCTAATTATAGCGAGATCTATGAGTTCGAAGCGAGTTAAGAAGCGAAAGAAAGAAACTGCAATGAAACTACTTGTCTCGACGATGGGTTGATTTCAAGTGCAAGAGTTTATTCCATTAAATTTTTAAAAGGAAATCAGTAAACGTAAAATTGTACACACATACAATCTTTTACAAAATATGCCGTTCAATAGTAGTTTGGTGCAAAATTCAAAAAGTGTATAACAGATTTACATGAAGGTGCTTATATCTTATAGCAAGTAGTTGTACTACGTGTAGGTTGTGATAGTGGATACCGCCCCAACAGGATCCTTAAAACAGAGAAAACATGATGTTTTGATTAATGGTTTATCACCATCATCATCTTCTGACCCGCACGAGAGATCTCCAGGCAACTCGAGCCTCCGCCATCGACTCTAACTCATCAGGAGACCAAGCCTAACCAGGCGAGTTTTTAGACTTGGTTCAACCATCTCGTCCTGGGTCTGCCAAGCGGTAGCCTACCTGATGGAACCGCATTCAACGTCCGCCTCGGAAGTCGGGATGGAGGGGACTTTCGTGTCACGTGCCCAAACCACCGAAGCATAGCCCTCTCCGTTCGAAGAAGCAGGTCCTCAATGTTGAGTTCTTCTCACACTGACGTGTTTGTCACCCTATCCCGGCGGGTAATTTCCACAATAGCACGGATAAATTTCATCTCAGCAGCTTCTATTCGCGGCCTTATTCTTTCCATCAGTACCCAAATTTCATGACCATAGCTGTTGACTTAATGGTTTATTATTTTATTTATGTTTTCAAAGCGTTTTTTCTTAAATTATAAAGTAAGAGATACATATTTTCTTAAGGAACTGCCATTTACTGTTTAAAGGAACATAGGTATTTGTTTAATTAAAACCAAGCAGATTATCAATCAAGGAGTAGTACAATTTTTAAGTAAGGAAGTAAAAATATACAAAATTAAGTGGTAAAGAAAAGAAAGCAAATTTCGGGAATTTTTCCTCTTTGTTGCACGTATTTTTACTTTCCTTTATGTTTATACTTAGTTATTCAGACCAAGGATAACTGAGAAAATCCCTATTGAATGACGAGATGCCAATAGTTGCGTAAGCAATTTTGGTGCAAATAATAGTAGTCGTTGCGGTATTCATACGAACATATTTCCGAAACCCAAATCCACTGTGGTACGAGTAATTTCGAATGAAATTTTGGAAAAGTTCATTGGTTGAATTTAGTTAAAATAAAAGGCAGAACATGAGAGTTTAAGTTTGTTCAGAAAAAAAAAAAAATGCAAAGAAAGCCAAGAAAATATCAATACATTTCAAAATATCTGATTATTTGCTTGTCTCTTGCGCACCTCGACAGTTTTGACTGCTTCCATCTTTGGACTATAGGAAGGATCTGCTCCAGCTCGAATTGTAGTGACCCGTCTCTCTGCTCATACAGGACATGGATATTCACTGCAGAATAAACTTTACTGGCCCAATTTTTTCGTTGATTATTATAATATATGTATGCTACAAGAGCGCTGTATCCCATTAGTGACTGTACCCTGTCACTGCGAATGTCATTTATCATCAAGCTCCCTTATTAGCTGAAAGTAGATACAATTTGTTTTATAACATTCGAGGGAGCTCCACTTGTACTGACTTATTTCAGAAAATTGATTTGTACACCATCAATCATTGTTGGTCCTTAAAGCTTGTTCATTTGCAATATTTAATAGAATATCATATACATGCCATGCCACAGAATTAAAATATGTTCCCCGCCAATGCTAGAGAAACATAGCTCAATCGTCAAAATTTAACAAACATCAACAACATCTCTTGAGGCAAAACACGATCAAGTTGCATAAATTCTAAAACTCATTCGACTCCCATTAAATAAGAACTTGTTCAAGACAACACAACACTTCACTGATTAGATGCATGTTGTCTGCGAATTGAATTTATACTAGTCTCCACCTTTGTTCGCCGAACATGAAACTAATTTCTGCAGAACACAATCACGTCGTTAGCTTTCCCTAATATAGGATGGTCACTTCACGTACGTATGCCGCAAATACCTACCTTCATGTACGTCAGATGACGATGAATCATTGTCCACTTAATGACGATAATAATAATGGAGAACTTAACGTACTAACATTAATTTCTGTCTACAAGCCGCTCCCCCTAGTAATAATTACGAAATTAATTGTTTGACCACTCTTAATGTAAGAGATGGTAATGAATATAATATGGCCGGTATACACATAGGTATGTTAATTTCCAAGTGAACACGTGAATGTATTTATATGTAAACGATAGAGCGGAACTCGTATTTGGACTTTTGATGGAGTCCTTCAGCGAAATGAGGATGCTCATGTTAACATGTTTTTGGGAATCAACTAGATTGAGGGCAGATTGCTTTATCGAAACGTGTGAGAAGAATTATTTTCGAAATTATGCGTACACTCTGCTTACTTGAACCTTAGATTCCTTGTTAACATCTCGTTATGAATCACCCTTCAAACGTTATCAAGACAAAATGACACATAAACAGTAGGATGAACTTCCGTGACATGTTCAAGAACTACAGTACTGGGTACAGTATTGGATAATTTTTTATTCGACAATGTCATAAACCTGCGTGTTTATGATGTGTTGGTTTTACACTTAATATTATAAACTAGAAAATTTGGATGATTAGGGGGCGTCTAGCTCCTAAATGTCTATTCGGATATTGATGAAACTGGGTAGACGCAATGTGTATGTTCTCATCAGCTAAATTAATCAAACCGGATGTGATCTATATTTGAGCTGCAAACTTTCTGGTAAGTGGGGGACAACTGTATGGCGCAGTTAGTTACGTGCCTGTCCTTGGTTAGTGGGTTTGTGGGGTCTAGTTTTCATTTGCACTCGGGATCAAATTAACGGCACTATCACTGAGGACCTGTGGTAGTTATTTTCACTGTGGGTATCACAAAGAACTGGTGAATTCACTAGCAGCTACTTCCTTACCATACCCCACTGGTAAAGGGAAGACTTACACAAACAAAAAAGTCAAATATCAATGCGGGTACCTACTATGCCAGAAACAACAAATTACGTCCAAAACACGTTCAAAAATATATTTTGAGGTGTCTCCGGGGAGTTGCAAATTTCGACAATTGGTTTAAACTCCAAAAATATATTGATCGTCTTGGACTACACGAATTAGAAGCGTGTACAGCTAATGGAGAATGAGTGCAAGTGTTAATAACTGAATAACTCATTAAGATCCATACGACCATATTGAAGTTCCAAATAGACAATAAAACATACTTTCATCACAAAGATAAGCCAAAGACGCAGTTCGCCAATCACATAATCCATTCGCTATCTTTTATGTACGTTACAATATCCAGGGCATAAACTGTTTGCCCTCTTTGTTCAGCGCATGAAACGCAAATGTTTCAATCACTTAACATTAAGGCATCTTCAATTTATGGCACTGGCGTTTTCTTACATAAGATAAAATGAATAATGTCATTTATCCGGAAGCCCATTGGGAAGCTGTAATAAAACGTGAATGTCGTTTCGGTGTACCAACATAAACCTATTTTCAGTCAGTACACGAGAAGTACAACAAGTAAACTCGTCAGGAGCAATATGTTACCGGATTTGAGGATAGCAAATCAATAAGAGCACAACATACACATATGTATACAAATGTGCGCTTGTGTGAATGTCTCTCGCAATTGTACACAAGTGTTGCGATGCTCTTCGAAGTTTTATAACTTCCTCTTGTCCACATATCCAGAGGGCGTGCTTATTCTTATATCAGAATATATTTTGCAAAGAAGAAGTTGAAGTCGTTAAGTGCTCCCCCTTTGGTTACTTCTGTGCCGAGATTGTTCACTCTCGAGTAAGAACCAGTGTTTTTTTTTTCGACAGTTTTCAAATTAATTTTGCCATGCCATTGATCAACTTGCGTAGCCACCGAAAAGCAGTTGATTGTGGAAATTCAGCTTTTATTGAATGAGATATGGAAATTATTGGCGAAACCCAAACCGCCTTGTGAAATTAACGGCTTGGCTAAAGTTTTACGAACAAATTGTTCTTCTTTTCGAGTTCGAGTTGTTTTTTGGAAAATATGCTTCGTTTGTTTATCTTTCAGTTTCTACTTTATTTTCTGATGGAATAGACGGAGTATCTTAGTCACAGTGGCTATCAAGATTCAATGAAAAGAGGAAGAAACTTATTTGTTTGGTGTTTGTAAAATTATTGGGTATGAATAGCTCATTATGTTGAGAAATTGTTGTGTTCGCAGCAGTTTGTAATTTGGTCAGCAAATGGCAAAAATGAAAAACTATCTCTGCACTAGAGGGTTGAATAACAGTACCTTTGCACGTATTTTTGCAAGACGACGAATTACAGAGTCAATATCCCAATGCAGGTTCTAGGAATTTGTTTTTTTCATGCTACCTTCCTCCTACTACTCGTTGGGGATATTATGATGTTTAGACATTCATTGGCGAGAGATTAGTGCACAACAGTGAATGTTGGAATGTTGAGTGAAGTGTGAGAGGACAGGAAGTGATTTCTAATAGGCGCGTGAAGATCTAAAATGTGTGAGGTGTACCGGAGTTGTTTCTGTCAATGACAGCATGGGTTGAATATGACATTCATCAAATGACTAAGTTCCAATTCTTACTGATTGTGGCGCATAATTGGAGATAAATTAAAAATGACGCCATGAGACTTAATGAAACTTGACAAAACAAATTTAACAGTTCAAGTTCGCTCGATATCTGCGGTCAATTCACTTCGCATTTGCTTGGGATAATGACGCCTCACATCGCCTGTGCTAGTGGAGTCCATTAGCTGTATGCAACGTATGGTAGTTCAGTTGTAGGCACATGTCGCTCACATCATCCAAGTTTGGCCAAAGGAATCATCGATCCGTTGCACTCACCATTAAAGGTGACGGCAATATCAGCGTCGTTTTCAAAGTAGTACCAGCAGATGGTAGCTATCTGCGTATGTATTGTCACTTGGTGTGGGTTTCCAATGTCCCAAATATGTAGAAATTGACCTCGTAATTGGATATGTTATATTTTATTACTTTTTGCCGATCATATACACCGGACGAAGTATGGATGAAGAGCGGAGCTTCCTTCTTCTTCTAAAGTCGCTAAAGTCCGGGATGGATCTGGGACCAAGTTACGACGAAAAATTCGAGAACTTGAAATAACAAGTTTGTATGCATTGCATGGAATTAATTGTGAGGTTTTTAACGCTTCTGTTGTCGTTGAGATATGACAGTTCACTGAACCGATCCATGGAATCTGACAGTCCACTGAGCCGATACACCCGAAATTGGCCACCGAACGTCTTATGACCGCCATGCAAACCATACCGTTGCCACAAATAAACAACCATTTTAAAGCTTAATCAATAGCAACTCTCGCTCTACGAAAGGCTTAACTTCGTCTTTAGTGTCTGAAAAATTAGAAAACTATAATCAGACAATCCAAAGTGACCGCCATTAACTGCTATAGCCTACATGCTATTTGAGACATTTAGAAAATTTATATGTTAGTAGTAGATTTATATGTTAGTAGGTATTCGATCCAGTCAATATCATCATTATAAGCTCTCTCTGGATACGATCAACTGCTGGCATGATATATTTCTTTTGCGTTGAACATGAACCTCCATAGTAGTGATGGGAGCATTCGAATGCTACGAGTAATTCGAGTGATAAGTAATGCAACATCTCGAGAACATCTCGATTCTCCATCAATCATTCGAATGACGTATAACTCATATAAATTACAACTAACTACTAACACAAGAGAAATCGATAAACGCACCTCAAAATTATTTTGTATGAGTTTTTTTTCTTTTTCGAAGTTTCTGCAATTTATGTAAAATCATTCTTTGAAAAAATTCCTTAAATATGTTCAAACACCCTTTTTCAGTAGGAATTATTTTCAGCTGTATATGTTGATCATATAACACCGTTATCACTGGCCAAAGTTCTGTCTAACATTACAACCACAATCTGAACATCCATTAGCGATATTTACTTTCGTGGGCAAGATATGTCATGTTGCTTCACTTTAAAGTTGGCTTCGCGAGCGTCAACAGCGAAGTAGATCTCATTAAAAATGATATTCACAAACACTTCTACTTTTACTCTTAATATTTACCACTCCATTCAAACAAAATCGTGCACATATAGGGAAACGTCAAATCTCATGTCCACACTTTTGAAGAATATTCTCCGACACGATGTAGGTTTGGACATGGATTTTTGTGCCTCCCCTAGATTTTTTCACATCAAGTTCATGAACAGGGCATGGTTCATGGCCAGTGGAGACGACGTGTATCTCTGTGCAAATAATGTAAATTGTGAGACAGAAATGAAATCAACTTCACAGCTGATTGCCCAATGGAACATAGAGGAATTTCAGAGGCAGTTATTCACGAAATAACGTAAATGCCGTTCTCTGATTGGTTAATTTGGCTTTAGAAAACGATATAAAAAATGGTTGTCAAAAATTTTGGGCATCTCTATCACACTTTAATTCTGTTGTCAGATAACGAAATGTAATTTGAAACGAAATAGACACATCTATCGAATGAATTCGAAAATTTTATTTTTTTATAAATGAACCTGAAAGTGCAGTAATGCTTAAGATATTTCTCTTTACGTTAGTGGTTAGTAGTGAGTCAGTAGTCATTCGAGTGATATTGAGAATCGAGATGGTTTACCAATTGAGTATCACTCGAATAACCATTCAAAAGCACCCAATTCGAGTGGTCATTCGATTATTAAAATATCTCGATTGCTAAAGTCTCGATTCTTAAAAACATTCAATTATGCCCATCACTACTCCATATACCCGGCAACATTTTTTTCCTCTTTAATTAATCCCGGAGTGGCGGGCGTGCCATTGTGGGTTAGTGAGTCGACCCCTAGAGCCTACGTTGTGTAAGTTCGTTGCCTGGTCCGAGCAAAATTATTTTCCAGGCCCACCACTTTCGAGTCACTGATGATGCTCAAAGAGTATAACTGCCTAGAAAGAGCTTCTCAAATTGGCCGTTCGAAGTTGGCATAAAACAATCATCTACTCGTGCTAGAACAATAGCACTCGCAACACGAATGGTTGCTGAGAGGCTAGTCACTGGATCTCGACGGGCGCCATCCATATTATTATTATAATACCTTCCGGAAATTCAATCCTGGAACCTCACCTCAAAATTAACAATGGCAACGTATTGAAATATTTGATTGGAATTCTGAAATCGGAAGAAAGGAGCAGGTGTTCTTGGTTGCCTCAAATAAAAGATACAGTGAGGTGCCAAAACATATGCAAATCGTACCTACAAAGCTGATAAATCTTCCAATTTATTTCATTCCCATTGAGACAAACAACTGCCGAAGAATTGTTTCCACATCTGTTCTCTATCAAGTAATCAAACACGATTAATAGCATTCAATCAATTGTTTTCATACAACACGATATGAATTTTTTTTTGAAAAATGGATAAAGATATGGAGTCGACTCTAACAAATTCGACTGAGATTCACAGCAGTCGGTTGGTTATGATTTGTAAGGTTACATTTCGGCAGGGAATGGAATGTTAAGAAATTGTATTCAAGGGTTGAGATATTTGATTTCATTTGTATAAATCATATAATAAGTTTGATTACGTAATTATGTATAATTTTAAAAATTATTTTGTGTTTTTTTGGTACATCTGATTTACCATCCAGATTTAACAGATAGGAAGGCATAATAAAACAATTGTTAATTAGCTAGTTATTTCTTACTAGTTGAAATATATATCTATAATTTATTCGTGCGGTTTTTTTTCAAAATTTGAACGTTTTATTCAAAGTACTGCCCAAGGCAAAACAACAGCGCCGGCTTGGCAGCCAAGAATGAATGAAGCCATTCTGCTCTGATGTGAACCGTATTTCAGTGAGGGCGTTCTGCATCGACCGGAACAAATGGTAGTCAGAAGGGGCAAGATCTGGGCTACAATGCGGGTGGGGTAAAACTTCCCATACACTGTTTTCAAAATAGTTCTTAACCGGAATAGGAACGAAGGGACGATCGTTGTCATGATGGAAAATTATTGCTTTGTGTCTGGTCGCATATTCCGGGCGTTAATCGGCTACTGCTCGCTTCAAACGGATTAATTGTGTTCGGTAGCGTTGTCCATTGATGCTTTCACCCGGTTTTAGCAGCTCATAATACAGCACACCCTTCTGCTCCCACCAAATACAGAGCATTACTTTCGCGCCATGGATATTCGGCTTTGCCGTTGATTTGGCTGGTTGGCCAAGCCAAGCTTTTAAATCGTGCAAACCACTTTTGTCACTTTCGCTCAGCTTCCACCAAAATACGATGACATTCGGCAGCAGTTTTCTTATTTTGAAGTAATGAAGAAGAACTCCCCGCAAAAATTCTTTTTGAAGCACAAAGTTCGACATATTTGAGTGAAAAAAAAAATTGTTGTTTACGCTTCAAATGACAATGACAGTAGCTTTCCATCGCATGTTCCAATGGAATAATACAAGTTGCGCCAAGTTTATTAAAAAAATGAGTCGTGATTGATTTGGTGACGAATGTTTAATCATGTTCAATTTATGGTGAGAGAGAGAGAGAGAGAGAGAGAGAGAGAGAGAGACAGTGATAGAGACTGCAATGACTCCAAACTTTGAGTGGTGGACATGTCTGAGTTAGAGTTCATTTGAAGCCTTAGAGTATCTCCCAAGAACTCGACCAGGGGTACAGCCGCAGGCGTGTTCAAATTTATATTAAAATCGTCACTTAGAATCATTGACCACAGATGATAGTTCTTTCCCAGTAGAGCTGCAGCACCTTCTGTGAATGGCAAAAGTACGAAGTGAATGAAGTCGATGATTTTATCCATGGACTGGTGGAGAGATGTGGACAATAACATAATTTACGCTCTGGCCATTTGGAAGAATGCATTCAGCTGCACATATATCCCCGATATCTCGAATTGGACTACCCAATCCGTTGGTTTGTCGATATTTAATTTCCATATTTGGAGTAATTACATGAGAATTGCGTCCATTTTTATAAATAGCAACACCACCAGCGCGGCTTTCTGGTCGCTTGTTTTGGATACAGCAATCAAAGTGTCTCGGAATTCCATGTCTCGGAGAGCATGAGTAATGTGCATTTTTGCGGTACGTCGCCGTTGAAGTCGTTGCAATGTGCTCGTAAACTTTGACAGAAGGCGAATAACGAGATTTTATCCTTGATAAACTTTTACAGTTAATTCAATACTTGACTTAACTATAATCATGCAAATATTAAAATAATATTTGGGCTATTCTCACTCATGACAAATGGTCGGCTGCTCGCGCAACTATATTTTGATGTCTTTTCCGGTTATGACTTCCATCCCATTTAGTTTCAAATCGCTCCGTATTCGTGTATCACAGGCTAGCGAAATGTTGTTTACACATCAAAAATTGTCACATTTTCAAAACCTTCAACAAACCACGTGTGTTGTGAATAATATTGCTCTAAATGCGGCGTTCAAAAAGCGAAAGATAATTTTTGAAATATCAGAGGGAAATATCTAAAATATTAAAGTAGTTAGTCAAATAATGAGAAATTTTATGAAAAGGAATTCAGAATTTTAAACAAGCCGATACATCAGTTCCAGCAAGTCGTTTTGGAGAGGGTATTGCATTTTTGTTCAACCTTAGAAGGCTATACATGTTCGACAGACACTAAAGTTATGCTCTCCCACTCTCGTGCTATGTTAGCCATGAGCCTACTATTTTTATAAACTCGAATTGTTTCCCCGTATTGCTACAGGGTTGTACGAAATGTCGGCCAAAAGGGATGACTAACAGGGTACAGTGTTCGCTGATTCGAGAAAGGATAAAAATCTAGGGTTAAATAATTACATATTGAAGCTGTTCCATATAATCTTCAATAAAATGTAACCTACTAAGAACAGAAGCTGAGCATACACCCTAGACCGTCACATCACATGAGCGCTGTGCATACGACTTTTACCATGAAGTTTACCCATGAGGTATTCTTCCGATGCGCTTTATTTCATTGAGTTATATCCGGCAACAAACATGCATACGGAATATATTAAATGTAATTAATATTAATATAATTATATATTTGTTGAAATAATCAAAAAAATTATGTAAAAAAATACAGTAATGTCTTGATAATCCGAATCAGTTATTGCATTTTAATTCAGATTTCCAAGTGAATCGAACTAACGAAAACTGGTCAAAAAAAAAAGAAAGCAATTGGTTATTTAATGGGAGAAATCAATGTTTATTGTTGATTTCCCAAAAATTGCAATAACAATAAAAAGTTGAAAAAACTACTTATTATAGTTGTGAACGCGAAATCAGTGATAACTGTTGGATTTTTCTGTTGCATATGTATTGCGGTCAAAGCCTATTAAGGTCTTGCAAGACTTATTATACCAGAAGCCTACGCTTAGTTCCTCAACGCTCATTTCGTCGAAACAGCCATTCATTGCATCTCCATTCGCTCTTCTTCTTCGCTTTCTAGCTGGGTGCTCTCCTGGATGTTGTTGTTCAGTCAGTAACTTTACTATCAGTCTTTCATCATTTGCAGTAACAGCATTGCATTTTCGGGCAGCCCGCATAAGCTTTCTTCTCTGAGGCACGAATGTGTTAAATTCCACTTCTTGAAAACTGTGTGTCACTTGCAGTGCAGAGAGTAACACACAATTTACCGCTCCACTCCTAATTCTTAATATTCTAGAAATCTCCTTTCAGATTATTAATTGCTTCGTAAGCAGTAGTAATTGCTGCTCAGTTTTTAACATTTGTCTCTCTATTTTTATGTTTTTATTTATTTATTGGTTTTTATAGATAACATTGAGTTTACATTTTATAATTTAGTTTTGCACAGCCTGCACAGAGATATGATACTTAAGAGTATCTTACAACTGAAAAAAAAACAAGTTAGTATTGTAGAAAAATGCATAGTAATAAAAAGCTCATTGGAGGAAAAACTATAGGAAAAAAACCCCATTTGTTAGTTGATATTTTGCAACTTGAAGATACCAGAAGGCTAACAAAAAACTGGAAAAAAGTATCTAAGTCTAAGGACATTATTTGGGAAACATATTAACATTTTATTCTTGTAGTACTGGGAAGTAAAAGGACAGAGCTGGTATTGTGTAACTGAGCACGTAAGTGGCAAATACCTGCTAAAACAATATTAATATAAATATTTAAACAAATAAACAAATTCAATAATAAATAAATAAACAAACATAGAAATAAATAAATTATATACTTAATGAATAAAGACATTAAAGTACAAAAGTCAAGTATTTTATTTAAGTGCATTTTCAGTAAAATTGGCTAGGGTCTTAAAATCATTGTATGAGAGTCCCAAGGAAGCCGAAACATCATTTTAAGAATCTTATTCTTAGCCATTTGAAGTCTCTTGATGTGCGTCTTAGCGCAATTACTCCAAACAGCCTAGCCGTATGTCTTCATTGCTTGAAAGATCCTCCTAGATCACTAAGCGAGGATTTGCTGCAATATTAAGTTTGTTGCAAGTTTTAGCAACATGCTCAACGTATGTTAACTTTTTATCTAGGTGAATGCTGAGATATTTTACAGAGCTAATGGTATGCCATTCATGTTTAATTTTAAGTTATTTTGCGGGCATGAAACAAATTTTCTTTTTTTAGTGAAATAGATTGCTTGGCTCTTGCCTGCATTGCTTTTATTTTCCAATGCTTATAGTACTCGCAGATTTCATTTGAAGCTCTCTGAAGAATATTTTCTATACTAGAAGGGTGACCAACAGAGTTGCTTATGTTCTTATATCTAATTTCAGAGAAGCAATGCTGTCAACAATGAACATTGCATCTTACTCACACGAAGATTTATATTTCGTTCAGGTTTCGTTATTCACTGGCGTGAAGTGCTAAGGTTGGTGACATTACTGCTGATTTGAAGAACACATCTAATTTCCGACATACCTACATCAAATGCATGTATATTCCTGACAGGATTATCGACTTAAACCCTTGGTTTACCCTCTTGTTTCATGTTATTGATAAATCCTGTGTAGAGACCCGTTCGTATGAATTGCTTTTTCAAAGTATTTCGTAAAATATTCACTTGGGACCCTTCACTTTCTAACTGAATTATATTGGGTGTATTTTGAAAGAGAAAAGAACTGTTTAGAGTGCTTCTTGTCCACAGGGACATATGGGCGAAGCCATCATCAGTTTGTATTTATTTGATCGAAGTGCAAAGATTTAAATTAAATCGATAGTTGAAGTAACTTATTGAAGTTTAGTCATGACAGAGCATATTATACATTTTTCCTTCAAAATTGTTTGTGTCAATTCATACTTATTCTTATAGATTTCATAATAAGGTAACACTTTTGCCTGAAGTAAGATTTATGATATATCAAATCTCTGAAATAGACACTGTGCGATAGCTAAGATCAATGTAAATATTTTATTCAAATATCTACCTATCATTATAAATTCTTGGACGTGTCGGCAGCAGTTGGAAATCGGGTTTTCATAGTGGTGGCCATGGCGTTGTGGGTATGTACGTTGACTCCTACCGCTCCTCTCCATCAAAAGCCCATGCTGCGCATTCTCGGTCGCAACTCCCGTCAGATTTTGTCAAGCGGGTTGAGGCATGACTGAGAGTGAGTAGCATCTGACGTAGCTGATTTTAGAAGTGTGAAATTGTTGGTGAACGTACTCTAATCGATGTATGGGCATATCACCTACATGCATTGTTGTTAGGAAGCTACTCTACATTTACAGTTCTCAACTCTGCTTAACCACTCGCAGTCGGAGTTTAATTTCTATGTTCTGAATTTTATGGGAAGTTTTAGGATTGACGTGAGCAATGTGTGTGGGCTTTGAGCGAATCTCTTCGCTGTGAATTAGTGAATTTGAACCTGCCTGGATATAGCTTGGTGCCGGTTTTCTTTTTGCACCGCGGTCATTTACGTGCGTAGTGATGTAGCTTGCCAAATTCAATCACAATGCGGCCTCTGTTCCAATCCGGGACTTATTATTTTCTGTGGTTAAAAATTCCATGTCCGTAAGCATTTAATTCATTACTTTTACACTTGCATTATTTATAGAAGTCCTTACTTGGATAGCAATTCAACTATTAACGATTTATCTCAAGAATTGTGTCC
Organism: Eristalis tenax; assembly: GCA_905231855.2. NCBI lineage: Eukaryota > Metazoa > Arthropoda > Insecta > Diptera > Syrphidae > Eristalis > Eristalis tenax. The sequence goes on from HG993124.1 coordinate 117,017,652, forward strand.
GCGCACTGAAATTGCCATTGCCGGCGATTTCGATGTACACAATTCTATTTAGCTTCTACATTCAGGCCATACAATACCCGAACGAAGGTATGTCGAAATCTTTGCTGACGTATACAATCTGACCCAGCTAATAAATGAGCCCACACGAATATCTAACATTGCAGATCATTCCGCCGACACCCTGGACCTGTTTCTCACCTCTCATCCTGACAAATATTCTGTTGACACACTGTCACCTCTAGGCTCGTTTGACCATTGTGTCATATCAGCTAATTTCTCGTTATCACAAAACACAGTCAGAGAACAAATTCCTAAAAGAACAGTATGGCTGTACGAGAAAGCCAATTGGAGCGGACTTAACAACTTCTTTAGGAATCTTAACTGGTCACTATACTTCCTCGATAGTGACGTGGATGCCACTGCTTATGTGATTACGAAGATTTTTCTGCTGGGTATGAGATCCTTCAGTCCTCATAGAATGAAGAGTATCAAGCTAAAGCCAGATGCGTGCCATGACTCGAGCTGTTAAGAGGCTATCAAGATGAGAGAGTTGAATTTGCAGACATACAAAGCCAACCCTACTGAGGAAAACCGGAATTATTTCAAATGGGCCAGAAATGACTGCAATGCAATTATTCGACATGTGAAATTCTCCTATGAGCAAATATTGAAGTGCTACAATGTTCCAAGGATACTGAAAATGTTTGGTCATTTAAAAAAAAAAAAAACAATGAACTCCGCCTGGTTTTCAATTCCCACGTTCATTTACAATGACATCGCAGTTGTCAGCTCTTTAGACAAAGCCAATCTGCTCGCGGTGGATTTCAGCTAACTCGAGTATGTGCTGGGAAGCTAGGCCCTGGCCCTCTACAGATGTAGCTCCACCTATTTTACTATTATTATTACATTACAGTTCATAGGCGGTAAAAGATTAATTATCGTTATTAATTTATAAGTCGGCAATTACACTCTTATGTAATACTAAACTTTTATCGAAACTATGGGGTATTTCATTATCCGACTTATTTTTTGGCCACAATTTTTTTTTCGTTAATGTATTATTAAGATGCGGCGGCCTATTGCGTTGTGGGTATGTGCGTCACCTCTATGCAACTGAAACTCGCTGCCTGGGTTCGATTCCCAGCCGGTACGACCAAATATAATTTTCACAGCTCCACCTCATTCGAGTCACTGACAATGCTCAAAGTGTAATAACTGTCTAGGAAAAGGCTTCTAAAACATGGCTGTTCGGGGTCGGCTTACAACAGTAGGTCCCTTCCAATCGTGAGGGAACAATGGCACGCACTACGAGTGGTTGCTGAGAAGCTCGGCCATGACAAGGGCTGCCGTGCCACTTATATTATTATTATTATGATTAAGTACTCATGCGCATGTGTGGCCGAACTAAATCAAACTAAAAACAAAACTAGAAGATATGAACAATGCTTACAATTGTAAATTTCACTATAATCCATATCGTATTCTTTTGAAAGTGAAAAAAACCTTTTTAAGGCTAATATTTAGTCATGAGGACAAATATCCATTTCTTCGCTGATTCATAGATGAGATGAGATTGTTAATTATTAGCATGAAGGCGATGATCGACTTTCTTCGATTTATGTATTTAACTTGCATACAATCTCTTCATTCCTTATGTTCAATCGTTTTTTAAAGGCTTTTTATTGAAAGAATATTTTGTTTATCACTTAAAATATTCAGTCAACAATTTGTTTGTTTTATTAGTTACCTAAGAAGGGGGTCTCCGGATCGAATCCTACTGAAAGCAAATTTATAACGCTTTTATTTGGTTTTAAAATTTGGTTCAGTCACCATTTGTCGTTGGGATAAAATTAACGCCACTATCACTGGAGTTGTCAATCAGGGGTAGTAGTCTGATTGCGGGTATCTCAATGGAACAACATGGTCTAAGTGTGCTGGCGAATGCACTGGCAGCTTCCTACATTAGCGAATCCATTGCCTACATTAGTTATGTGCAAATGAGGGGTAACTTAATATAATTGGTTTCGCGAATCTAACTGAGTAACTTACTCAGAGTAATTTATGCTGCCCACACTGACTGCAAACGGGGCTGTTTGTTAGTTGCTTCGAATGAAAAATTAATGGCAGAATGGAAATAAAGCCAAATTTTAAATTTAGCCTATTTATGTATGTCGTGGGTGGGTGGCTCGCTTCGCTTGCTTGTGATTTCGTAGCATGACGGCGTATGTCAAAAACATGTCAGTCAGGCGCCTCGAACTAAATTACTTATAAACTTTAGACTTTTCAACGGATTGTAACGATTTGTATCCGTCCGGACGAGCCGTAATTGATGAATGGAAGTAATAAATTCAGCCAGCTTTTGAAACTGCAAAATTAAATAGACCCAAATTGGACTTGTTTCGTTTTCTAATGCGAAATAAAGCCAAATCCGAAATTTGGCGATAGTTCCAGAATTAAAAGGGAACAACGCCAAATTTTTAATTTTTGGCTTTATTTCGTTGCTTTCTATTTCACGTCATCGTTCTGTGCATATAAATGCATGCAAATTTGGTGGTCTATGGAAACCCCAAATAAAAATAAACGTTGCATATAAATGTGCAATAAACAGAATCTCCTATAGTGACTCAGGTTGCAGGTTCACTGTTGTGCTTTGTTCGTATCAGCTTTGCCAAATACCACAATTGGCATATTTATAACCGAAAGCGTGTATGTATTTCATGCACAGACCCTGTGATAAGTATTTTATTTTTCATGAGTCCATAAAGGATAGGTCCGTAGTCCTTAAGTGGGACATAAGTCCATTATGGACGTATAACCTGTGGACCTATGACGCTGTCCCCAAAATATCTTTCAAAATCGTATGCCCACACCCGAACTTTAAGCAAATATTCTTTAACATTATCAGCGACTGCGAGGTCTCCAAGGGTCAGTCAACCATTTTTGAGAACCATAGATTTTCTTAACGTGTTGTTCTTTAGATTATTCTGATGGCCGTCGATAAAAACGACTCTTAAATTGTTTCTACTATTGGTAAATATTTGTTTCTGAGTTAGCCTGGTCACCGATGGACTTCTGCGAAATTGCCATGGTTTGTGCACAGACATTTTATTCCACAAAAAAACCAATGCAACTGCTTTGCTCATCAAAATCAGACATTGACGGCCCTACAAACTCATGAAATATTTGCCGGAATCGACAAACAAAAAGCTATCATATTTTTGGATTTTAACCCGTACAAGGTATTAATTACTGTCATTAATGTAGCCGCTTGTAAATGGAAAACATAAAATCAATGTTGTACCTACAAATGCTCGAGGAGAGACATTTTTACTGCCCAGCACATACATGCGCATGGACAGTTCAATGTTTTGTCAATTGATGGAGTTGTTAGCCCAATATCAGCAAAATCAAAGGCTATAACTTTAAATCACTTTTTTTTACGTTGAAATGAGAATGTTCTGCTTTAGTCCTTAAACAAGTCTGACCGGGCCTGCGATTCGGTGAACTCGTCGTATTCACACAAATACAAGTGCCACTTCTGAATAATTTATTTTATTGTCACATGGGAAATTCCAAACTCGAATCAATTTATATCGTTTTTATTCTATTTTGCTCGGATCGAACTTTTGGGTATGCCCGAGATGAGATTCATTCCGCTTCTATTGTCGTACGCTGTCTCCTTCTGTCGGGGCGCATTCATCCACTCTCTACTACGTATTGTTGAGGAGAGTCAAATTTGTTGGTCAGAACACTACAGAAGTGTTTAAAATGTGAACGGAATAAATTTTCAACGTAGGGATTCGACTATGCAATGAATTTGAGTGTTGAGTTTTTTCCCCCTGATTTGTTTGGAGATAGATTTGCGAACAGTGAGAGGAAAGCATTTTTTCCTGTCCCTGGAATGGAATTTCATGGATTTTTATTTCCTCATCGAATTGTTTGCATTCCTTTTTTTTGTGCTCTATTTCTTTCCCTCATTCTGGGAACAGACCCAGCAATTCGAAGAGGGATGACATAAAAGCTCAGAAAAGTAATTTAATTCTAGAGCACTTGATTTCCTGTGAAAGACTTCAAGCAGGAAATGTATGCCAAAATCTATAGGTGGGCATATTGACTTGCAAATGTATTTGCATATATTTGTGGATTTCTTAAATGTTTGTCACGGCAACATTTTTAGAAATATGATTTTTTGCATTTATTAATTTTTTTGCTGCAGCACACTAAATAGGCTCTACTGTGGAAACTACCAACATTCATATTTGCTGCAGCCATCAACTAAATTTCGTTTCTCGTCTTCCTGGAACACAAGGGTTTTCTGATATCACACATATAGCGTACGATGCAATATTAAACACTTAGTTGAAACATCTCATCTCGTCTGCGGCAAGGATAATGAGCACACTCCGCAAGAGCAAGTTCATCCCATCGTGTGCCGTGTTTCATTCCGAAGGCGGAGTGTTTCATCCAAGATGAGAAAAAGTAAATCACGATAGGATTCAACAGTGCTTCGACATGAGCACTGGTGTGTGTTCTTGGAGAAGAGAGGGACAACAAACTCATCTCGTCGGTAAAATGATTCGGCAAGCGGATTTAATTCCGGAAGCCTTATTGTCTTTCAAACCTATATAAGAATTTAAGTGAAGCACGACTCCTGATCGACTTTTGCTGCTGCGGAAGTACCTACCTACATCACAGAAGGAACGGTTTTGGTATGATTTGTGTGCAAAATTCAACGAGGAGAGCGAAAGGAATAAATAACTAAACAGTTGAGAAGAGATGAAATCTCATGACATAGTTAGAGATTCAATTAAACAAGAACAGTGACAAATATTTTATTCATGTGACTGTGAAAGTAATTTATTCACGAGGATACACTTAAAATCGTCAAGAAGATTTAACAAGTATTAATTGGAATACTATACAAAACATCGTTAAAATTAAAAAGTGCATTTCCGTTGTTTATTTTCAATTGAATCATCACTTGGAAGAATGGATTAAGTCCTAAAATTGACGACTTGATGCAAATATCATCTCTATACCAAACAAACAAAAACCATTTTTTATAACAGAAATATTTCGGGTTGTAAAAAGCATAATTCCAACTAATCATAAAACTAAAGGAAACAAAGCCCATGGAAAAATCGAAATCAAATAAAGAAATTATTCAGCTTTTTGCATTTACCCAAAAGTAAGGTCAGATTGATTTATTTCCTCCTTCCAACTGGTGATGCAATTGTGTTTTCATACATGCTTACCCAAGGTTAGGTAATGTTGAAGACGGGCCAGTTTCGAAAAGGTACCATATGTGCGCTCACGTGAAATTGGTATCAAGTGCAATTACAAGCATTGAGGCATATGGTCAGATGCACATGCAAGGTGCTTGGCATGAGTAGATAATGACTGAATTTATTTTTTATATATTTTTTATTGTCAATTTTATAATAAATCATTTTTTTTAAATTTTATAACGCACACACTGGTTAATGCATGGTGTGACTTCCCCTCCGCTCCCATAGCGGCTCACGTGGCCACTGAGGGTTCTCAGTTCGGCCAGCAAAAGCTGGCTTACTGCTACCATTCAGGCCTGACTCCAAATGGGGCCTGGCTCACCAGGCAATATGAGAGACGAATGGTCTTCTTCTTATCATTATGGGGAGTTGCGCTTCGTTAGCCTGTTGCCCGGCACCACCACGAGGAGGTCAGCTCCCGGAATCCCTCCATCATCACGATTTCTGAAACACATTGTAAAAATGTATTCTTAAAATTCTCAAATTGTAAACCCTCGGAAATTTCCTTCAAATAGAAATGTTATCCGATTTTTTTATTCGCTTAGGAGCTATTTATGATTTTTGAACCAAAAATTTGCACCACAGTGCGGCGAATTAACAAATATCAGCAGAAAATTGCATAAAATGCTTACGTACATACATACATGCATAGGTAATTCCTTGTTATGAATTCTATATTGTCATACAATTTCACTTAAATTCTCTTGACAATGACAGCAATAAGACGCAAGAAACGAAAATGCCATGTGTTCAAGTCACGCAATATTTCCAAATGTTCATACGTACATATGTATGTATACATTTTCAATTCGATTGTTCTGTAGCAGGATTCCGAGGAAAAGAGAAAGTTTTCGGAGAGAGCGTTGTAAATATCCATATATCTTGGCAGGGCAACGGCAACAAATGCCCCATAAATCAGGACAATCGGCATCCATTAACAAGGTCTCATATAACAGTTGCCAATTCAAATTTTGATTGCATATTCGGATCGTCCTATTCACACTTGCATTTATCGCTCGATAACTCCAACCATGGTTTACCCTTTCAGTCCACTGAACTCAGCAGATACATTTATGTACATATGCACGGATTGTACTAATAAGATTAATGGCATTTCTATAGCTAAGATTTGTCCTTTGATTGGCTCAACGGAATAAAGAAAGTCCAAACCAGATATCACCGTTCACAGTCAAACAGAGAATGTTTACACATAAATTATAAGACGAATGGGGTTCATAACATAAACTAAATCCAGTAGATATCTTTTATTCTATGCACCGTTATATCAGTGAATGGATATTTTTGGTTAACTTTAATATATGCACCTTAATAGCCATAAATGTAAGATTCAACCACATACTCATCAATGCATACGAACGTCGCTTTCAAATGTAATAATTGACCCAGCAATTTATACCGGCAAGACGTCTTAATTGGTTAAGCCAAGTTAAACACAATTATCAATGAGATGTGGGGCAAATTATGTTTGTCAAGTCCTGACTAAGATAATTGTGTTGTTAAATTTTCCACATTGATATGTGAGCAAATATGGACGTTTAACATTAGTTCGCAATTTAATTAAACCCGTCGAACAAGATAAGTTCATTAAAGCAACTCAATGTAGTTAAGAACTGCGATGCAGTTCTTGAGGTGGGGTCCAAATCAGTCAATGCCTTATAATTCCAGCAGGAAATTAATTAGTAATGACAGAGAATGACTTTATGTATTAGTTCAAAACAAGATGAGAACCGTCAAGGGTAATTTTTCGATTTTTGCTTTTCTCTCATTCGTTGTTACTAATGAATTCAGTCGCTATTGAAAGATTGCCCAAGCATGAAGTCCGCGGATGTCGTTCTTTGAGGCACAGTTCTTTTGGAATATAATGTTTCATTGGCTGTGGGGTTTCTGGGATGTCGTTGTATAAGTGCGATGAAATGTGAGCTTTTTCGTCTTTTTTTTATGTGGCGCTGGAGTTATAGTTGAAGATGTGTTTCAACCCACACGCTTCTGCAATCTCTGGCCTTCAGTTGCGAACACCAAGTTGGTTAAGGTTGAGGTTGCCATGGCTGTCAAAAGCTAGCCTAGGACACACATTTTTAAAATCCCGTAAATTCGAGGACAAAATGAAAACAAAAAATTGATGCATGATTTAGAATGGCGCTGTTTGAGATTGAGAATGTTGTATTTAAGTATTAAAGAGATGCCCAATTTCTATCCCACTTGCCTCTAAACATTTTCCACAACCATTTTTTATATCGTTTTCTAAAGCCAAATTGACAGTGAATTACTGTCAAAAATTCATGAATAACTGTCAAAAGGCATTTGAAATTCGTCGATGGACTAGGGGTCAATCAACTTTGAAGTTGGGCATCTGTATAATACTTCATTTATATTTAAAAAATAGTTGTCAAAAATGTTGTCTATCATGTTCATACTAATGTTGTCTATCATACTTCATTTCCGGTTGACACATGGGAGTCAAAATAAGATCTGTTTCATTTTATGCTGTCTATCAGTTTGTATTGGCTCCGTTTTCCTTTTTAATTCAGAGCTCGATGGTGTTTTTTGTTTTCATAAATTACAATTACTGTGGTCGAACTCTCCCTAGATATTCTATATCTATATCTATCTATATTCTCTATTTAGACAAGAATGGACTATTAGAAGATGTGAATGCGATACCGCTCATCTTCCATATCACCCGTTCCACTGTGGATGAGCAACTCAAACGCGAGCGTTCCGTCGCACAACAAGCTGACAATCAAGGAGACATGTTAGGGATGTTGCAATGCTAGACCGAAAATTTTGGTGGCTGGGAAAAGAGCTCTCTCGTCGAAGCCGAGAATAGAAAGCGTAATACGTATCCCCGAAAGGGGGAGCATTCGGTCACTGTCTTACAGCCAATTAGATGCAAAACTTGGAGCAACCTATGGCCAACCTATAGCCTAGTGTAGTTTTTAGGGCAGCTTGTAAGTTGTAAATAGAAAAAAAAATAAATGTACCTTTTCTTCTTCTTTTTTTTTTCGAAGGTATTTAACACTACACTTGAGCACTCAGAATTAAAACTGGTCCATTGTACTCCCAGGTATCAATCTACTTTTGCTGTATTGGCGTTTCTTTGATGAGGAGCCTACATCTTCGGCTCTCACCACTTCAGCACTAAAGTCCTGTCACCTGATCCGAGCTCTGCAGTGTCGTCGTCTTCTCCGCAGGCGTCGAAGAGGCCAAGCAGGCTTAGATGTTTGGCGAAGGTGTTGTGTCCCGCTTGTACGCCTGTAAGTCGTCGGCAGGCTTATCTGCCAAGGGATGCCAAGAATGCCGTGGATTTCTTACAAAGATTTGAGAGCATGACCTTGGTCTGTCTGCATCCTAGAGAGTGATTGTGTTCTCGCTTCCATCGATAGAAGATCTAACTTTATTAATTTCTATAATCTATAATCAGGGCTAAGGCTCACAGATCTGTTATCTGTTTCTTGTTAGAGATAACCTTTACTATTGTAATCGTAATCCGGAGTCGTTAATGTGATTACATTTCGCCTAACACTGGTAACAAAATTGATTTTAAGCAAAACTCATGAAATTGCATTTTAAGGCGCCCGTATTTTGCAGTTGATGTATAATATATGACTTCATCATGCTTATAATGCGGTACTTAAAATTCACTAGTTCTCAAACTTGATACTATCTCTATAACAACACTAAATTCATGTCCCAGTGGCCTAATGCTATTAGTTCAGCGGTAATAACGCCGTAAGAGCGACTATTTTAGAGAGTCTGCGACTTGTCTTGGATAGAAACAGGTGGTAACCATTTCCTCGTGCAAGGTGTCGGGACTATAAAAGAACCTCCTAGCTCCTGGGTAGTCACTAGCAATGTGCGTGATCGTGTTTTGTACTGATGGAACACAAATCAACACATATTCGTCACAGCTGTGCCGTTTCTAGGCGAATGCTTCCTTTATTGCTTTGGTATAATTATTAACAGATTGTTGACAGGAGTAGCTCACAGTAGATGTTTTCTTCCCAATCTTGCTTTTTAGATTGAAGTATCGCTTTTCATCACCTGTCACTACCCGCTTCAAAAATGGGTACATTTTGTTGAGCTTCAGCATCGCTGGAAATTCAGTTCAGGAGGTCAACTATTATTTACCTGCCAAGAGCATGTAGCTTAGGATTGTGCTCACATAGTTAGGAGCAGTCGTTGTAATTGTTCGCAAGGTTTCTAATTCCAGAACCTGCAAAATGAAAACATCATTCAACTTATATGCCGAAATCGGCCCCTTCCAGGCAGTCACAGGTATATTCCCACCACGGGCGGACTCCAGGAAGAAGGTGGAGGATAAAATCTTCGAGCTTGACCTCGCGACTGTTGTGGCCAAGATATAATAGCACGAGAACCAACGCACTCCTTCATGCGGCAAAAAACTGAGAATGGCTATGTGCAGAAACATAATGGGACTTATCCAAGACACCATATCGACCCATCCCAGGCTGTGGGAACGAGGATGAAATGGAGAACACTCCTCACTTCCTGTGTCATTGCCCCAGTCCCACTGCACAAGGACCCAGAACACTGAGAAAATATTTTTTCCATGATCTGCCTGAACTTGCAGATACCTCACTATCGTATATTTGCAGGTTCATCCAGATCACTGGATGGCTAGAGCAATCTCACAATGCACCGGAATTATGACACGAAGATTGACAGGTTTCCTCCCCGAACTGGGTATCACAATGGGTCTATCCGGACCTAAGTATGGCGTCAAAACAACTTTGTTGTCAAAGTAGCTGTTGGCAACGTTTATCATAAGGATTATTTAATTTTTCTACCTTTAAGTACACCATTCACATGCGACTCAATGTTAGTTTATTCAAAAGTCGAAGGGTAAACGAAAATCAAAATGAAAAATCCTTGATAAGCTCTTAGGATCTGCAAACAGTTTCAAGCAAATAAATCGGCATACATATAGGCCCAAGCCACATCTGAACACAACCCACAAACTAAACATAGGTTTTCTCCAGTCCTCTTCTTCTACATTAAGTCATTAAACATTTCGCACTAAGAAGTGTAAATTGTACCTTTATAGTCGTTTCATTCTGAGCTCATATACAGAGACAGTTAGGGGCTTGTTTACGAAGAATTTAAATTCAAAGTGGTCACAACATAATACCCTCTCAGGGCGAGTTAAAAGGTCACTATCCTTTTGATATGCGGTTTACGCCACCGACTATTTTGATGTTGTTCAACCTCTGCGTGAAATCTGTCTGATACAAGAGATGTGCTCATTATGTTTTTTTTTGCTGCTCAACTTGGAGTTTCCAATAAATTACGTTGCAACCTTCAGGGCATTGGTGGTCATGGGAATTTTACACTTAGCTCCCATAAACTTTGAGATACAAAAGTGGCTGGACTTTCTTAGTGCTATGCGAGGTGGAAATTTCTAGGTAACGTAGAATTATACACACACACATAGATAAGGAGCAAAAGTTACCCATTGTCTAGGGAACGGTCAAAGAGGTTGCAAGAGTTACTAAACTGAATAAATTAAATACATACAGAAATAGTAACATTATGATTTCTGTACAGGTTTGTTAAAGTTTAACAGGTTCCTATTAGTCTCGCGCTGCGGACCTTGCTTCAGGTATTTTCAGTTGTGAGTAACGAAGAAAGTTTGTAAATGCACGCTAGCACCCCAAGGGAAAAGGAACGTGTACTATACTAATTGAAGAGGAGAGTGCTTATTTTGTTTTGTTTTTCATTGTTTCATAAGAAATTACTTTTGAAGATTGCAAAGTTATAGGCTGAAGTCCAGGAACTTATCAAAAGTTTCGTGTTTGTTGGTATGTAAATGACAAGACAAGCCCGCACTTCATGCTCTTCCATTTGAAATTACAAAGGAAATTAATTTTAATAATGATTATGTCTTAATTTCAGTAAAATTAATTCCAACGCAGTTACAGTAAGGAGTCCCGTTGATAGGCAATCATCTGATGGAGGGTTGGATGATGTTGAAAACGGGATGAAGAAAAACGCACAGTTGTCATGAATTATTAAATTGGCAATGAATCTTGCCGGTAATAAATTCCTTTGACAAACAACTTTAGGGATTTAATAATCTCATTCAGTGAATCTGAAAGTTATGTCAACGGACGGCATGAGAAAAGGAACTATTTGTGTAAGCGTAAGGTATAAGATAAGATAATAATAAGCCGGTAGATATTGAATGTGACAGGAAATGACATATGGTTCGTGAATATGGGTACATTATTGGACATTGGACGCCTACATAAATTGAGTGGGTGAGACCAGAAGAAGGGTAAATCCACAAGTAGCTGGGCAATGCTGTGTGCAGTGTTAAAAATGCTCACCTTAAACCTTTTAAAAATGACGTTTTTATAATAGTTTTGATAAGGAATATGGACTTAATGTTGTATTACATATGGATATTATTTTCAATCTATTCCATCGGATTCAAACTGTTTCCCCTCCTAGTAATGCCAATGTTTTTTTTTACGTGGTGTGCATTTATTGAACATTTTCCATTACATTTGACAGATGTCAGTAACGATACTGCCAACTAAAATAAACATTATATTTGCAAGACTCAAAGAGCACGAGTATCCCAAATTAAATCACCTTAAATTCTGATATTAATGTTATTGTTTTGGCGGTTGGCGTACTACTTTTGACAGCTAACGCTTGACTCTCGAGTCAGCATTGCCAGTTCATCACTAAGAAATGTGCACTCGGACATAGGATACAAATCGATTCTTATTCTCCAAAGACCTGCTCTAAAGTGTTTTCAGCGATGAAGCTCATTTCTGGTTGTATGGATGTGTTAATAAACAAAACTGCGGGAACTGAGAAACTGTCTCCATTACAAGAGCTGCCAATACACCTAAAAAAAGGCCGTTTAGTACAGGTTATGGTCAATATATCAATACATTTTTTATATTGATTTCTAAAGCCAAATTGACCAATCAGATGACAGCATTCACCTTATTTCGTGAAAAATTAATAAATAATTGCAAGGCAAGGGGACAATCAGCTATGAAGTTGGCCATCTCTACAATACTTAATTTTTGCTTTCCAGTCTCTTACTAGGTTGCCAAAACTGGCTTTGCCCCAATCACCTCCTGAAGGAGTATGCTCTCCTCCATTGGTATAACCGTCAATTCACGCTCACCATCAGAGAGTGAGTGCTCCTAGAGAGACATGAATTCCTCTTCTTTCACTCCCTCAGTTGCTTGCTCAACAGGGGAAGCAAGTGTTTCAGCCTGTCGATGATCTAATATGTCCTTTGCAGCCTGTGCTGTTTGTTCGACTGACTCATCTCTTTCTACCACGTCTTCAGGCCAGATTTCAAACGGATGTTGAAGTATTTCCTCCCCACATTTTGTTTACCACTCCCTTCCAATTACCTAGCTTGGGGCTACCAGTTTTAGCCACTCTCCTGTCTAGGATTCGAGTTTACCGACATCTTAGCGCTTTCTGTTGTCCACAGCATGCAGCATTCCCCCTTGGATATGCACAAGGCAGTCATTGAGTGTGAGTTGTTCTTGTGTGTTTAGCGTTTGAAATTAATGTGAGGGACACAATTTGACATGTGTCGAAATCCCAGTTCGTTCATGAATTCACATAGGTGAGGAGAAAAAAACAATATTTGAAGCCGTTCATATTTCAGAGCCTTCACAAAAGACAATATTTTGTTAATGAGTTACCTTCCAGTTCTGTACATGTCGTCCTTTGTCGTTTTCTTTACTTTTTTGATGCAGTCATTTTTATTCACAACTCTCCAACGCCCTTGCTTGAGATGCAGGCCCATACCATAATCGACATTTTCCCAAATTTTACGGTGGGTATGATGCGATTTTCCAAAGCCTCTTACGGCTATAGCCATATTCTGCTTGGTCCATCAATTTAATGTAGCATAATTTTAGTTTCGTCGCAGAAAATGACATCATCCCAATAGTCGTCAGGTTTTCCAACGTGTAATTTGTCACGCTTTTGAATATTTGTTTCCGTTTGAGCTATAATTGTTTTTCATTTCATAGTTAAATGGTTTCGTGGGAAACCGTAACACCACACTCTTCATTTAGTTCCTTTGCAATGGTCCTTGTGGAAATCCGCGGATTTTGCACTACTTTTCTTACCAAATACATTTGCGTGCGCTCTGTTATTTTCGAGTGACGGTCGTCGTTTGGAAGATTTTGCCTCAAGTCTATTCTCCATTCTCCATTTCACGATGCAAAATATGGTAAACTGTCGTGTTAACGAAATCATCTGGCCCAAGTCAATTTGCTGTGTGGTAATAATAATATAATAATTCAATTACTTAAGGAGGACATCACCTTTTCCCCTGCATTTTGAGGTAGAGCAAAGTATGATTGAGAACTGCAAATCGTGCATGGCTCCCTTTGATAAACCATGCACACTAGTACAGTTTTGTTGGGTTGATTTGATTCTCTTCCTAATCAAAAAATATGTAAAAACAATTCTTTAACAGGGAAATTTTGTTTGTTGGTTAGTGTAAAAATGGCACTGTCTTGTTATAAATGTTTGGTCAATACAAAGAACTGCATCAAAAATAATTCCTTGACAGACTGTATGTGCATATATATTATGTCGCTGAAAGTGTATGTTTATACACGACACAGATACTTCGGAAACCTAAAGACTGTGCAGACACCCCTTCGGCACACATGGTGCACAGACATTAGTTTGTATCGTTTCATCGTGGTCGTCGGTTCGGCTAGATACTTGTACTTTGGCAATAAAAAAAGAGAGATCAAAGAAAAATAAAGAATTTAAAACAAGGAGTGTTACAACTTTTATAAATTTCCAAAAACTCGATCCAAAATTGTCTATCCGTGTTTTTATTCATGTTTACTATATTTTTTAATTTTCCCGCTTGTCTATGCAAAATTCAGTATACGCGCACAGACAAGTCGCTGCAGACTATGCAGAATTCGCAAACAATTTGAATTCACGCAGACGGTCACTGCAAACATGAGACATGAATACACACGACACAGACGGTCTGCGCAGGCATGTGCAAAACAACAAAAAATGGGTATATTGGTCTGCAGCGACATGTCTGTGTCGTGTATGGGCCCAATTAGGAAACGGGATTTCAAAACTATAACTGAAAAGTCAAGCTCTATTTTATTGACAATATATTTAAAGGCAACTCGACGGGGTTGCGTGAGAAAAAGTATGGACATTTAAGTCACTGCTTCACTATTTATTTATTTTGCTGCTTAAATGATTAAATGATAATTTGCTACTTCACTTAAGCTCGATTGACATCCTACTGCCCATATTTCTTTTATTTGCCGCATGCGTGGCGTTTACATTGTGTCTTAAGGGAAAACCTACCACCGGCAGCTCTCTTTATGTGTGCTTACGGAAAGAAATTACAGTGAAACCCTTAAACGGGGCAGTCTAAGGGACAAATGAATTGTTGGAAGTGGCCTGATTTATATATTATTTATATTATAATATCATTTCGTCCCAATTATATATAGCTCTGAAATAAAACGTTCCTGAAATATTAACTACACATGATAAATTATTAAATTAATGTATAAGCCACTACTAAAATGAATGAGTGACTTGAGGCAACAGAACAAGAGCAAGGATAGTTTTCAGGCAACGAAATGTTTTTTCTAACGAAATCGTTGTTCCAGGATCCAATTCAGAGGTATTAGTAAACCAATATGAAAAAAAAACCGAGTGTATGCTTAAAGTGCGATTCATTTCGGTGGTGCCTCCATAAAACCGATTTTATTTCAGAATAAATTTAAAAATATACTATCGTAGTAGCCTATTGCTTTCCTGAAATTCAAAGAAGCCTATGCTGTAAAATGATATTATGATGACTTATAATTTGATCTACCATTGGTTCGGTTGGATTTTAAAGGGAAGACCATTTAAAGCCTGATCACATTGGGCAAAATTTTTTAACACATTTATTGACAAAATGTTATTTTGCGCGCAGTATCAATATTTGATGTGTGCCCAAACTGGTAAAGGATGTCCGCATCATTGGACAAAATTGACTATACAAACGTTGCAAATAACATCTGGTGGAGCAGATAACTCTAAGTGCGCTAATAACTTTCACCGCTAGTAAATATTAATAAGGCATTAGCTTATTTTTACCCTATCTGTATGTTTCCACATGCACACATAACAATATATAAATTCCACCGCGGCTTAAAAAAAAAAACAATGAACACGCACAAAGGGCCACATAGACCGCAATCTACCACATGGAATTGCATTTATGAAAGCACAGTATTTTCATTTGGACCAAATACTCGAATCGTGGCATAAGCAACACAATGTATGCGTAATTACGAGGATTCTTCATTAAATAATAAAGGTATTAATTTTGATAGAATATTGGTTTGCGTCGGCATATGTGGTGTTCTTATGATTCCAGTCAATAAGAGCAACCAATACAGTGCGCTGTTTTAAAGTGCATAACGAATTGCTCTTCAGAGTTGTTCAAGTGTCCCTAATGATGTTGAAACAGTATTGATATTTACTCGTTAATCTTAAAAGCTGGATGGCAATGTCTAATGCATTGTGTTCTCACAAACATGAGAAACCACTGAGACCACTGAGAGTGCAAAATGTCTTTCAATTTGTATCGACAGTGCTTCATGCTGTGCGCCCTTCATGTGACTTCGTGTGGCTTTTCTTTTTTCAATTGATAATTTTCGATGAATTTACAAATGTCCTTTTCACTGCGAGAGGTCTGCTAGTTGGAGGCACATAACGTCGGATATGAATGCATACCTCGTAAATCCATTTGAATACAATGCATAAATTCTGCAGAACAGTGATTTCTAATGTTCAATTAAATACCAATCAAATACATTTTATATTTCGAACATTGTTTGAAGATGGATTAAGCAGGTTTTGTAATAAATGTTATGTAGTAAATAACTTTAAATTATTTTCAATGTATTATTTAGTTTTATATACAAAAAATTAGGACAGAAAAGTACAAAAAAAATTAACTCGAAGATAAAATAGAGGAAATAAAAATGTGTGGTTAAATAAGTACTGGTATTTGGTTTGGTGAATTTAGCGATATCTAAAATATCTGACTATGTTGAAATGTTGCAGAAGGCCTACATCGACCAAACTGTAAAAAAAAATCCAAAAATGCTAAGACAGTGTTGATATTTTAAGAGCCCGGGATTTCCACCGGGATTTTCCAATTTATCTAATGGAGAATAGGCGAACGAATCGAACAAATCGGCAATTAGGAAACTCGCTGATACTGTTTAGATTTTATTTCGATCTGTCTAGACCATTGTATTGGGATATCCCTTCACAACCACAATATCTGTGTATGTCTATTGGCTATTGATAAAGCTCAAGATGCGCAGACTGCTGGATGTCGGCATACAAATGTAGTTTATTTCTACTTGTGAAAGAACAAAAGCACGCGCGACATGAGTGGTTGCTGAGAAGCTAGACTCTGGATGTAGCACCACACAAAGTGTATTTTATATTGGGTCTATAGCTTCGTGCGGTTTGCTAAGAGATGGCGGAATTTGTATTATTCAATTGGAACATGCATTGGAAAGCTACTGTCATTGTACGTCATGTCAGTATATGTCATTCATTTAAAGCGTAAACAACAATAATTTTTTTTCACTCAAATAAGTCGAAATTTTGTGCCTGAAAAGTGCTTTTGCAGGGAGTTCTTCTTCATTACTTTAGTATGAAGAAAACTGCTACCGAAAGTCATCGTATTTTGGTGGAAGCTTATGGTGAACATGCACTAGCTGAGCGAACGTACCGAAAGTGGTTAGCACGACTTAAAAGTGGTGATTTTGGCTTAGACAACCAGCCAATTCAACGGCAAGGTCGAATATCCATGGCGCGAAGGTAATGTTCTATATTTGGTGGGATCAGAAGTGTGTGCCATCAATTGACAACTCTACCGAACACAATTAATCCGTTTGAAGAGAGCAGTAGCCGAAAAACTGCGACCAGACACGAGGCAATAATTTTCCATCATGACAACGCTCAGCTCCCCTTTGCTGTTCCGGTTAAGAACTATTTAGAAAACATTGGATGGGAAGTTTTACCCCACCCGCCTTATAGCCCAGATATTGCCCCCCCTACTACCATTTGTTCCGGTCGATGCAGAACGCCTTCACTTAAATACGGTTCACATCAGAGCAGAATATCAAAAATTGGCTTGATTCATTCTTGGCTTTTGGGATGGGATACACAAATTGCCAGAAAGATGGGAAAAGGTCGTAGCTTCAGATGAGCAATACTTTGAATAATACCATTGTACATATTTTTCTTAAATAAACGTTAAAATTTTGAAAAAAAAAACCGTACGAGTTAAGTTTACAGACCCAATAATTGATGAACATGTCACGCGGCTTAATGCTTCTACAGTAAATAAAGAAAATATATTCATGAGGGCAGTTAGATTCGAACAAAGTCATATCTCGCAACACACACCACACAATACACATCGTCCTTAAAGTTGGCATTAATCAACCAGGAAATGTAGAAACTTGAAATTTGGCATAACTACTTTGTATGAGTCTAATTTCATTGTCAAAGTTGTTTGTCATAGCCACGCCCTCATTTGTAATGCATATGCCCCAGTTTCAAAAGTTTACTCTTTGCTTCTGCATCTATGTTTTAAGGGGTTGATAACACCTGGTTTTGCGACTGGAACTAAATGAAGGGGAACGAAACATGTGATAAAACCAGCTGATCCATCTCTGTCCAATCCATGAGAAGTTTGCTTAAACGAGTAGGTGATGGAAGCTTTTATGCCGACAATCGACAAAATATTCAACAAGACGATCAATTTAGAGTTTCATCCATAACATTGACGTCAAATGCGTCCTTCGAAGATCATACGATTCATTTTACACTTTCTTAGTTATCCATAATTGAGGAATCAACATACAATTGCCAACGTTCCCTGCAGTCTTCCAATTAAAACCAAATTAAAACACATCCTATTTTGGCCAAACTTTTCAAAAACATCCTTAATGTTTGCAACAAGACCCAAGTCTCCAATATTGAAACATTATTGCCTATTTGTTTATAACGGCGACAGAGAAAAAACGTAAGAAAAAACAACCAACAGATTTCCACATGTGCGTCCTCAAAACTTATCAAACTCTACTCGAAACAAGAACATATAAACAGTTTAAAGAAAGTTTACATTTCCATTCAAACTTTAAATTAGATGCACGTTTGAAACCCATCTAACTTTTGCGGTAGACGGAATAAATCTACAGCCATTTGATACAAGTGAACACATCCCACCTTCGCTGAGCTCGATGTTGTTCAATCCGTATTAAATTTACATTTAGAAAGTTTTGTTTTTGCATTTTTATTGGATAAATCATTGGAAATCGATTAAGTCGACAAAGGGAATGGTGAATTGACGATAAGCGGTTTAAAGACTGCCAAGTTGGCGATAACATTTATTTTACCATTTCTATTTATTTATTTCTTTTTCAGACGAATGCAAATGCGATTCTTTTATAATCAAATGAAATGTGTGATTGCGATGAAAGGATATCTAAATGTTATTATAATATGGATAGTATAAATACGCAATTAATGGGATTTGTTTAAAATATATCCCATTCTAGTGACAACGGATTCCAGGTATTCTCGTTTTCGAAACAAACTGATTATTTACTTGTAATTGTGGTTTGGCTGAAGCTTTTCGGAAGATAAGTATGATGTTGATAATAAAAACAAGGATAATTCGATTTCAGACATATCGTAACTATACCGCTATTCTGGTTAATTTGTTCATACAGCGTAGTAGAAAAGCCTTTTTGACATTATTGTTATTCTGTCTGGAGCGCATGTTATTGAGGGCATTGACCTGTGCATCCCGGGCATCGTAGCGAGATGCCAGCAGCGATGTCTGTAAGCAACAACCCTGGTCAAGTTGTTATACAGACTCATAGCGGCGCAAACTGGATAGCCTTTACAGAAACTGCTAAGAGGTGAACCAGGCCACTTGTCGAGGGGCTTAAACCATGCCCCGGTCCTCCAGTTTCCGGTGTAACTTCCAGATCGTGTAAAAAAGGACACAGTAATGAGCCGGGGATATAAATGATTTTACCATTGCCTACCCAAGAGAATTCAGAAAGGACAACGTGAAATGCACGTGAAATGTCAGGACTATGAGGAGACCAAGAGCAGCCGAACAACTGGCGGGGGCCCCAGACCGAGTGACTTGAATAGGACAACGATCTTTGGATCTGCACGTGAAATGTGCGGACCATTAAGAGACCGAGAGCAGCATAAAAACTAGCAAAGGCCCTAGACAGCTATAAGACGGAAATCGATTAAGAAGCGATTAAAAATACGACACGGCACAAGAAGAATGAAAAACTTTGATATCTATTACGTTGATCGTTACATGAGCGCACATTTGGCTGCGGATTTGTCATTGGCATGAGACTTAGGCAAAAAGTCTTGAGCCTTAAGTGGATAAGCCAATGCTTGGTGACTATCACAGTCAAGGCCAGATTCGCCAACATAAGCCTGATATGTGCACATGCCCCCACAGATGAGAAGGACGATTCTACCAAAGACTACAAAGTCCTAGCTTCGACGTTAAGATCGTTCTTGGTGACTTTAACGCGATGTTAGGCAGGGTGGCCACCTTTGGTAGCACAGTCGGAAAACATAGCCTACACAACCTCCAGCAACGGATTTAGGCTCATAGACTTGCGACGGGACGTAACCTCAATGTATTAAGTACATCTTTCTAACATCATTGCGAATTCCAGATCAATCCACTACCAACCGATTTGAACATTTGCGATTGACGCAAGACACTCCAGAAGCATACTCGACATCCGGACATTCCGAGGCGCCAACATAAATTCGGATCACATTCTAGTATCGGTCAAATTCCGAACGAGGATTTCCTTTATCGAGAATTTTCCGATCGAATCTCCCTTTATCTATCAGAAAGTCAATGTTAAGTTCCTCGCACACTGCCGTATTTTTCACCCTATCCCGGCGAGTAATTCCCACAACAACACGGAGAAATCTCATCTCAGCAGCTTGTATTAGCGATCTTGAAAACTGCTAACTTGGCTTTGACACCAAGCTCGGTCTTTCTGATTACAGATCTACCAAGCTGCTTCAATATTGTCCCAGCTTGACCAATCCAACCAGAAAGCTCAGCATTACTCTTTCCATCACTCGTGAAAAAGACCACGAGATACTTAAACTTCTTCATCTGCTTCAATGGGACTCCACTGGCATGTAGAGTGCATTGAACAGGCGTTTTGGAGATGACCATAACCTCCGATTTGTCCACGTTGACCTTCATTCCAGCATCAGCACATACGGCCACAAATCTATCGAGTGCGCGCTGGAGTTTCGTCTTTGAAAATGTGAGGATAACTAAGGCACTGGCAAAAAGAAGATGACTTACCCAACAATGAAAAGGAGAGGTGACAAGACACACCATTGGCGAAGTCCAACTCCCACGTTGAAAGAACGAACACATCTGGTACAGTTTGTGTACAGAGACTGAATGGCCCTCAGAAGAGGACATTAATCCCATACTCCTGCAGAACACTCCAGAGTTTACCTTGAGGAACTCGGTCGTATGCATTTTACAACTGTAGATGGACTTGGCATACTCCCAAGCCCTCTCAAGTACCATTCTTAGAGTGAAAAGCTGGTCGGTTGTACTTCTACCGGTTCTAGATGGTCCAATTCTTCAGTATTGATTCAAAAATGTACTACTACTAATGAGCTACTTTTTGTACCAGATGGTACCCAACGATTAGTGCAATGTTTAGATCATGGGCAATGAAAACAGTGCTTACATGACGATCAGACACTAAGATTTCCGTCATTTTATCAACAGTTTCTACGTTTTGAAAATAAAAAATGCACCTAATTTACTGTAAGTATCAGTTCTTATTTTATTTAATTTTTTCCAAAATTATTTGTCAGTTTGAATTTTTGGCAAACTGAGACGAATTGTTTGTGCAAGTAACTAATCTTTTCTAATTTTATTTAAAATAATTTCATATTTTTTCTGAAAATTGTATTTCAGAAAATTAGAGGAGGCTAAACGCGCGCGTTCATTTCGATATGGAAAACTGAGCCTGCCGCGTTCTGACACAATATTCTAGGAACGCCTACCAAATACCGACTGCGTTAACGCGGCGTTGCGATTCAGCCTTTGTTCATTCGTTTTTGCCTTTATCGAAGAAAAACATGAAATATGGCGTATTTTCTCTTTGCTGGTGTCCATTTCTGACTCGCATTCGAACAAATCTGAGTCAATCAATCATGTTTTTTCGTAAAAAATCTTATCTGTCTAACACCATTTAATTTGGCCCGATGGGAAGTATTCAACGTGAGATATATATTACTGAAGCCATCTATTGGAAAAATAATGGATTGTAGGATTTGGGACCGTTTATTTTATTCGGATTTTATTTTGGTGTTGCCGGAAACTCACCATCATTTAATGCTTCATTACTTGTGAAATTACACAATTCATAGCCACATGCTTCACATTTTAATTGAAACAGGTTACTTCATAACATGCTATTATGTAGTTTCGTTAATAATAAAATAATTCTGTTTGTTGCAATTATGATTCCACAAAAAATTGAATGAGTACTTCCAGCCCTTCATTTTGTTATTTCCCTTAACCCCATGCAAGAATTCTAAATTGAACTGCGCCCACATCAGCATTCAATTATCAGTTCTATTGTGAGTGGCAGTTGCACGATTAGAATGTTTTAATTTTTAATACATACTATTTGCCTCTGCCAAACTAGTTTGTTTACAACCCTGTCAGATTGAGGCGAAATCGTTTTTTGTTTACAAAATAGATTGTAATTCTAATAATATTGTGGGGAATATTTGAATTCAATATTGCCAAAAATTTGAAAAAAAAAAAAACACATCCTGGCTCAGATATGGTTTTGTCGTGGTTGTGGTTATTGATTGAATTGAAAAATAACATCGAATGAAAACATCGACGTAGTTGAAATGCACACACAAGGCCGCTTTTACACACGCTTAATTCGTCGTCGTGTTTTCAACGTTGCAGGCACGGAAGGTGAGACATTTCGCATGTGTGCGAAAGGATGGGACACAAAATTGAGATTTCAATCCGCGAGATTGAAAAATCTCCTGTGTAAAAATGGACCAAGTCAGAAGCAACCTGCAACTAAAAAAAAGTATGTAAGACAGTCAGACCTACCACGCCATTCGTATTGAAAAACTCGCTTCCCTCTTCTTTGAAACACACTCCAGAATCATTAGGAATAACATACATGACCGCTAAGTGCGACGATTGATACCAAAATATGTAATTTTATCGGAAACTTACCAAAACACATGTTTTTGCGTATTTTAATCAACTTGGTAATATGTGAGAAAAGCATTTACCATTTTCGAGACGGTCATCCTTAACTCAGATATCGACACTAACTGCTCGAGCTCCCGCAAGTCTGTGCAATCGTGCGAATATTTCGAGGGTATTGACAATCTAAAGTTTATACCACAAAATACAAAACCTTTGAAGACCAGATGTGGCGAAACAAAGACTTGTGCTTTACTCCAGGTACCAATTAAGTTCATGAATTATCGGACAATCCTTCTCACTCGGTAATGTGCGAAGCCGACCTAACCTAAACTCTCTACATGAACTATTTACATCATGTTATCGAATCCCACACGCCCGTGACAATATTGTCGTCTCAAACTAGATGACTTGTTAGCATTAATTTCCAACCACGACCGCGATTTGGGTTTATGCACAACCTCCACGATGCTGCCACAATGGGGACACCGCTGGTGTTATTGTATTTTCAGGTGTTTTTTTAGGATTTTTTTGTGCCAGAATATAGCAGCAGCACCACCATGCCTTTCTTAAGAAAATATGTGAGCACTCAATGAGCCAGGCTAGATGAGAAGACTGGACTTTATTGTTTGACAAACGGTGGCATCCAAAAATCCAGTCAGAAGGAACTACCTGGTGCGCTCTCCTTTGCGATTTTTTTTTGGTCAGAGGTTCTTAAACACCTTACTGGAGCACTCAGACATAATTACTGTGTCCCTAAATACTGCCAAGCAGCAACCCCCAGCCAGACACCTACCACTGATCGACCACTACAGTGATAGCGCGGTTAATTTGATCCGAATGCCAAATGGTGTCTGGACCAGATTTGAAAACACGATAAAAGCATTTTGACTTTCACTGGAATTCTAACCGGAGACCCCTCTAATTAACCAACTGCTGCATCCAGTCATTCCTTTTAGATCTGCTCCGACATATACGGAGCTCAAGTCTATTATTATGACGCTACATTCATTTGGGTAGTGCTCTGGTGAATTAAACATAATCGAATATTACGACCCACCTATGTGGGCAATACGTCCACGAATCGATTGTGGAAAAATTACCCATCTATGTGAGTCATCGACAATCGATTTTTGGTCTTATGACCTGTGGAATTATGTCCCTTCACCGATATGATGCAGACGCTCATATCTTATGGAAGATGGATAAATTTGCAAGGGCATACATCACCTGCAATACGCTCTGGGATTTATTTTTGTTCACGTAGTCTCTGGTTAGGAGTCAACTCACGAAAACAATTTGATTGCATTACCAGATATACAGAATTACTTCATTTAAAGTATTTACTGAACGAAACCTTTGACGCGCATGTACTACCCTTAATTAGTTTTATTTTGCTTGGTGAATCAGGAGCAGAACCTGATTACGAAAATATTTGTGAAAAGTAAATGGCAAAAGTTAAATGCAGTTCTACTGCAAATATGTTTTTCTGAAATCCTTATAAACCATGCAAACATTTAAACAGCTTGGAATTTTATGTTGAGTTTTGAATAAAATGGAAATTTTTAAAAAATTCAAATCACTTTAAATAGTTCTCCCGTTTCGCTTGTTCTAATATCTCTAGGCGTTGGTCAGCTCTCAGATATTTCTTCGTTCATTTAACATAGTTTGCAGTTAATGTTTCACTCATTCATTCAACTAACCATTGTGCACATGTGTAGTTCCGTACATTCCTGAGGGTAAAACTGAATTTTAAGCTTCCCCACATACAAATGCATCCACGGAATATGGATTTGCTTAAACTTTTAAGAGAATATTTCCAAAGGCCAGCACAAAGGGTCGACAAAAAAGGGGAAAACCGGCATTACACGCAGTTAAACTGGCACTGCGCCACTTGTGCCGGTGTAAATTGAATCATAAATTTGACTGGTCACCAGAGACTGTTTCTAATATTTCAAAGCGGTATTGAGGTACTGTCTTAAGCACAAGGCGCGTGGGGGCACACCCGAGGACAATTTGTTTAAAATTTAATTAAAAGCCCTCACACCGGAAATATTTTTTTCAGTTGCTTAAACAGAATTTCCCGCACAAAATGCTGACTAAGAAATGGTGAAAATGTCACCAGGTGGGTACAGCTGCAGTGCTCATTGCCGCGATAATTCCTCCGCACAATATCGTTGTGTATACTTATCGAGTAGCGAAAATGGGGCTCTAGTTAATTTTCTCCTGCTGTTGTTCCTTTTCGTTTTAAACTCCACAACAGCTCATCAGCAGATACTACGCCACGTCGGAATAGTGAAAGCCAGTCCCTGAAGCAGTGCCTTCGCTCAATTCAATGTCGAATGGTCAGACAATAGACGAAGCCGTGTAGTTGCGAAGTTTGGAAAGCACAACTTGGTGGAAAATATTTCGGGGTAGATTGCTTTTAAAGCGAGAAGAGTTACGCGATTAATTTATTGCACTCAAAAGAGGCGAGGGTCTAATTGGTTTTTAATTACGGTTGACTTTAGCCTTCAATAGGTTGCCTGATACTTAATCTGATGCTATCGGCTTTGAAAGTTTCGCAATGGGGAAAGGTGATGGCGAGGCAGTCGCTGTTTCCTGCACGAGGGTGTATTGTAAATCTTTTATTTAAAATTTTTCTTCCCTAGTACTGGTGGATTTAATCAGGTTGGAATATAATTAGTCGGTACTTTTGAAAGTTGGTCCTTGAACTTAAGGCACGGTATTTGATGCGAGTCTACAGTTTGACTTGTTACACCCGATTAAGGAATTTCGAAAAGCGATATGACGTCGACCTAATCATTTTTTAATTAACTTTTTCAATTCGCGTTGGCGCGGGAGCACCAACACCAAGTTTCCAATGACCTCAATAATTCAATATCCAGCACTTTAGTTCAACTAAAAGCGAAGCCGAATCTAAGTTATTCTGCGAACTATGTTTACATAATTTAAGCTTACCGATTTGAGTGGATTACGGCTAATGGAAAATAAACAAGCGACAAGGAATACGACTTTTGAGTTTAAAATACATCATGGATTATAAATTTGCTCCAGAAGTACAGCGGAGAGTTGTTGTAATTTTGTTGTGATAACAACTTGACCCGACGGCTATAGTTCGATTAATTGTCTGTATTCGTTTGCGCGATTTGGTAACTATCTTCTTTGTTATATTTCCCAAGTAAAATCGAAAACATTTTGTATTCCCAACATACATTGGTTAGGTTAGGCAAGAGTGTCTGACTGCAGAAGGCAATCACACCTTGGGCCCATGTAGGGTCATTGTAATACCATGCGGATTGTTAATTCTTTAGCTCACTGAGATTATCGAAATAGTAGACCCATAAATGTAAATGCCTACGAAGAAGAGGTGCTTTGTGGTTTCTACCACCACTTCATCCATGCAGCTTCTGCAGAAATCACTGCATGGGACCCCCATCCCGATGGCGTGTAAAAGAATTGCTCAGTGTCCGCTTATGGCGCCGATATAGAGCGTCCTGAGTGAAGGTCTGCTTTGACTAGGCACACAAAATAATCGTTTAATTGGTAGTGCGGGCCATAGATGCCTGTGGATAGACGGAGTGCTCCTTAGTGTTCCGCTCATGCACATGCAGGCCTGCGTTTGCACCTAATGCTGTCCGCCAAACGACTCAGACAACCGAGTCCAAAATCCAGTAAGTAATGCTGTAGTCGCCATTTGCATCCAATGACTTTTTACAGCTGTATAGGAGAGAAGTGCCCTTCTTAACACTGTCCTGGATATGGAATTTCCAGCTTATCTTATTATCGACCATGAGACCTAGAAATTTTAGCCTAGCGGTTAGTTGCAGTGTACTGCCGCATAGCATGGGTGTCAATGTGGGAGACTTTGTATCTTTTGTTTGTAATACATGAATTCTTTCACACCCTACTGCATGATTCCGCTAGTTAAGTTATCAACTAAATTGTTAAGAGCATTCTCTCAAATAAAGTTAGCCTTTTACTAACAGCCGTGTGTACTTACTTATCAGGCTGGTGACCCTTACATGATCCGACTCAGAGCAATTGCTGCCTTCCATCGATGGCGGTCTTCAGCAAGCCCAAGCTCTCTTGCGTCTGCGATGATTTCGTCTTTATACAGGAAGTTCGGTCTGGCTCTCCTTCTCGAACCAAAAGGTTGACGGATTTTTGCCTTCCGGACCAAATCCACATCCTGGTACAGCTCGTAGACTCGCGGTTGTCTTCTCTTCCATTCGGGGCCATATATACGATGTAGATTTTTTCTCTTGAATGCACCAAGAACCAGCTCTGCAGTTTTGATTTGCGTCCAGCTTTCGGCTGCAGAGAGCAGTACTAGATTTAGGTCCTCATTCAGTCTCTAAACACAAACTGTAGCAGCTGTTTTTGCGGCGGATGTTGCAAAGCAGACAAGGTGAGGAATGTTTCACATTGGGAGAGTTGAGGCTAATTCATCTTCTTTTTGCAGATGACTTAGTTATCCTATCATCTTCCTAGACGGAACTCCAGAGCGCACTCGATAGGTTTGTGGCCGTATGTGCTGATGCTGGAATGAAGGTCAACGTGGACATATCGGAGGTTATGGCCATCTCCAGAACGCCTGTTCAATACTCTCTACATGCCAGTGGAGTCCCATTGAAGCAGGTTTAAGTATCTCAAGGTCTTTTTCACGAGTGATGGAAGGAGTAATGCTGAGCTTTCCTGTAGGATTGGTCAAGCTGGGTCAATTTTGAAACAGCTTGGTAGATCTGTAATCAGGAAGGCCGAGCTTGGTGTCTAAGCCAAGTTTGCGGTTTTCAACTCAGTATTTTCAACTCTCACCTATGGTCATGAAGTTTGAAAGAAAAAGATCGCGACTACATCTGCAGAGATGAGATTTCTTCGTGCTGTTGTGGGAATTACTCGCTGGGATAGAGTCAACTCAAAGTTGACACACCTCTATAATTGTTGCAAGAGGTAAGATTATTCCAGTCGTCGGGCGTGAGTTCATCTTCCCAAATTCTACAAAATATCTGGTGTATGCTCCCTACCAGAACATCGCCACCGGCCTTGAAGACCTCTGATGCAAAGCCATCTGAGGTTCTTCAGGTTTTTAATGGCTGTGTCGATTTCTTCAAATCTAGGTGGGAGGACTACTTCATCCACTGAGAGAAGAGCGTCCGGATCAGGCCCGTTAGGCAACTGTTGGAAGCGGTGCTAAAATTCAACATCCACTATTCCCTGCAGGTCAGCAGATAGGTTAAACTCACAATTTTGAAAGGCGTGGGTGCCTTTCCTAAACCTTGAGGCCATTTGTGTTCGACGTCGTCATACCGGAGAGTCTCTCACTTAGTTGTTGTATGGTGCAGCTTTCTGGCATTGGACATTCGAGCTCTGAATCGTATTGCTACTAGAAAATGACAACCTCCCACACATCTAGGAGGTTGTTGTATGCGAGGGAATCTCATCTGTGTATCAACTGTATATATGATACTGGTGAAGAGTACAAGAAATGCGTGGATTATGAATGCATTCATTGAGAGTAAATTGCAGTATTTAATTAAGAAGGACAAAATATCTTATGACCGTTTTCAAAGTGCGCGCTTATTGCTCGATCCATGGATAAACTCAGAATCAATACAAATTTTGTTTTTCCAATGGAGGTTTAATGATATATTCCACTTCAGTAATGGTTTAACTTAAGCCACGGATTGCCATGGCTCAAGTCTCAATCCAGTCCTTAATAGTTGCCCTTACTGTATTAAATTTATTTTAACCGAAAAATACGTAGAGTCAGCCTACATAACCAACCAAATATTTTGTCTGGCAATGCTTCAGATTTCAGCCTCTCGTGTTTTGGAGGAAATTTACCCAGATTGTAAGGTCACATAAAAGACACAAGGACACAGACTCACTCCACAGCGTATGTCCTCAACAACTTTTATTAAACAGAGAGCGCCAAAAACATCGATTATGCAACACATGCTGCAGATTTATGTCTTCAAGTGGGATCAAATTCCACTCGGTGGTTATATTTGCTAATTCTTGTAATTTCGGGATGCCTTTAGTGTAGAGCTCGTTCGTATAGGATCGTGTCTTTGCTATAATTCCCAGATTGACTGTAATCAATGAAAAACATTTTGTTTTCCTAAAAAATTGGATATCTGGGTGTGATTGGAATTGTCCTCAAACATTATTTTAACAATAAACGTTAACATATTAATCAACTTTATTCCTATCAGTAAAAAATATGGGTTAAAACGTACATAGTTATCCTACGTCGTTTGGCATCACCCACAAAAATGCAAACAAGTCTCTCTTATTCTATCTCACTTTCTCATGAAATGTGACAAATGTCACTTAAAGTGACTTATAGAATACAAGATTTGTCCAAGTGACACATATTTTTGGGTGACACGACTAAGAGAAAAAGAGGCAATGTAATTGAGATTTGAGATATGACTTGAGATAGTACTTCGTTGGGAGTTGATAGCAGAATTGCATTGATAATGATTGTGTGTGTATGTGGAAGAGTGCAGGGTGACACGATATTTGTATTTAATTTGTCATCATAATATTGCTTGGCACACATTATGTGTTCAATCACAATCACAATTTTTAATAAATGGTTCACAACGCCACACAATCCATGGCTTAACTAAACGACTCTTAAATATTGAGTGTGGAAACGAAAATCTTCTTGAGCAAAGTAAATGTTCCATGCTACAATTAAATAAACCACCTGCTGGTTTTGCACTTGCACTATGCATTAAAATCGTTTCTAATT
Source organism: Eristalis tenax (assembly GCA_905231855.2). Classification (NCBI taxonomy): domain Eukaryota; kingdom Metazoa; phylum Arthropoda; class Insecta; order Diptera; family Syrphidae; genus Eristalis; species Eristalis tenax. The sequence continues at coordinate 117,047,074 of HG993124.1, forward strand.
TTTATTTTCATTTCACTCACTTCGAACAGGAAAGTATTCTATTTCCGTTTCTATCCAAATACTAACTACATCTGTCGGATGAAAATACTATTGTTATAATCCTTGCTGCGATGTTATTTCAAAACTTTTATATGCAAGTGGATTATTTCCAACCAAAGCAATTGCATGAAATTGGATTGAATTCAAAACTTTTGCTGTGCTCTGGCGAACGACAGGGAACTTGTTTACAATTTGTTTTCGTGACAATGTGTAATTAATTTCTGTGGTAAGTTGTTAACTGATTACCACCGCGAAGTCACTGCTTCTAAATAAAGAATGCCTCAAAGTGAATTCATTAATAAATCCCTTTACAAAATTATGCACTCATTTATCGTAAATTAAAGGAACCGTTTAAAATTCAGTTTCAAGCATAAGACGTACCTACTCTCAAAGTGGGGTAAGAAATCGCAATGTGTTATAAATTCTCCGACATCTTGGTATAAAGTTATTTGTTTACAGGTAGGTTTGTTCTCTTCTCTGTTCAATGCCGAGTTCCAAACGAGTTCAGAGTTAACAAAACACAACACGCTTAGTACCTGACTACCTATTATGTTATTTGTCTGTAGATTATTCAATTTCTAAAATACTTGCTGTGTTCACGCTTTGGTGTGTCTAGCCGTGCATCGGGGTGTAAAATATGTCAGTTTCTCATAAAACGCACTATCATTTCGTTACACATTTACCCTTCAGCAAGGCTCTAACCCTATTGTTACCGTGAGTGCAAATCTGTGAAATTGAATTGTGTATGTTTTTGTATGCCACAAAGAACACAATGGCACGAACTTCAGTGTAGCTGCAATTAGTGTTGCCACTCTCTGGTGTGAACAAATTTACTTCTACACAATTGAACGACCAAATCCAACGATGCGTGTGCACTATTCATACCCAATGTTATATATCAGAAGGTTTTGAAAACTTATTTGTGCAAAGTTATTTCCTAATGGGCGGAATGGACTTAAGTGAGTTTATAGATAGACTGCTTATGTTTTTCATTAGGACATATGCCTCCGGAGGTTCATATGTATGTGTTTGGCTGTCCACTAAAGATGCTAGTTTCCGTTTTTGGGATATACTCAAATTATAACAGCTGTGCTGACTGTACGTACGTAAACAGTTTTGCAGAAACGCATGTAGACATTTGCACTGTTCGGCAATGTTCGGTTGTAAAAGTGGTCTTAAAATGTTGCAACCGAACTTACGTGACAACACTGTTACATACATCGAGAGGCATTGATGGGAAAAAGAATCCCCGCTGAATTAAAAATTGTTATCGATGAAGTTGTGAAGATAATGAATTGTGTAAAATCAGAGGAACTTTAATGAAATGTGTAATGATATGGGCAGTATCCTCAGTCAGCAATTACAAGAACAATTCTTAAACGTTTTTTCCAGCTTCACGAAGAAATGAATGTTTTTTCTTAAAGAAAGTAGTTTGTGAATGAATATCTACCGTTTTAATGATTTTTCATTTGTGCGCACAAATGTTAAAATGAGTTAAACATGGGTTTACAAAACACACAATGACTGTTTTTATAATGCAATGGCAATACGAGGAAAAAATCGAATCAAGTGGCAAAAGCGATTTGAAAAGAAGGATTTTTTATGTAATTCCTAACACTGCCAAGAATATTTCAGTTTCGCCAATCGTTTCACTGAAATAAAAGTTGTTTCGAGAATACTTTAAACATCAATTTTCAACTGACTTTAGTGAAGTAATCAGCTTATAGCCTGTAGAAGGAAACCAGCTTATTGATATTTCTTATGTTTCAGCTTAAGAATTTGTATTTAATAACATTAATCTTTGCGAGTTCTACTGCTAGAAAGATGTATACGAAAGGGTCATTAAAGTATTAATTCCGTTTTCTACATAAAAATGTTTTTGGAACCATTGTTTGTATGGAAAATAAATAAAGAAATAAATTGGACGTAGACCCTGATATAAGATTTCAGTTATGTTCGATTGATCCAAATGGAAATATCTTGTTAGCTATAAAACAACACCAGCGATTTTACTAATTCCTTATGTACATACTTTCAATAACATAGCTATACAATATATTTAAAAAAAACTATTATTTTTATTTAACATGTAACAGTTTTACTTGTATATCTTAGAAACATTGTTTAATTGATTGTATATGTTGAGAGGGATGTACCGACTGATAAACTCGTAGCTGAAGGTCCGCACACGCTCAAAGATTGAAAAAGGTCTGTCTATATCCTCTGGCCTTCAGTTAACCCTCTAAAAACAGTAGTTCTTCTCTTCACAAGGAGGAGGAAATTGACTGGTCTACTTCTACTGAAACTAAAAGGCGCCACCATTCCTTTCTCCGATGAAGCCAAATATATGGGAGTTACTCTAAATAGAAAACTTCGCTGGAAAAAACACATCGAGTGGGAAATCGCCAAGATGCTGTCAGTTTCCTGGCAGTGTAAGTTGATTCTCGGTAAGTCTTGGGGTCTGTCACCGAAAAATTCCATCTGAATCTATACGGCTATAATAAGGCCCCTTCTCTCCTTCGAAGAACGGTCTATCTCGGCTACATAGGGGCCTTACGCCTGGCACTGCTCTTGATACACTGCTGAATCTCCCCGCCCTTAATATTCACATCATGGGATGCACTCTCAATTCCATCTTCCATCTTAACAGAAGCGGTCTTTGGTATGAAAAACACTGGAGTTTCGAAGACCTTGCACTCCGCATTTCATTTGACCCCAGTCTTATGGAAATGCCGTCCGACGCACGAACGCTAGTACTTCATTTGCGGCGCACACACAAAGTCGACTTTCCCTACAGTCAAGACTGACTTAGGACAGAATCTGAGCCAGGAAAGGAATGTTGCCGCATATGGATGGCTCCGAAAGCAATGAAGGATCTGGGGCTGATGCCTTCATGGAGGGCGACAACATTAGACTGCACTCCTCATTAGGCAAATTTGCGTCGGTTTTCCAAGTGGAAACCTATGCGATCCTAATGGTGACGAGTTATATTGTGAAGAACAGGAGGTATATGTGCCTGTATTGACAGCAAGGCTGTACATAAGGCCTTGCTCAAATCCTTAACCAGGTCCAGGATAGTTCAGGAATGCAAGTTCTCTCTCAATTTGATCAGCAGTCATAATTCACTAAGACTTGTTTAGGTCCGGGGTCACCACGGGATCCTGGAAATGACATCGCCGATGAACTTGCTATACAAGGATCAGAGGAAACAAAATTAGGACCTGAACCTGTACTGGGTCTACCTGCGCCCACAGCTTCCATCGATTGTTGGGCCTCTCGAGTACACAATCGGAGTTGCATGACTCTCCAGAATGCAGACAGACCAAGCGCATGCTCCCAAAACTCTGTAAGAAATCCGCGGCATTCTTGTCAGCCCTTGGCAGAAAAGACTGTACGCAGAGTGGGAGGCGTATAAACGGGACACTACATCTTCGCCAAACATCTAAATGTGCTTGGCTTAAACGACGAAACCCTCTGCGATACCTGTGGAGAAGACGACGACACTTCATAGAACTTCCTCTGTCACTGTCCAGCCTTTGCTCGGATCAGGTGGCAGTGGCGCTGAAGCGGTGAGAGCTGATGATGTAGGCTCCTCATCACAGAAGCACCTACTGGTCTTCCTTTGTACGACTAAGAAACTACAGCAAAAGTAAGTTGCTGTCGGCCAGTACAATGGACATGATTTTGAGTCTGAGTGCTCCAGTATAGTGTTACCCCCTCTGTTCCTAAACTGGGTTCCGTGGGAGAGTTGTCAGGGTTCCGCGACTTTGTTGAATGCAATTAAAAATATTTGTTCGCAAAACTTTGTGGACGTTAATATTTTCATTTTATTGAAGTGAGCTTCCCACAACAAAAAGAAAACCATCAAAAATGGAACAGTAACCTCCATCTTCCACAGAAAATTATGAGCAACAATCCATGAAGTATGCGTGTGTGAGTACAGTTCGCGCATAGGTTTTATGAGCTACTGCACACTATCTTACAAAGAATAAACTTGACACAAAAATGTGTGCGCTTGCATATCTTTTGTAAAGTTTTTGTTTCTTAATGTTCAAACAAAAATCTGACCAATGTTTGTTCATTGCATATTGCCGGTTTTTCAATGCTTCCTGTACTTGTGATTTATGCGTTTGACACATCTATCAATGAAGATTTGCTCATCTGTACACCTTTGGAAACCAAAACAACAGAAGAAATAAAAAAGAGAAGAGAAAACTGTAGCTGGAGCTGGGATTATAAATTCAAAGGAGTTCAAAAAGTGTGCGAAAGACTTCATAATGAGTTGTAAATTTTCCAACTGGCCGAAAATATATCTTCATCTGTAAACGATGATGTATGGCATGATGAGCAATGGATATCAAAATGAGCTTGTCATGCATACATTTTTGAAACGTTTATCGAAACAGCTACAGTATTTTTTGCGAGTAGCAATCTGACAAATTTACAAAGATAAACTCATTTCTGGCTTATCTGTGTACAGAGGAACAATGTTGAATGCTTTCAAGTTTTATATGCAAGGGAACATGCTAGAGCTTAGGGCAGATGTAGGCAATATGATCGCCATAAATATATTTATTAGACCACTTCCCAGATACGAAAACTGACATCGATTGGTTACAAAATTAATTTTAATGAAAAACCCGAAAACACTGATTATTCCGGGAAGCGAGTCTCTTATAGATCTGCAGAGTTGTTCTTCATCAAAACTTGTGTGTGATGCTGCATCATTGAACGCATTTTTAGTTTTTATTAATAATAAATGCTCTCAAATTTCCAATTGCCGTTGCCACAACGTATAGCTGTGAAGCGGGTTTTTCAGCGTGCACTAAACACAGATCGAGATTAGAGTCTGCCAATTTAAAAAAAAAAATATAAAATAAAAATAAAAAACTTGAATATAATGTTAAATAAAAAATTAATTTTAAAATTTATTGCTATCGTTAAGTTTAAGTTGGGATTCCGAAATTTACTGGGGCCTTGTTTACAGTTCCACCGCTTAATAAGTTTGAGAATCGCTGGTCTATATCTATGTTATTTCCATTGTTTGAAGTACAAGAAAAATGCTTCGCACGTATTGCAAAAGAAGGTTAGCATGAATCCAATGACACGTGTGATGTTGAATTGTATTTCCTATGCATGATACTCAAACAACCTCCACCGTGTCTCAATAAATTATTGCTGCTAAAATGTTTATTGAAAGATTGCATTTGCACATTCACTTAATTATCATCCATTAGTTGCCTAAGAGGGTGCCTACATGCCTGCTAAAACACTTATACATATTGAATAACATATCATGTATCAATCATTCCATTAACAATGATGGAACTGTCTTCGGATGACTTCTGTAGCAATAAATAATGTCTTACTTGGAACTCTTACTGTCCTCTTTGAACATCATCACTTCGTAATTAGGCCTCACGTTGGCCTTCCATTCATCTTATTCTGTTTGCCGTGAAGGAGATTTTTGTCGAACATGGCAGGGGGTACGTATTTCTGAGTGCGTTATTTTTCACAAACGCGTCGAAGGGCCCATTCGTTTCACGAAGAGATAAGGGAAACACTTGATCTGATTTTACTCAAAAGTTTACCTTAAATGGCTGATGCGATGTCAGAAAGACAATTAATCAGTGTTTCTTACGGCTCAATTGCTTTTGTCACTGTGTTTTTCTCTTGTGAACATTTCCTTAGCGATTTCCAATAATAAAGTACAATTTTTTAAATGTTTCGCCAATTATACCGCTGACCGATATCAGTATTGCGAACTTTTGTTGAACGTTTTCCACCAATCTCGATTTGAATCAATAAATACAAGCCTGACGAGTGAGAAAAGCGACTGTCAGCTTGAAGACGCTTCAATCTTTATTGTTGCCAACTCCAGGGGTCATTTAGTGTGAAAGTCAGTGCGTGGTGCCTTTGTGAAACTTAAAGCGAATGGAAAATTTGAAAGTCATTATTCATCCGCCTCGAGATATAGTACCTCAAAATAAGAAGTTTTCTTTTATATGTCCCATCATCGACCTAAAGCGGGCGGACACAACACAATCGCACACAGAATTTTTTTACCCTTATTTGCTCATTTTGACGGTTTTTATTAACTTGTTTGTGTTAATTCTTGTGACCGATGATTCTTATGACAGTGATATACTGAGGTAAGTTTGTCAGATGCGAATTGTATATACAGGTAGGCTTCGCTTAACCCGGGGGTTACGTTCCTGAAAAATGTAGTTTAACACCGCACAAGAAGTAAGTTCAAAAGGAGGGGTAAGGTTCCATGAATCAAATAAAAACATACAAATATATTTGTTTACATTTTTTTAATGAACCACCAATAGAAAGTAAACAAGAACAGAAAGCGTGAGTTTACTTTTAAACATGACATATGACAAACAAAAGAAAAAGCTTTACAAAAATAAAATAATTCAGTTTTGAATTAACTTAATACTTCAAACATAAAAAAACGAACTAAATTCAGACATTATCATTTTCAGAGTTATTCATCATATTCAGAATTAATTTTGTGTTTATTTTCATAGAACTTCGTCTGTCACAGTCCCGCCTTTGCTCGTATCAGGTGGCAGTGGGGCTGAAGTGTTGAGAGCTGATGATGTAGGCCACCTCCCACAGAAGCACCTTCCAATAAATTTAACACAATCGCTTACGTTATTTTGTCCTTTTGAAATAAACCAACACGTACAAAGGTAGACAAAACACAGAATGAATATACTAATTAAAAGAAAAGATATGTCTTATTCCGGGGTAATCGAAGGATGGCCGCTGACGCGAAAACAATCCTAGAACACGAAAAAAAAAAAAAAACCAACCTGTAGATGTAATTAAATTTACATAATTTTAATGTGAACACCTTTCGGCAGAACATATTCTAGGAGAATTAATTAAGAAGGCTGATTTCACTCCGAACTTTGGAAAGCATCAAATATCGACATCTCGTGACTTTTAAAATTAATTTTTAAAAATTGACTTCAGTGTTATAACCCCCCCTGTCTGTTTTTATTTCGTTGGATTGGCTTTTCAGTAAGTGCCTTTGCCGCTGCAAAGACTAACTTATTCTTCTGTCTTCAAGCTCGCACGCCAAGCTGGTTGAGGTCCTTCTCCATTTATGTGCGACATCAGTTTACTGGGCGTCCTGTATTGCTTTGTCACACACTCAAAGACTCTTCGCGCTGGAGCAGGGTTGTCCATACGCTCTATTCTGGCTATTCGTTGACGTATTCGTACAGTTCGTGGTTAAATCTTCCTCTAAAAAAAACAATGAATACAAACAGGATCAAAGATTGAACCTAGAACTTTTTTCTCGAAAAGAGAGCTTCATCTGCTTTTGAGATTGTCCGAGCTTCCGCTTACTACCTTTTGTGAGGAAAGTGGAATGTCTTTTGTTTTAACTCCAATCCTTCAATGCAATGGACCTATCAACATCGCGATGTCGTTGCCTTCACTGTATGGGTTGGACAAGAACGTCTTAACGCCCTTGAATGCCACTCGACTATCCTATGCGAATCTTCGAAGATAAATCGAAGATGGGTGCCGACGTGAGAGTGGAAGTCTACTCTAAGGACCTCAAATCTCAACTGTCATTCCGACTACCAAATCACTTGGCGTCGTTTGTGTCGTCTCATAACGAGATGGTTAAGTATGGCATCGTCCTACTTATGTGGGTGCTGCGATGCAATGATATCACACAGAATTGCAAAATAGACTAACTCGCTAGAAAATGTATTACCTCAATACACGTTTTGAAGTATCTAGTAAAGCTCGAAACGCTTACTTATACCAAACGTATACGGTCTACCGGTACTGGGCGCCTCAACAAAACACAAGTATGACCTGCTCTCGATCCATAACGCTCACGTAACCCGATCAGTATGCTTAGGCCGAATCTTAGAACCCCCATCGGTTTATAACCGGGTATTGCGCCAACGGGACTCATATCCTACAACGACTTCCGTAGATGTTCCAGAGATGAAGAGGAAAAAAAACCATCTCACATCTTTTATGCATTTCCAGTGTCCTCTCCTCTCGTAGAATTAGTCACACAGACGACCTATTCTTCAACGACTTAACAGATCTAATCAATATTATAATAGATCATGTTCATCGCTTCATTAAAAGCTCTAAAATGGTTTGCGGATTGGGACCAACTGGATACTTGTGGTAACACAACGGGCCTGCCATTTATAAAATCCTTCATTAAACAAAAAGTATGAACATAAAATAATATAAAATGCGAAAGCAGTAATTCAAAATGTGAATTTGACAGATCAATAAATAAGTACATAAATAAATAAATAAATGAATAAATAATTAGTCCTGAAGGTGCCGTGACCGAACAGCATTATTTCAAATTGTTACAATGACGCTTTTGAAATTGTCACTAGGCCGAAAATTAACATTTGTCATAGGGCCAAACAAGTTTACGACATTGTGGCAAATTTGATGCATTGTCATAAGTTCAGAGGCCATTATTCCACCATCGTTAGAAACGAAAGTTTTAAAGTTATAACATATATGGCATAGCCTTAGAATTAAGATCCTGCGGAAAGTTTGTGATTGCGATTTGAAATTTAGCCTGTAAGAAAGTCTGGTGTATTTAAATTATGGGGTGGGTGGTTCGCTAACAAGACTTTAACCCTTTTTCTCACAGTATTTTCCCCCGCTCACGCGACTTCGTGGCTCCTGGAGCCTAGTTAATTACCCTACCCTCGTACCTATTTCTCTGTGTATTGTAGTCAATAACATGATGGTCACACAAATTCCAATAATCAAAGTGACTTTGTGTCAAATTGGCGCTATGACGTTTTACCTAAGCGACATTATGGCAAATGTTAATATTTGGCCTAATGACACTTTTAGAAGCGTCACTTTACCACATTTTTAAATTTAGCACAATGTCACGGGACAGTCCTGAATCTGTTGTGTGCTTGTGTGGCAGCTGTTTCTTTGTGGGTTGTGCGTCGTCCCCTACGCTCTTGAGCCTACGTTGCCTAGAATATTTTCCTGGTGTGAGCAAAATCATTTCCACGGCCCACCTCTTTCGTCATTGCCAATGTACGCAACTGACTAGAAAATGCTTCTTAAATCGGCCGTTCGGAGTCGGCATAAAACTGTAGGCCCCTACCACCCGTGAAAGCGCAATAGCACGCACAAACACGACTAGTTGCTGAGAAGCTAGGTCCTAGCCCTCTACTGACTGTAGAGTCACCCGTGATACTATTGTATTATAAGTAAAACTAGTACAATAACCTTGCGGCTTTGTGAATGATGCATATACTTTCCTTCTCCTGCTGACCACCTTCTCCAGATAATCCGGTGAGTGATTAACATAAATGAATTGCCGTTTTTCTAACTTTGATGATCTTTTTCCGTTTTGAATACTTTTTATTTTTGTGAAAAGTAAACCATAAGTCCACTCACCTCAAACATTGAATTCTACAATTTTGAATGATTCAGTTAATACTGCTGGATACTAAGATGATGAACACTCGCCGTTCCGGCTTACACACGACCAATCTCATTACCATAATCGCCGAAATGATTGTTATCATCGTCGAGGCACTTCTTAAAGTCATCGTCTTCTTCATCGTTATTGTCGAAAAGTGTAACTTATTTAGCAAGGTATTTGCGCAACGAAAAACTCATAAAACTTTTTCAATTTCCCAGGAAATATGCAAGAGAAAAATTTAATTTTGATAATTTTCCATTGGTATTGCTGGTGTTTTTTTTTTGTTATTCATGCTGCTTGGTACGCTTTTCGTCTCCATTCTTTTTATATACGCACTTATTTCATGCCTCTGCATCAAACACTGACTACCACGACGATGGACTTGGCTGGGGTTTGTCCATTAGAAGATAAATGTATGCTTTCCACCTCCATCGTTCCTCTATTCCATCGGGCTCGTCTCTTCTTAATTGAAATTGAAATTCAAATTATAAGTATGTTTTGTTGTGTTTACTTCAAGGGCAACAACAGCTCAACGCGTTTTAGTTGGACTGGACATTTTCGCGATTTAAATTCAATAAAAGTGTTTTCTTTTTCTCTCTCATTCTGAATTAATATCTAAATATTTTCCGATTATTAAAAAGTCTCTCAGTTGGAAGTTTTTCTGTGTTGTTACTCATTTGCGAAACGCGGACGTGGTCGAGCAATGTAAGAACGTCTGAAGAATGGCGCCACATCTTTTACCAATTTGACCTCGCAAAGTATGAAGCATTGTGCCTGTTGTATTTTAATGACAATTCACACGATCTAAATTGTGTTGGAGAAATGTGGTTTCATTTAATTTTCATGTATATTGTAAACATGAATCTAATTTGAATATGTTCTTAGAATAGGGTGCTCGATTCAATTAACGTTGTTTGTTTTTTTGCGGTTGAGAGAAGTAACTTGATTTGGACACGTTCACAAATAAACGTTTCAGCTTATGCCCCATTCAGCAAAACATCTTTTGCAAACACAGTTCGTTTTAAATTGGGACTTTCATAACCGCGCACTTTTAGAGAGCACGATTTTACCCACTGCTTCCACTTTAAAGCCTTGTACGCTTTTTTTTCCTTTTTTTTCTGCCGTCACAGTCCAAGGAGAACCTGTTCCTTGGCCAACAAGCCTCTCCCAGTGGAAACACCTTTAGACAGCAGTCTCCAATTTCGCCAGCCAAGTTGGTTGATGTCCTCCTCGACTTGTATGCTACATCAGCTTCATGGTCGTCCTTTATTGTGTTGAGCGGAGTGCTGTACATGTCCTAACCACTTTAAGCATTGGATCCATAAACTTCTGGCTGGCTCATATCGCTGTACGTGGGTTTGTGCAGTTGTTGTTGAATCTCATCTCCAAAACCATCTACGCAACAGGACCACAGATAGATCGCAGAACTTTTCTCTCGAAAAGAGAGCTTCTTCATCTGATTTTGAGTGTGTCCAGGCGTCCGTGCTTTAGTGCAAGACAGAGATGATCAATGTGTTATGTAATGTTAGCTTGGTCGTTTGAGAGTGGTCTAAGTCTAATGTTGTTTGTAGAAGTCCTTAACTACCTCGAAGTTATAGCTGCCCACTGTGACGCTCAGTCCAAGACGTCGATATTGTGTGGCATTTCTTGAGGACAGCACATACAACGTTAGACCTATTAGCTCATCACCTCTGTCATCCTCTGTATGGACTTTACCCGGGTGTGCAGCCTGTTTGCTCATGCTAGTTGTGGTGCTGCCTTTCTTGATAGTTTGGCATTATGTAGTTTACCTTTACCTTGTGCTCTGTAAACGTGTTGAGGACATTTACCGTCTCTTCGCTATTTGCACACACAAGATCGATTCACATCAGCGAGCTCAAGACGTAATTTCGCTTGGTTACAAGTATGCTGTGAAAAATAGAAGAACCTAACCCTCGTATATTTATCTTCCATAATGTCATTATGAGGCAAAGGGATGTCTACCTTCATCGACTCAAAGTTTGACAGTACTGCCAAGGTTCTCATATATTCACCGCCCCCACAACTCACCGCCAAGATGGAGTAGAAGCAATGCTAGAGAAGAGTGTAGGAGTTGAACTTAAAGCTTCCGGCCACCGGTCTAACTAAGTATAAAACAGAAAGGCAACTGTACTCCACATGCTATGCTCACTCTAAGAGAGGTCCAACTAGGAAGGAATTCCAAATATGTGTTCAGCCCAGTCGATTCTACTAGCTGTCACAACAGTTTGTGGCAGCTAACTTAAATAAATTTAAAAACAAATTCAAATATTGAATGAATGAATTTATTTATTTCGTATTTAATTTACAATATAGTGACCACGCAATTTACACACTCAACTGAAGCATTATCTTTTGAATTTTAAGCTTGGGATATGTTAAGAAATGACAACTTTTTTTTTTAATTGTATTTTAATGGCAATTATTTTATCCTCATAGTCCTGACTATGCAGTTTTAAAAACAAGGAAAGCAGTGAAACTTGGTTGCATACCTAAATAATAAATTAACAAATTCTAAAGGCTTTTCCATTACACCTGTTTAAATCGTTTGTAATTGAAAACAAATTTCATTCATTTCAATTTCATCATTATGTCCAAAGTGTTGGAATACGTTCACTTTAATCAGTCTTTTTCAGTCGTTCGAGACTCTCCTAAGCTAACTGACCTCTCTAGTTGAGGGATCGTTTTAGAAGGGTCCCGGGTAATTTACCCGTCTTGGCGCCCAATTGTTATGCAAATGAGTTTTGAGAGCTTCGGATGTGGTAATACAGGGCGACGCGCTGTCATGTGAAACCTTCAACACCGTTCCAGAGTGCACCTGAAAAGCATTCAGCTATAACGCTATAAAGCGGTTGAATTCAATGTAACTAGCAGAACGTCGAGGCATTTGCTAACATTTAGAGTGAAGCGGCTAATATGGCTCTGGCGGTGACTGATTGTACACAGCACAATTTAGATGAACAGATATAAAACATGCTCATGCATACCTACCAAAATATTTTATTTTATTTTAACAAAGCCAAACATACAAAAAAGTAAAGTTGCTTAAAAAATGTGCAAGAACATACTTATTTAGTCGTTTTTCTTAAAAAAAAAAACTGGCCTGGAAAAACTTGCTGTTGCCGGAAGAACGTTGCCTCACAAATCGTTCATCTTTCCGAGTTGTACCGTTTATGTTTCCGAGACTCGGTATATATGCTATCGTTAAGAAATGACATACAAGATCCAAGAAGCAGGTATAACTTTAAGGTAATCAGGGACTTCGAACATTAGCAACATTAGCACTGATCTCAAGCACATAGTTACACTTGTCAACCGCTGGTTCTTTGCGCTCAAAATACAATTCAGTAATAGATTCCTCTCGAGGATCAAAAAGTCCCTTGCTTCTTCAAGAGAAAAGTTCTCCGTCACAACATTAATGCTGTTCGCGTTTATGCCATCTGGAAGATTCAAATACGAACTCTACGGGCTGCACAAGTAGCCAAGCGTCTACGAGTTTGCTCCTGATTGTGTGTCAACACAACTAAGAAGGTCCGCTCCTACGGAGTCGGACAGGGTAAGCGTGCGCAAATGGAGGCAGCTAGACGGAGATTGCACTTGTTTGTGTGTTGGTTTAGGCCCAGCTCCAACACGCTCCATAAAAGAAGGAATGAAGAGGATGGAATATTTTTCAGGACGTAAACAACTTCCAGTTGTAAAACTTTGGAAAACATGTGGTTCTATTGTTGCATAGATAATCATCCTTTCTAGAACTGAGTCAATGTATTTGATCATATTTTCATTTATCCTCTTCAGGCCTTTGTTTTGCTCGGTGTTTCCGCATATTTAAAAGAATTACAGGCATCTCAACATTCATCGTTTTAATGCTCCTTCTCGTCTTCATGCACATCATGCCCCTTTTGTAAAGGGTCATGGCATTTAACTTCCAATCTTCCATACATATAAGATCAAGCTTCATCATCTGCAATGCTAACCAATCATACAATCGTAGGAATACAGTAAAATTGTGGGGATTCAGGTGTTACCGTAATCTTGCAAGTAATCACAAGATGTCATTGAAGGATATGTTTCCATAAGCAATTTTGTATAGTTGCATGCTCTGCAACTCATCTCAAATATTGATTGGCAGGCCACGTTCACTTTTTCTCCCGAAGACAGTACATCCGCAAGTAGTTATGAATTCCACATGAAGTGTAATATTAAAATAACCCTGAAGCTCAAATTTCCTTTATTGAAGGTACTGCCTGTAGACCCGCAATGAAGTTGAATGTGGCAGCTTAAATGCAAATGCATATACGAGCAAATGTACAGTACGTAGCAATGTAATTTGGTTGCACATGATTTTATCTAAATTTGCCTCTACATCCAAAATTGCATGCGATAGATAGACAACGTCGGCATCATGACTGCTGAGTACCGAAGGGATTACCGAAATTACAGTCTGTAATACCTTGGCAAATGCATTGGTGCCTGAATTACCTGCGACACGTACACTGTCATTGGTATACTATTATGCACTCTAAAGTGCGGCGCTGTCAAATGTCCCGTGCATTATGCTTTTTTTTTCGCACCAAAGGGCGTATTTATGAAAAATCAATTTAGATGGCCATAGCCACATTACTCTTTTTTTTTCAATTTTCTATTTATTTTTGAACGGTGGACAGGGTGGAAAGCGGTCAGATGGTATTTAACTAAACGATGAAACAGTGCTACATACATAAGTTCGCTGAATAGAATTTGCTCTTATTTTCCAAATTTCAGTCAGCTGCCTTCGACGAAGGCTCGGTGATTGGCGATTGAGTAGGATGCAAATGGGGACGTATTAATGATGACCCGATGATATTGATTGATAGGTTAATGAAGAATTTGTGAGTTTTTTGTTATTTTTTGAAACAACAAAGAATGGTGAGAAATAATTTCACGTCATTTGCAAAAAAAAATCTGAAGAGTGTTTAATGAAAAACAAATAAAATAGCAACGAAAACAAATTAAATGAAATGAATAACAGGGTTGGAATTTTTCGAATTCAATTAAAAGAAAAACGAAAAAAGTGGCTTGTAATATTTGAATTCATCATTATTTCGCTAAGATGAATTCATTTCATTTCAATTTCCCTCGTTCTATTAAAATGAACGACTGAATACAAATAAATGAATTCATTTTTTTTGCATTCCGATATATCGGTGCTGGAAATTTCATGGATGTCCATTCATGAAATCAATTAACCATACTTGCGTATGTTGAACTGGTGTGAATCCATGCAGGGACCTTTAATAAAATTAAAGTAAAATAGAAACTAAAATTTAATGAATTTGAATTTAATTAAGTATGTATTATATATTTATTAATTATTTGGTCCGACATATAGACCGACATATAGAGAGGGTGAACCAATTGACGTGAGTAGTCATGTTTTTGAAACGTCAATTCAATACGATTTTAACCACAAACCACTCCATGCAAAAATAAGCATGTACATTGGAAATTCAGTTGTATTGTAACAAATATCGTGGCTTTCAAGCATCACCTGACAGTACTGTTCGCCCTTTGGTGTTGAATGCTGTTGAGCACTGTGCAATGGGATATCGTAGATATGCCGCTCATCAACGTCCAAAACGTCGAACGAACTGATTGAAGCGGTACGAGAGTGTGTTGCCGAGAACCCGCACGCATCGTATCGTTATCGCTTACCATATAAAGCGCAATTCGATGAACAAAATATTGCCAACAGTCTGCCCACGTCGCCAGGCCAACCTGTTCGAAAGGTTGACACTGAAAATTTTGTTAAGCAAATTCCGATGACCGACGAAAGCCATTTTGCAATCACTGGTGCTTCTAAGAACAAAGAGATCGCGTGGAAGATAAAATCCACACGAGATCCACGAAACACCATTGCATGACCAACAAGTGACTGTTTGCTGTTTGCTTAAAACCATATATTGGTCTTTTTCCTCAGATAAGGCGAAATAATCGCTGTGAATCGATGCCGGTGGATGTTGTGTCATTATGTGTCAGAGTCTCACCACAAATGTGTGGTCTGGACGGTAACTGGTTTCAACAAGTCGGTGCTAAATGCTGCACAGAGAATCGAAAAATGTAGGTTTTGCAACTAAGGTTCCCTGGACGTTTGCTGGCAAAAAATGCCGAAATCGATTTCTCCAGATTTGACACCACCGGACACATTTTTGAGGGGTCATTTGAAAGCAAAATGTGAAGCCTCAAACATCTACAAGCTCAAAGCAAGTATAGGCGGCGAAATCTTTGCTGTACAACCCAACATGCCAAAGATGTTTTAGAAAACTCAGCAAAAGGGCTCAATTGGCTTGGTCCGACCGAATAAACGCATTCTATTAGTCGTCATCGAAGCTACGACTCTAGTGCAGGGCATTTGACTTGTTGGGACTTCTGTGTTTGGGAAATGGTCGCATCTTACTCGAATTCCACTTTAGTATAGTCGTCCGAAAATTAGAGAAAAGGCAGTCAGTGTCAATGACTTGTTGAATTTCTTACGCAGCTCTGCTCCCGTCAACTGTTATCCATTAATAAACTACTGTCAATTCTGGAACAAGGTGCATCATTTAGTTTGTCTTTGATAGCTATTGAAACTAACAACCTCGTAAATTATCGCTAATGTGCTGATAAATGAATGAAAAATCATTACCGATTCAAGTAACGACTTGATGAATACTATAGTCACTCTGTACCGTCAATTTTATTCGCAGCACAAGTAACACTGAACTTTAATGTTGTCACTACGGAAACCATTGATATAGTCCATGGAATCTGATTTGAGCGGGTACTTCACATTTTACATTGCCGGGATTGCTCCGACTTGACCATCGTGCGCCTGACCTCTTCATAGGTAAATGCATTAATTGGGCTTCGAACTGCTATTCCATCCTGAATATTCACAAAATTTCGTCCTTGGCGACTATTTCCTGTTTCCAACAGATTTGGGTCGAATGAAGAGGTCATCACTCAAAGAAACGCATAGTATTCGGAAACAATAGAAAAAATTAGAAAAACGAATGAATTGTTCAGTGATCCTCCTTTTTAAAATAAGGAGAATCCGTGGCATAAGTGAGAAAGTGGTGAAAATTTCGTAGAGCACAGACTATGGCATTGTTTTGCAGGTATTTTTGTAACGTATTCACAAAGCACTTGCGAAGTTAAAATCACTCATGAATTGATGTCACCTGATTAGGAAATGTGTAGAAGACATGCCGCTTTGGCGGGTATACATCAGCGCACATACATCCAAATTTCAGACAATATTTCCATCGCCGATGAGGCTTATTTTTCAATCGGCAGAACAAAATTGTCGCTTATGGCAAAGGAAAATCATTGTAGCCATAAAAGGCTGGAACTGATTGTATCGCCCTTGAAGGGGATTGTGTTGATGAATAAAATGATTTTTGTTCTGAGAAATGGAGATTTCATTGGTAAAGCGGCAATCCACTGTGGAAAAAACTATGGATTAAAATACAAATTATAATGATATAATACAGTAGGATGTGTTTTTTTTTGTGCTTGTTATTCATTCCATGACTATGGAACGTCTCAAATATCAGTTTCTTCAACCACAAAGTAAGGGAATGTTTAGTAGATGAAATCTTAAAGATGACCCTAATACTGGTGTACTATGACGGCACTAGATTCATCTCACCAATTCAACATGGGATCAACACAAGAAGACGGGCACAAGGTATGCTTCAAGAACCTCGATTCTGCAACAACTACGGGAAAAGACAGCTGAATTGTAGTGTACCAGAAGTCCTCAATACACTTCCACACATCGCAAACTTAACAACTAGGAAAAAAAACATAAAGCAATTTTTTCTAAACAAGAATTCAAATATGTAGCTTCTATTTAAATCTAATAATCTTAATTTTTAAAAACCAATTAACTTATCCATGAATTGTTTTCAAATAATGAAATGTTTGACATTCATTTAAACTAAGGTTGCTTCCTAAAGTTAATTATACAAATTTGAAACTTGATCTTCTGCAGAAAAGCCTTTATAAGGCTTCGCGGAAACATATAAACATTGTAAAATATTCTCTGAAAAAAAAAAAAAAATTGTTTATGTCCCCGAGTAGACCCAGATCTGCTTTTTTAATTTGCACCTTAAGATGTTTTAAATCGTAGTTAAAGTAGTTGCGCATTTTTACATTTTTCGGAGATATTCAAATTTATATCGTGAGTCCAAATTTCCATGATGACGGAAAATCATATTCAGTTGAAGGAACAATAAAAACAGTAATGATATGTTCCCACCGAACCGAAATCGTGAGGTCCGGATGAACTTTTACTGAAACCTCAATACGCTCTTTACGCTGTATTATTGGGCGAATGAATTCAAGGGACTTCAGCTAGGTTGGTTTATTCGAAAACCCGAAAATGTGCGAAATGTTCGGAAAAAATTTATGAAAATCTCGCAGTGTCGTTCGATGGGAACGTAGCATAACAGTAGCCGGAGTTACCATGAATAAAGGCATGCAAAAACTTATTCAAATTAATTAGAATTAAGTCTAAGTCAAATAGCAAAAGGATGCAAGCACAACAAAACAAAATTCTTTAAATGATGCTCAACCTCCCCTGGTATCACTGAACCCGCTATAGGATAAAGCTAATGTTGAATAGATCTCTGATAGGATACGCATGCTCACCGAAACATTTTTGATCATTTGCAAACTCTCCGATAACCTTTCAATTAATGCACGCAATAATAGTCAAAACAGATCAGCCTGATTTCAATTCGATATGTTTTTTTTAACCATTTTTTTATTTTAAGTTTAACATTCGAAAATTCAGTTTCTGTTTACTGACTATTTCTATGTACTACGACTTAATTTATTTATTTGATCCCTGGCAGTAACTGCTCAACTGCCCAAATCATCAGGAAACATCTGGAATAAGTTTTTTTTTCGATAACCAGCCGGTCGAGGACATTTGACATCGAAACTGCTCATTTTATGCAGAGGTATTGCGATCAATGAGAAATTCTTTGTGAATTCGGTGACACTATCAGGGTACAAAGACATACCTGAGAGTCAAGGAAGCGAAAAAGCGGACAATCTCGATTATCTTGCAATCCCGTATGCACATACGCCGTTTAGCTTCACAAATAAAAAACTGCAAGACGAAGCTCTGGACAGAGCCAGAACTGTATGGCTTGGGGCAACAGCAAGGTCTCTATTTCCAAAACTGAGTAAAATGATATCATTACCAATGTTCAGCTTTAGTCGCACGGAAGTACTTGAACTAATTGGAGTAATAACTGGCCACTGGTACTGGTCGTATATATTGTGTCTGAACATACTGCATAATGACTTTTTCTGCAGCTGAAGAGTTGAGGACGAAATATAACCTATCCAGCATCTGCTCTGTGAATACCCGGCCCTACAAAAGGAAATGAGGCGGTTCCTAAGAAAGCAAGTCGTCGTAGAGCTCGAGGACTTAAACGATGTTGAACTGAAGGACTTCATACATCGGGTTGTATGAATTTTTGTTATTAATATTTATAATTATGTTTGTGCAATTATATGTTAACTTTTTAAATAAGTAAATAAATAAATAAAACTAAACAAAAATTGCCAACCTTAACCCAACCCTCCTCCAGCTTTCAACCTCCTCAGCAACCCACCCCCAGTTGCAGGAAAAACATTTTAGAAAACATAAGAAGCTGCTCTGCTCAAGCTAGACGATTATGCCATGTTCTGCGGTCAATTACCCGGTGCAATAGGTTACTCATCCTAGCGTCAAATGATGACGGTTCAAAGAGCATTTCTGGTTTCTAAGACTATGGAAATAAGAGTTAAGCCCGTCATGGCTATTTAGACATTTCTGTTAGAAAGCACTTTGTTCCCCCACTTAAACACGTTTATGTTCCGATTCGGTCGTCACATTGTTTCTTCTGAAAAAATTGTATTTGCACCAACTTACACACTCACGAAATGCACAGATATGTATTCAATTTAAAAATTACGTCCTCAATGCATACCAAATTGATGAGCACCTTTTCCAAAAATATTCGCATCCCACTTTCAATAAGACAGCCCATCGTTAACCGTCAAGATTGAACATCATTCAAAATGTCTTTTTTCCAATTGCCGCCAGCCAGACGAACACTAGTGGTAAATTGTGCGAAATAACTAGTCCTAGAGCAGAAGAGATTCCTACACTTCAACACGTCACTTTGATTGGCAGGTTATTATTTTCTGATTGTTGCCCTTGACACTAAAGCGATTTCGGCTTCAACATAATGGATCTGCATACAAGCAGAGGACGGCATGTGTTATGTGCTACACTGAAGTTGAAGTATACAAACCACAATGGTGAGTGGAGTCAATTATTTTAAGAATGTCACTTATTGGACATTTTTCCAGGCAACTTCCTGGTTATACATTTATTGTAAAATTGAAATGGCAGTACGCTTTCTCTTCTTGTAGAAAGCGGTAGAAGTGTATAAAGGGACTTATTTAAGCGCAGACCTACGATAACTGATGTTGCATTGGCGGGTCGAATACGCCCTCATACATTGTTCAAGAAAAAACATACAAAAATTTACTTTTTGTTAAGAATAAAATAGTTTTGTGTAGAATTTATTGAAATATTAAAGTAAGTTAATTTAAACTATTATTCTTCTTCTTAATTTGGCGGAGTGGACCTGCACCTCAACCAACAAACCTCTCCAACTAGCTCGATCTCTGGCAAGCTGTCTCCAGTTGCGCACGCCAAGTTGGTGGAGGTCTGTCACATTTTCTCACAGGTTTGAAGTCGACGTCTCTTCATGCCGTAGCTAAGTTGCCCAGAGCGCATGGCCCAGCCTCCTTGCCTGGGCTCAAGCCGCTATACAGCCCGTACACTTCGTGGTTGAGTCATCTTCTCCCAAAAACACTGAACGCAAACATGACCAAATACCGATGTTGTTCGCACTGTTTACTTGGGAGCCAAGGTAGACGAAGTTTTTCACTACCTCGATGTTATAACTGCCAATGATTACGTTCTGGCCGAGTCGTTGATGTTGTGCGGCCTTTCTCGACGATCATATGCTTCGTTTTGCTTCATTGACGGAGCCCTGTGTTCGACCAATCGAGACTTTAGGAATATCGTGCCTCTTGTGTTGGCGAGTGAGTTCTGAAAGTCACATGATAGCGCGTCGCCTTGTCTTAAACCTTTTTTGACAATAAAGGTCTCGTCGAATTCGCATTGTATAACTTGTCTCTATGCACGCTGTCATATGTGGACTTGAAATCGACTAGTAGGTGGTGGGTGTCGATCTGCAACTCTTGCGTTTTTCCAAGATCTGCCGTAGTGTGAAGATTTATTGAATGGTGGACTTCCCTGGCCTGAAATTGCACTGATAAGGACCTATCAGGTTTTTGACGTACGGTTTCAGGCGCTCACACAAAACAGCAGATCAGATTTTGAATGCTATGTTTAGAAGAGTAATTCCTCGGTAGTTTAAAGGGTCTCCTTTTTTGCGGGTCAGGCAAACAATACTGAGGTTCCACTCGTCGGGCATGCTTTCCTGGTGCATGTACCCTACCAGCTCATCTCCAGCTGCCTTAAAGAGTTTCGCAGACATTCGGTCTGCACTAGCAGTATTATTCGACCTTAATCTCGATATCGACTTCGTCTAGATCTTGGGGAAGGAAGTCTCTTCTATCATGGTCTATTATGTGGAGTGGAACATTCTGCCTGACAGCGGATTGGTGTCATACTCGCCGCTTAAGAGTCTACAGAAATGATCTTGCCAGATCCTCAATATCGACTACGACTCTACTACGAGTTGTTGCTCTTCGTAGCGACAGGCTTCTGTCCGAAGTTTATACCCTTTGAATAGTTGTTTTACCCGTTAATAGAACTTTCGGACATAATTTTATTCGAAACACCTCTCCATTCCCTCGATCGTGCGCTCCCCATCCTTTCATTTTCATTTTGAAAAGTCGATGCTCTTCCCTTCTTTTAAGTTCGAAGAACTCAGTCTTCTGTCCAGCGTCGCCTTATATGCTGCTGGCGTAGCTAAATGCGCCTGCGTTTGACGGACTTTTGGAAGATCGTAGCTTTAGGTTTGCCATGTGTGTGTCCTGCACAACCTGATGGGTTTGGCGGGAATGTCAAAACTACATGATGCATAGCTCTTATCTATGAACGCTCTCATATGCGGTCTTAACATCGACGAATATGTGGTGGGTGTTGATTGGGTATCTTCTTGAGTCTTTTACTGTTTTTAGATACGAAAAGTGGATCGGTGTTTGCTGAATCTACATCCTATGTTTCATTTTCGGTTTCTGATTCACTTGAATCGCACTTCCGACAACCACTACCCAACGAAAAATCTTCAGCACTTGGAATTTTCTAAAAATTTAAATTGTCGTTTCCAATAAAATAAATTCATTGACGACTTAAGTCTTGCTTTCACGAGTATCTTCACACAAAATGTATTAAAACACAACGGGTTAAAAATGACACAATCTGATAAAAAAGCCTGATATATTGGGTCTATAACTTAATTCGTGCGGTTTGCTAAGAGACGGCGAACTTGTATTACTCGATTGTTAATTTTCCATTGGAACATGCGTTGGAAAGCTACTATCATTGTACGTCATTTCAGTATATGTCATTCTTTTGAAGCGTAAACAACAATAATTTTTTCCACTCAAATATGTCGAACTGTGTGCCGGAAAACTGCTGCCGAGAGTCATCGTATTTTGGTGGAAGCTTATGGTGAACATGCGCTAGCTGAGCGAATGTGCCAAAAGGTTTGAATGAATGGTCTCCACTGTTTTGTTTATACACCAGCACTCCATCCTAGGAAATAAGAAAGCCGATGAACTAGTCAAGGATCTGCGATGTGCTCGCTTTTAGAGGAAGTGCTTGTCAGAAATACAAGCAGTCATGGTCAATATCTTTACACACTTCCTTATAATAGCTAACCTTACATAGGCCAGACTGACAAACTGTGCAACATCAAGGAAAATATGGCCCGAATACAAACAATCCAAAACAAATGATCTCAGTCTGTACAGGGCACTGCCCGATTACAGATATTATTATTTTCGTGGGTGGTGGAAACCTTGCATAGGTACCAATGGTTCGACGTCCATTGGCAGTGTTAGATTCTTACTGACCCCGCTTTACCCCGCTTCGCGAGGGACGAATTCGAGCTCCTTGCTTCGTTACTTGACGTTCAGCGAATTCGCCTTTCGCTACCGTTCTAAATTACTTAGACTGCATATAATTCGTACTGCTGCATCATTTACAGCAGCCCAAAGATCTTTGGATGTCAACATGTATTCAACTATATCTTCTGATGTCGGCCGTTCACCCAATTCTTCACGCAATAAAGCTCTTTCGATTTCATATCGAGCACATTCGAAGAAAACGTGCTCCACATTCTCTACCGTGTTTATTTGGGGGTTAGTCGATACGTCCACCTCACTTTTTGGGACTCGTTCCATTGTTGTTGCCACGTTTCTATACTGCGGCTTCTTTCGACTTGTTTGGCTTGACTTACGGTTGCTCCGATTTGCACGCGATTGTCATAAAGTCGCCTAGCTTTTAAAGCTAGGATATCGATAGAGGATAGTACTAGAGGATAGTAGTATATCGCGTCGTGGGATATCGTTCGAAATGCACTGCTTGCTCGCAGTTCACATAATCTGTACACACATTTGATTCTCTTCAGATGCGTCTTTTTATTCGGATGCAGGCAACAACTCTCGCCAGCATTAATCGTTTCCCTTGTTTCGGACCACCGATATTGGCCATGAGTCTCGAAAGAGCGCCTATCCCTTGCGACGATTTCTCGCGAGCGTATGCAAGGTGATGCTTGAAATTAAGCCGAGCATAAATCATCATTCCCAGGTATTTTATAAATGGCCTGGAAATAGTGGTGTGTTCTCCGACTCTTATCGTTATTGTCTCTAGCACCCTTCGACTCGTAATGAGCTCGGATACCGTTTTATGATCCGCGAGGTCTAAACTCATATCGCATAACCAGTTTTTTATCAGTGCTATTGCTTCGTTGCAATACAACTCGATTTCTTGAAGCCGTTTCTCCACGACCAAAACAGCAATATCGTCCGCGAACACTGTAATGGACACTTCCCTAGGGACTCTGAGTCGTAGAATGGCGCCATACATCACGTTCCACAGTTAAGGGCCTAACACTGATCCTTGGGGCACGCCCCATCGTCTTGGGGCACGCCCCAACACCGCCCCGTCGTCGGTGTCGTAAAGGAACAACCTATCGGTGAAGTAGCTCCTGATCAATCTAATATATGTACTTCCGTACATTTAGTCTTTGGAGGCATTGTATATACGCGACCCGTTTGCCGAGTTAAAAGCATTTTTAACTGCAAGCGTAATCACGGCGCAATGATTCTTTTTGCCTCCCTTTCATCTTCTACCTTCTATGGCAGATTGGGTTTTGTCTATTACGACTTTAATCGCGTCGATTGTCGATCGGTCCTTTCTAAAGTCGTACTGATGTTCCGCGAGTCCATCATTGACTTCAATGATAGGCTGTAATTTGTTGCTTCTGCTAAGTAAATGCGGGCAAGTTGGCGCCGATCTCTGAGGCGCTTTGTGCTTCGCAGTTATAATTTTGTACGCTTCACACCAGACATTTCGTTCAATTGCTAGACTTAATAACGGATTTGATTGCGGCGCGTGTTTCTTTATAAGCTGTCCTCAATATCAAATGTATCTCCGTATCACGTCTAGACCATTGATATTTTCTTCAGGCTGATCGAAGTTCCTTAATTTCGTCGTTCCACCAATACGTTAGACGCCGGCCGTTTTGCGTCCCCGTTCAAGGCATTGATATATCGTAGGCAGCGTGCAGTTGACGTGTTACTTGATGTATGACCTCGTCCGCTGTTCTCCCTTCAACTACGGCTTCAGTAATTGCGTACTCTAAGAGCTCTCATGTCTCTCATTTGTTCACGTACCATTTCGTCTTGCTAGTTTGAGACCGAGTTTTTCGAGATCGTGTACGACTGTGTAAATCTATTATTATTGCATTATGTTCACTGTGGGTGTAGTGATTGCTGATGCGTGTTGACTACCGCTTACGAACGTAACATCAATATTCGATCCTGCAGCCGCTCTACTAAACGTGTTCGCATTTCCCACATAAGCTACGGCGACGTCCAAACTAGAGAGGTCGATTGGAGATCATGCCGTTAAACTAGACATGCTACATAACTTACATAGGGAGACCCTAACACATTTCTTGTGCGCCTGTAGGGCTTTTGCTAGAGCCACACAGCGAGCGCTTGATAGGCCCCTCTTTAACTCACTTGATGAGATTTCTGCGAAGGGTATTAGGGTACTAATGTAGTTCCTAAATACCTCAGGTTGGATTTAGAGGTATCTGAAATACACCTTCACCTCCCTTATTTTAGGTAAGACAGCTGTGGCATTAAAATAGCACATAGTGCTAATTAGGTTTTCATCGAACCACCAATTTTACCTACTCTGCCTACACCCGCAATGTAATTTGTAATTTTTGTCCATGACGACGAATTAATGATTCCATATCGGTCTGTTTGTGCCATCCTAATTTAAATCTCAAACGTCGAGCTGTCATCTGAGACTGACTACCTACCACCAACCTTTGCCACTGAACAGGTTATTCAACGTTTTCCGGAAGAGCGCGGCAGTAAAAGACGACTGCAGTGTCTCTCTATTCAAGCCTGAGTGCCTCGAAAGACAACTGCACAAATCATCAGGAATCCGATTTTGTTTTCGATAGCCAGTCGGCTAAAAAGGACATTTGACATCGAAACTGGTAATTTTTTGCAGATGTATTAATGCGATATTGTGAATTTAATGAAATGTGAATTAGGTGACACTATCCAGGGTACGATGATATACCTGAGTACCAAGGAAACGAAAAAGCTGACAGTATCGCGATGAAGTTTATCTAGCAATATCGTATGCGCATACGCCGTTTAGCTTCACAAAGAAAAAATATGATGGCCTGTATTGGAACAACAGTAAGGGCTCTATTTCCAAAACTGAGTAGAATAATATCATCAAAAACGTTTAGCGTTAGAAGCAAGGAAGTACAAGTACTAACATGAGTCATTACGGGCACTGGCACTGTCCGCATATATTGTGTCTGAACATACTACATAATGACTTTTGCAGCAGCTAAAGAAATGAAGAAGAAACAGAACCTATCCAGCACCTGCTCTGTGAATATCCAGCCCTAGCAAAGAAAATGAGGCAGTTTCTAGGAAAACGAGTCATCGTAGAGCTCGAGGACTTAAGCGGTGTTGAACTGAAAGACTTCATAGATCGGGGTGGTCTTAAAATTAAAAGTAGGGCCCACGGTAGTAAAGCATCCCGTAGAAAGAACACAATGAACGCAACAAAATGTCTATTTAAAAATGGTTCGTTTAATTTTCGTTTATCTTTTCAAATTGTTAACACAGACATTTTAAGACGAGACTAAAGTTGATGTCACCCATGTGAAATATCCTGATCATTAAGAGCTGCATGACTACATATCGTATGGACGGTTTCAGCAAGGAGATTGGAAACTGTTTAACCAAAGAATGGTTTCTTAATCTCCCAGCAATAGTTTCGAATAAAATATCAAGGCGAGTAGCTTAAAAAAAAACAGACTGCAGTTGTTGCTTGCAGCTTAATAAATATGCAGAATGTTCATACATACATATATTTTATGCATTAACTATTCTTAGCTGTAAAATAATAGAATTGTTATGGCTTAAAGTTTGGTGAAGTCCATCTGGAACCATTGACTTGGAATTTATTTGTGGTTATTCTTAGAAAAAGTTTGAATGAAATAGTGTTGGCTTTCTCTAGCCTGTCAGCTTGTGTGTGGTTAGTTTTAGTTTTTGTACCAGATTGTGCGGGCGAACATGGCTTTCAAATTGTTTGCAAACTTTTCGACTTCACCCATCGACTAGTATTATACATGAATGAAAAACAAGTTCTATTCTTCTGCGGTTAGATTTTTTTCTTTCTGGTAATCAGGAGCGGGGTTCTGCAAATAGTTGAATGAAAATTGAAATAATTCAATATCTCTAAATCACCAAAGTGAACTGA
The DNA here is from genome assembly GCA_905231855.2 of Eristalis tenax. Classification (NCBI taxonomy): domain Eukaryota; kingdom Metazoa; phylum Arthropoda; class Insecta; order Diptera; family Syrphidae; genus Eristalis; species Eristalis tenax. The sequence goes on from HG993124.1 coordinate 117,073,680, forward strand.
TTTGTCTGGAGTGAGTACATTCTTGTGTCTGGAGACTACATACACAGTGTTGAGGGAATTAATACATTAATCATCAATTGACTTGAGCTTCTCAAGCAACCACTCGTGTTGTGCGTGTTATTGATTATTGATGCGGGTAGGAGACCAACAGATTTGTGCGATATATGAACTACGAAATGTGACTAAGCATTGGCCGTCACACGAGAGAATTGGAGCCGTGAAATGTGAAATTAAATACAAGACACCTACCTAAGAATGGTAGGCTAGGAACTAAGGTAAGGTTTCATATACAATGCTATAATTTAGTAAGTCGTATCATTCAATACACAGTTTTGTTCTCAATTGGCCTTTTTGGGCAGTCCATTTTGCTTAATTGTTTCAGACTTCTCTCAAATTTCGTATTTAATTGCACGTAGGCATTAAAATTTACTGACTGCCTTGTTACGTTCATGTTTATTTGGCATAACTTGACTTATACTTCGTAGATTAGATTGGATTGAATAAAAATAAATAAAAGCTTTCGAGTAAGTTTAGATGAAATACTTTATTCATTTAAAAAGCTGACATATAATTGAAAAAATTACAAACTAGCTGTTAAGTCAGCCTTAAGCTAACTATAGGGCCGGGGCCAAGTTTCTCAGCAACCACTCATGGTCTGCGTGCTATTTTTCTCTCACCTACAGTTTAATGCCGACTCCGAACTGCCAATTTGGTAAGCCTTTTCTAGACAGTTATAGATACTCTTTGAGCATGCTCATACCGGGAATCGAACTTGGGCTCCGTAGGCCAAGTGCTATGGGGTCGACGCAACAACTCACAACGCCACTATATTAATGGCAATTAATGCAATGAATTAAGTATATATACATATATTAATATTACTCGATACATCTAGTTATTGTTGATGTAAGTCAGAGAAGAAAAAAAATTCAAAATCTGTGCTTGCATCTTCGTTTGATAAGGCGATGAGTGGTGGCTGTGCTTAAGATTTATGACCCTTTCTTTTTTCTTCATAGATAATGTGCTAGGGAAACTTTCAAGGGCATCTCTATATCAAAATTGCGGCTTGATTATCTGTCGTTCGCAATGTAAAGGGTAATTTTTTAAAAGCTATAGGAAAATTTTTCAAAAAAACAAGTTTGAAGATTATTTCATGCAAATGTTGACCTTGACTGCGCCTCAAATGGTCCATTCGCTTAGTCCAATTTTGGCATACTCTTTCCAACATTTCGGCCGGTATCTCACGAATAAATGCTTCAATGTTGTCTTCCAATGTGTCAATTGAAGCGGGCTTGTCTGTATAGACACGAGCTTTAACATAGGCGGCCAATTGACCGGTCCCGAACGTGAAATAAAATGTTCACCGAATTCGCCTCTCAATAAGTCCATTGTTGCGCGTGCTGTGTGGCATGTGGCATGTGGCACCGTCTTGTTGAAACCACATGTCATGCAAGTCAAGCTCTTGCATTTTGGGCAAAAAAAAGTTGGATATCATCTCACGGTAGCGCTCACCATTCACAGTTACGTTACGATTCGCATCATCTTTGAAGAAGTACGGTCAAATGATGCCACCAGCCCATAAACCGCACCAAACTGTGACTTTTTCTGGATGCATTGGTAGCTCTTGCCATGCTTCTGGCTGATATTCACTCCAAAATCGACAATTCTGCTTATTTACGTTCCCATTGAGCCAAAAATTAGCTTCGTCTAAACTGACCATAAAATGGAAGAAGCACGCGATGAACTTTCTTAACAGAGCACGCGTGTTGGTAATAAAATTCAATAATTTGCAAGCTTTGTTCGTTTGTAAAACAATTCATGGTTAAATTATATACCAAACTGAAGATGTTTGACAGTGAAACAAAACACGAAACGCGCGTCAGCTGTTTAAACCAGTGTTGCTCATACTCCAATCTATACATTTCTAATCAATACAGTATAGATTAACTCATTGCATTATTTTGTATGTTGTGAGTAACTGTCAGACCAATAACAAATGCTCTGAGTCACTGTACTGTTGCATCACGCGCAAATTTGTCACACCACTCCCAACGCCATCCAACAGCGTGTGCGCCTGATCTTGAAGGATCCTGTATGAGATACGTGCTGGGATGTCCTGGAACTGTTAAGAACTGGCGGATGGACTCACCATTGTTTCACCATTTACAATCGTACCATTACTACAATCGCCTTCGTTTTGTAGTAATTGCCTTATATTCATTCTATTCTCCATACCCATCATTTGTTACAAACATTGAACATTCTCGTTACTTATTCGAACATAGTACTATTTTTCTCGTATTTAATATACAGCCGCATTTCTTCCAAACTCTGCGATGCATAGTCTGGTTCCATTTCATAGTCTCGGAGCGTCAAGGGTACGCATCTGCAGGATTGGAGCACCAACTTTTAGCTCCCGGTAATAAGATGGCACTCCGGATAGCTCCACTGGCAAAATATATTTTTGCATCAGCGGCATTATTTGTCAATTCTACAAAATCATTACAAGTCGTTCTAAGTAGACAGAATCATTCTTCTCGCGTAACCATTCTCCTTTGTGGATATTTTGTGCCAAGCTTGGGAAAACATAAACCCAGCCTCTGAGTCAACAACGAAATTCATTGCTGAGGGAAATGTTGCCACCTTCATCAGTGTTTGCAGGGCCAGTGGTTTGCATTGGTTTTTGTCGATGATTTAAGTTCATTATAAAGTTGAACTCACATTTTTAAAATGTGTAAGGGCCTCTTCACTCGCAAGGCTGAGTGGCTGAATCGCCAGACCCGTCCATGTCTTTGCAAAGCTGAGCCAAGAGATAATTGAGTAAAAATGAGAATGTAAAGTCCTCCTTCCTTCCGATATGTTCCAAAATTTTCTGGCAGAAATCTCTTTGCTCAGGCAATAAATGACGTACGGTTTCGTTAACTTAAAGTTCTAATACTCGGTGTCATAGTTAATAGTTCTCTTATAACATCATGACATGCCAATGTTTGAATGTTGTTTTCCGGCTATTGAAATTATTTTGTCCTCAAATCTCTATTAGCTTTGTCGATTCCTTGATACCCGGCGAGTTATCTTCTGACACAGCTTCCTTGTACTTATCCCACAACTAGATCGAGTTGGACAATCGGCAACACAAACAATACTGCTTCCTCCATAGTGGCATCCCAATGGTCATCGTTTTCGAACAGTCCTAGGTTCTCACGTGATTCTCTGTACATAACATGTTCTTATCCATCGACGGTTCAATGGATCTTGGATATTCTCAAAAGTTTACATAGTCTAAAATCGCTGTTCTGGGATATACACGTACGTATGTTTATAACCCATGTCGATCTGTCTAGTGTGATTGAATAGCAGTCATCCAAACTTTCATATTTATGATAATTTTAGGAGGAAGAACGATAATTCGTTTAGCTATCGTATGACCGCATCGTTATCTGGAACTATGACTTACGTATCTCTCGGGGTTGATACTCTGACTTGCGAGAGGATTTCAAAGCGTTGATATGGCCTCTCATGTAGGCACAGGAGTCTGCACTCTACAAACGAACTCCTACTCTCAACTCCACGTAGCTAAAGTAAGAACTCGGATATCCAATTGCAGCGCAATTGGTGTATCCTCCTGCCATTGAATCTCATTGAATTTTTGGATTTTGAAATAATAATGTCAACACTAGCTGACAAAGAATGGAACATTCCTGTTCAAATCTCAGACAAACTTCTCAGTATGTCTTCCTGAACATGTGATTGAAACAATTTGCTACGATTCTTGCAGCGTTTTATTTAACGGATTAACCTTCTCCATCCGACTTGCAACTCCTCGTCTAATATATTTATTTTTTTTTTTTTGTGTTTCGCAAGCTTACGTGCCTTTAACCAGCCACAAAATGTTGATGTGTTCCTTGTGTAATTCCGATTTCCTAAACGCGGAAAAGCAACAAAAACGATACGAGTTGCAGAAAGCACACCGTTCGAAGCACGTCCCACAAGATGCCGACTAGATTCTCGTAAAAAAAAAACCCCAAAGTTTATGTCTAATTACCCACGTTGAAGACAAACAACTTCAAAGAAAAGCTCAATCGTATTTTCAAACTCAATTAGTCACTGGTTCTGGCATCAAATTAATCCTCCTCTGTGCCACTCGCGTGGTTCACTATATGATAAGCACATGACGTTATTATTTGTCTTGTCAAGGGAGTGCTGATTGAACCTGCACCATGTTAGCATGGTTGGTAGTTTTAATTAAACAGAAAGAGAACCTTGAATAGGTTTCTTCGAAAATTGCATTCAGGACAGTGGATGAGTCACGTCTGAGAAATTGCAATCCCATAAAGTGGACGAAACTTCAAGTGATATGTAGCCTTAGCATTTAATTATTCCGAGTTTAGGTGAGTGGCGGTTGAAATTAGTGTGGGGCCGCCTACGTTAATTGAACTCATTTAGAAGGAAGAAAATGTGGACGTTTTATGGCATACGCTTGAGGATTATCGAGAGTTATTTAATTAAAGTTTGCAGTAGGCATCTATGAAACATGAGGGTGAGGCCAAAGTTTGTCGTGTATCCCTTTAATCAGGTTAAGTTTGTTTGCTATGGTATTTCATGTAGTGAACGAAACATGTCGACATGTTTGTGTGAGTATATTTGGACATGTTAAGGTTCATTGGTGGTCATTATATGCAAGCACATTGATATGCAAGCATATTTCCAGCGCGTACCTGCCTTGACCTCCAAACAGGTTTGAATTATTTTTGGTTGTTTGGTGTGCAGTATTTAAATATTATAAATATTATTTTTTCTTTTTACTTTTGTTAAAATAAATACCAAGTAATAAAGAAAATGTTTTGTGTAGAAATGTATTTTCATTTTTTATTTTAATACAGAAAACATTGAATGAAACTATATGCCGGGGATTATCGGATTTCCGTTTAATAGAGGTTTATTATGGTATATTTACAAAATATAGAGTCTGTCCTTGATGGAGTCTCATTTTTTTGCTTCTCTCTCTCTCCTGCACACTTAATATGCTTCCGTCACGGCCTCTGGGGATTTCCTATAAACAATTATACAATGCAGTCGGCTACTCGACAAACGGACTAATGTTTGCGGCCTGAGTGTTCATCCGCAGAAAACAGATTTAGTCCTCTTTACCAGGAAATATAAAATTCCTGGCTTCAATCCCAACATTATCAGGGGAGTCCCTTTAAAACGAACAGTGCCAAATTCCTGGGGCCGATTTTAGACGGGAATATAACCTGGAAAACAAACATCCAGGAACGCGCCAATAAAGCCTGTACGGCTCTATATTGTTGTAAAATAGCTATAGTCTGGGGGCAAATGGGGTCAACAGCCGCGAGTGGTTCACTGGGTACTCAGACCTATACTACTGTACGGCGTCGCGATCTGTTGGACTGCGTCAGACAAAGACACCTACTGCAACATCTTCAAAAGGATGCAGCGGTGGTACGCGAACTACATCCTCCCAAGCTTTAAATACACTCCTTAAACTCCCGCCGATAGATCTCTTCGGCAGACCAAGATGGCGATTAGATTGAAATCGCGCAGACACTCAACCATCCTTGATAAGTTTGGATCCCTACCAGGAAACACCGACCTCACGATACCTAAGCTCATCTTCGAGAAAAACTTCTCAACCAGCATACCCATAGATCTGAACACCAGACGCTGCGATATTTCACAGATGGATCGAAGATGGGCGAAGGAGTGGGTATGGGAATCTGTTCTAAGATCTGAACAGTGATTTCGACTACCCTCTCACTGTCGCGTCTTTCAGGCAGTGACTATAGCGAATAAAGAAGCTCTGTCGTGTCTAAAAAACAATGTAATATCGGGTACAGATATTGTTCTGTGCAACCGGTCAGACAGCGATCAAATCTCTGTGTGCAGTCACATTGAACTCCACGACGTCCCTTAATTGCAACCTATCTTTTAACGAGATGACCAAGCATTTTAGCATCCAAATTATGGGTGCCGGGACACAGTGATAACGAGAGACAGTTGCGAAACGGACGAACTGGCTAGAAAGGGCACCACCTCAACACTATTTCCGCACGGGGAACTGCCGTCCATGCCTATCGCTACAACAATTTACCGTCTCCAACAACATTGCATAGAGATCAAACACAGAGCAACTCTTGCAAATCACTGTTTCTATGGGCTCAAGAGACAATTGAGTAATGGAGCCGTCACTCGAAGGACTAACCTGACATTATATAAGACAGTGATCACCCCAGTCCTGTTGATGAACAATCTCAAGAGCGGATGGAGAAGTCCTTGGAATATTCGAGACGACAGTTCAGCGGGCGATCTTTGTTACTGTATGCGTTGACGGTATTAGGAGAAGAAGATTCAACCACGAAGCCAGGGGTCTACGGCCTTAACGCCTAAGGTGGCTGGCCCATGTAGAGCGACTCCGAACCAGTGGGCAACAAACAACGCCCGCGTTTAAGGTGGCGGATCCAGGTACTGGAGACTGCAAGCCAGTGCTAGGGCTAGTTGAACAGGCTTGTTGGTTGGGGCCCATGTCCTTTCCGGACTATAGCGCCTGATAAGAAAATCGCCCATAATTGTAACTGCACCGTTTTTTCATGTCCACTGTTTTTCTTGTTCCTGTATTTCTCGTGTCCAAAGGTGGTTCATGATTCATCATCTATAACTAACGGCATGACAAAAATACTGTCATTAGATGGTATTAATTAAGGCTTATTAGAAAAACAAGAAGCCTTATCTTTTGTTATTATGAAGACCTAGTTATGATTCAAGTAATATTTCTAAAATCTTGCGTCGTCGACCAAAGAGCAATGACAGTTTTTCTTTCCAAAAGCTGTAGTTACCAGTAGTTCTCAGCATGCACATTTCACGTAAACTTAAAGCGCATAAGTAACTTCATAATACAAGTAGTCTCACGAAGGCACACAGCGACACGTTTCTTATATTCTAAAAACTAAAAAAAATCATAGCGATACCATTTAGAAATGGTCACACACATTTTGTTTTAACTAAATCAGTTTGTATTTGATTAGGAACAAACAAACGAATCTGGATTAAATGCGAACAAATCGATTTTATTCTAAAGAAAACAAAATGGTTCGAGGTGACTTAACCTTGTTACTCTGCTCTGCTCCACGATTGAAATCCAAGTGTCGAGAAACAGCTAGCGTTGCATGAGTAGCCTGCACTGTTCCATCAAGCACGATCGTTCCTCGCTCACTGCCAATCGGTGAGCATGAGAGAACAATCTGAAGTATATCATACATATATACAGTGAGGCACAGAATTTACAATCCAAAAACATATTTTCATATTTATATGACTTAATAATAACAAAATTGCAAGGAATTTAAGCAAACGAAATAATTAATATTAGTAACAACTGAATTCTAGTTTTAATGACAAATAATCACAAACAGTATTTTAAAATGCTTACCATAAACATTGTCCATCATTTTTTTTTTGATTTTAAATAAATACTTAACATTTGTGTTTTAGTATTACACTGTCAGAATGAACACTGTAAACCCACAACTCAATTGATGAATTAAAGAATTAGGAAATGTGGGAATAGACCTTTGCTTTTTGGTGTTACTTGAATATTTCGTTGTTAGCTGAACTGTATCTTTGTATATATAAATATTTTCTTTTTTTTTCATTCGTGACCACCTATTGTTGTACCACTGTACTGTGCGCAAAAATTCATTTGAATTTTGCTTGAATAGTTCTAAATGCTTTTATTGAAAAAAAATGCAAATAAATTCTCCATTTAAAGATTTCAGGTTTGCAATCGCAGCCACTCACAACCACTCTCTAAACAATACTCACCAATTACCTAATCAAGAATTACAAAAACAGCACAAGAGAAAAACAGATGACTTTGAATTTGTTTCGTACCGCCACACACTTTACAACAAAACAAATAAATGCATCACATATATATTCCAAGAATGATCCGAGACGCTGCTTTTTTTTGATTATGCGGCAGAAGCATCATTTGACTTTTACCATTATTCACAGGAATTTTAATACAAGCTATACATATATATAGCACTCCCGAGAATACAACAACACATTTATTTTACTTGTTTTGCAAAGATGTTTGAGAAATCCTCTATACAATCTGAGGACCACCTTAGATCGAAGCCAGTGGCTTATCCAACATCCCTCGTATAATAAGATAGACAACGATACTCCTATGTATGTACATATCTATGAACAGAAAACGCAAGCGTACCAATTTACTCGTCTCGGACTAATAACAAGCATTGTGTAATACAAGTTCATGTGAATGCTCAAAGCCTGGAGCTCCTTCTTCCAGACATGGCCGCGGGTTATCACATTGCGAACCAAATACACGCACCCCAACCAGGCAGTGGATCATCCCTCAGACAGCCACATTCCAAATACCAGAGCAGAAATACGCCCGCCTTAATCGTATGATATATGTGAGCACTAAGTACAGTAAGTATGGATGTAACTGAGGATGTAAATGTTATTTCATTGTGCCGCGCGAAGGTATTGTTTGGCGCTTGCACAATTGTGGAAAAAGATAAGTGTAACCCAAAGCAAAACATGAAGACAAGGGTTGAGACTGAATTAAACCTTCGACCGTTTCCTTAACCACTTCGATGACCGAAATAACTCACTCTTAAGCAACTCAACTGTTAGTTATCTTCTTAAAATTTTCTTCTACTTATACAAAGTACTCTGATCCAGTCGGAAGGTAATCGTTGATTTACGGGTTTTAATTGAAAGAGAAAGCATTTAACTTGAAAATTTGAAAATGCTTTTATGCGCGCATCATTTTGTTTTTCATAATTTGATAGCTCGCTGGAATTTCTACAAGATTTCACGGCAAAGTGTGGTTCTCCCGACTCAATTAATCAATAACTACTTGAAATTCTTTCATCAATTTTCAATTCACCCGCATTTTTATAGTTTTATCCACGGACTTAAACTAAGGTTCAAGCTTAAGAGACACAACTTTGCAGTGTCAAAAATTAACCCCGAATGAAACTGCCAAATAAAGTACGACGATCCCACTTAACGATTTATTTTATACGTTCTTAGGGTAAATATGAAAGCTGATTTTTAAAGGCGGAACACTTAAAACCGTCATCGTTATTGTCTATGACAGCTGATTTGGCTGTTCTCGATTATTTTGAGGTTAGTTTGGCTTGGGAATTAGTCATGAATTGACTCACACCGGAGCTACGCTACACATTTTTGAAATCTATTCTGAAAAACATGGCTTGGTTCGATAAATTCGGATTAAAGCCATTGTCAAAACATACAATTTCGTGCTATTTATAGGGAGGCGGAGTCATAGCTCCGTATCTCTTCAAAGATGACCATAGCCAACCTGTTACGGGCAGCACTTGGACCCTCCAAGTTCTACACCCGACAGATTATACCATGCAATGGTGAGTCGAAATTTTGGTATAGCATGGTATCTTGAAATTTTATCTATGTTTATGTACCTTATTTTAAATACAATAAACAATCATTTCGCTCACACTATCGAGTGTGTCATACAAATTGCGAAGTGGAAACCAGGCTTATTATTGATCGAAATGTATTGTTGTGCGAAAATAGTTTTCAAACTGCTTAGATGTGTATGTTGTTCACTCTCAAAATGTCCTATGCGTTAAAAACTTTAAGTAGAAATAGCGTAGCAAATGATTATGAACGAAATAGTGTGCTGGACTGCTTGTCAAAACTGGCTTCTTTTTATTAAGGAAGTGTGCGCTCTTGATCGGCTTCTGTAAATCCGAACGGTTTGGTGCACAACTTGCAGGTTTACATTTTTTGTGCACTTTCTTGCACTGTAATTGCAAATATTTTTTCAATTCTAGATGCTACTTAGTTAGGTACACAATTAGCACAAATTAGTGCCGGAGAACTATATAAGAATGACGAACCAAGCGAAACGAAAACTTGATTTTCTATTTTATCAGCGTTTATACAACTCAGTATGTCTGGATTAAACGCTGATCAACTTCTCGGCGAGTAATGAGGACCTCTTCCAAGTGACTTGGATTCTCATCAGATTCATCTGATAGAGTCGACTCTCGATAATTTGAACTAATTGTTAGGTCCGTTGGAAAAACATTGATAAATCGAACAAAACCTATGTGTTTTGTAACACTCGTTAATTCGAAATGATTACCCAGTCGGGAAGACAGCAAACACGATGTTATTCGAAATCGGTAGCTAGATTCCTCTCAGTGATAAAATTTTTTTGTTTGCCGGTTTATTTTGTTGTTGCCTTTTCATTGTCCAGCTGTTGTTTCCAATTAGTTGATACCGTTAGATTGTGACGTATGCGATGTGAACAAAATAAGTAAAAAATCCAACCTCACATGATGGAGGTGCATCTGTGACTTTCAATGATGTTTTGTATATTTAGACGATAATGTAGAAATCTGCAGTGCAGCTGGCAGCTTCAAATTCATGAAAAAACAATGAAGACGAAGACGAAGATTTCCGCCAATATCACATCAAAGGAGGCAAAGTCATTGTTGTGTACATTGTGTCAACATTTACTAAGAACGGAAGTGGCCGGCGAGGTATTCTCTACACTGATTGTCGTAGACAATGCTCTTGTTCTTAAGTTCATGCTGCAAGTTCTTAGAAAAACAATGATTTCATTACAAAATATGTAATGCAATTCAGTGTGTGTACTAATTTCGTTTTCCTCCTTCACTCCTACTCTACAATTTTTCGTTAATTCGATTTTGTGTGCGGTCGCTTGAGTTTCCCTTGAGTTTATATTGAGTCAGCTCACCGTAACATTCTTCATTTTCGTCGGATTCTACCGATTTATTGAAACTTGTATACCATTCGGCATGTATAGTACTTCTTCTAAAGGGTGATTTTTTAAAAGCTATAGGAAAGTTTTTCAAATAAAAATGCATGAAATCTTTATTTGAATCGATAGTACGGTCCATGTAATTTAATGTTTGAAGATTATTTCATGCAAATGCTCACCTTGACTGCGCCTCAAATGGTCCATCCGCTTAGTCCAATTTTGGTATACTCATTCCAACATTTCGGCCGGTATCTCACGAATAAATGCTTCAATGTTGTCTTCCAATGTGTCAATTGAGGGCTTGTCTGTATAGACACGAGCTTTAACATAGCCCCAAAAAAAATAGTCTAAAGGCGTTAAATCGCACGATCTAGGCGGCCAATTGACCGGTCCCGAACCTGAAATAAAATGTTCACCGAACTCGCTTCTCAATAAGTTCATAGTTGCGCGTGCTGTGTGGCATGTGGCACCGTCTTGTTGAAACCACTTGTCATACAAGTCAAGCTCTTGCATTTTGGGCAAAAAAAAAGTTGGATATCATCTCACGGTAGCGCTCACCATTCACAGTTACGTTACGATTCGCATTATCTTTGAAGAAGTACGGTCCAATGATGCCACCAGCCCATAAACCGCACCGAACTGTGACTTTTTCTGGATGCATTGGTAGCTCTTGCCATGCTTCTGGCTGATATTCACTTCAAAATCGACAATTCTGCTTATTTACGTTCCCATTGAGCCAAAAATTAGCTTCGTCTAAACTGACCATAAAATGGAAGAAGCGCGTGATGAACTTTCTTAACAGAGCACGCATGTTGGTAATAAAATTCAATAATTTGCAAGCGTTGTTCGTTTGTAAAACGATTCATGATTAAATTATAGACCAAACTGAAGATGTTTGACAGTGAAACCAAACACGAAACGTGCGTCAGCTGTTTAAACCAGTGTTGCCAAAAAAAAAATAATAGCTAAAAAACTTCCCTTTACATGTTCTTGTTTCAACTCGGTCGGCGTCGTTTGAACAAATCGCGCTTTTTTTTAAAGTAATTGCACTCACACAAATCCATACTTATTTCGTGTATGTTAAAAAATTTTCATTTGCACTTATCCGTTTAAAAACCATAGAAGGCTCAATTAGAGTTTGGAAACGAAGTGCATTTATTGGAAATTTTCATTGATATGTTTTTCGTTACCAACAAATTTTTATAGAAATATAAGGGCGTCTAAATATGTTGCATTTACGCGATTTTCGAAAATGTGCCTCCTTTGTATTTCAAAAAGATCTCTAACAAGTGAGCTACCTGAACTAATTCACTCTGTAACTTTATATTAACTCATTTAGTTCATTAGTTCACTATAACCATTTATATCTCACTCTGCATACATGTAACTCAGTAGGAACAACCGAGCTAAATTGAGCGCTTTGCCTCGTATGCTTGCTTATACCTTTTTTTAGTCTAACGCAGCACAAGCACGTCGAGCAGGGAAATTTTGTAGGACTTTTAAAAGTCTGTGTACGGATGTATGTACATACGCATTGTATTTATGAACTATTAACCCTAGAACACTGCGGTCACGTCCCTGAGACGACGCGTGTAGAACCAAAATCAAAGTCATGTATGGAGACCATCAAGGAAAAGTCTGCTTTGAGTATTATTTGAGTAATATGTTGTAACAATTATTTAAATGGTAATTTTAATTCTTAACACATTTGTTTGTTCTCTGCATTGAACTAAACGAACTAGAAGAAAGGACTAGTTCAATGAGCAGATTTGAACCAAACTGAGCGACTGTACTAAAATGCACAATCCTATTTCTTGACTCTCCCTATCTGCCTTACACCAGTCATAAATCCGCTGAATTTTTGCGTTGCAAACTTTTTTCTTCGAAAACGATTTGCTGCTTGGTCAAAAAGCTTTGGATTCGAACACTCTCTTAGACGAAATATTGTTCTTTATGCGTTCGGAGTGATATTTGGACAAAAACTCCGTGATATTTGGACAAAACCATGCCACAGTTGCAAAAAGTTATACCAACGAACCATTGCAAGTCTGATTCACTTACAATCGAACCCAGTTAATATCACATAGCGTAAGAGCTTAAAGCGTATCGCTTATAATATCAATTTCAAGTAAAGAAACTAGGCAACGTTTCAACCACGACCTGTTTTCCAATCAAAGTCTTTAGTAAACAAAATTAACGACAATTTAATTAAAATTAATGTAACCCAAATAAATAGGTATATTGCGCACTCCTCTGTTGGCATGGACATCTATCGCTTATGAACTGAGAGTAAATCTCGGATTACTATACGAACGCCCTTCCATTGCCTGATTACATGAAATTGATTCCACATCACCATTATGGATACGTACATTCATGAATAGTCTACAGCCATTAATTTCACGAGTATCAGTGAGTAGAATAAGATTCCCCATTCTGTGAAATTACGGTTCACTGGCTCCTCTGCACATTTTGCACATGCTGATAAAAAGTCAAAGAAATCATTAATTGTATCTCAAAAAGCAAATGATAAATATATCAGCAAATCCAATTACTAATTCGAAATCAAAATTCCGGATAAATTGGGCAAATTGCAAACAGACAACGTCCCTGAAACAATCAATATCCAATTTAATCACTGCCCCTTATAAATAAAATTTCATTTTTATATTCCCCTTGTCCGCCCACTCTCTTGATCACCTCTTGGATAAACATTTTTGAATATCCTTTGATAAATTTGGTGAAGAAAATAACACAAAAAGCAAACAAACTGAAACGAAAATGAGCACGAGTTTCAACCCATTTCGAGGCCCATTTATGGACATGCCTCAAGAGGGAAAAAAACCCTTAATATTTTTTTTTCTTATTACCTACCTATCCATCTGGCGAATGTCCTCACAACGAGTACCACCACACCACACCCTCTGTATGGGTTGAATCTGAACCTATAAAAAAGAATAAATATTCTGACTTTTGTCCTGACTGTTCTATTCAGGAGGGATATGGTAATCCATTTTGATTTCCATCCCTTTCAACATGAGAATGTCAATAATATTTAATGCGGATTGAAATTGAACAGCAAAATTGGGTAAAGCTGAGAAAATAAAAGGCTTCCATATTATTTAAAGTGGGGTCAGTCTGGATGGATACTGCGAACAGTGTTGGTGCCTTTCACACATGTACCACGCGTGTACACCGTTGCCTGAATAAAAAATAAACATCCCATTTTGCAAAATCCACTTAAGCCATTGACAACACTTTGATGGATTAATAGTATTATTTAGATTTTTAAACAGGATGGTGAAATACTTCCTCTTCCATTTTGTATACTGAGTGGGTGGGATACGGAAAGCTTTCCATATTGAAATTGCTGTGGCTACATGTACCCTCGATGAACTCAGGGTGGATTGGGGATTAGCTGGGGTTAAGTTCTGACAGTAAATAATGTTCTAACAAATTCGGGGGATTTTTTTCTCCCATTTTTTCATTCTTATTCCGTTAAGGTAGGGTAGAAATAGTTCGTCTGCGATTTAGAAAAGCCATTATGGTTTTGCATTGTCGATAAATCTTTAAGCTGATCAAGGGAGATTGAGATATGTGTAGAAACTGGCTGTCAGTCTGCAGACATTCAATAGTCTAACCGTATTCCCATTATGTCGAATCACATTTCGTTAAGTGATTCTCTACGTTGAAGAATGAAATGGTTTTTACACTTTCGAAGTGGAATACGATGCAAATGCAGATTTCTTGCAGTTTTAAGTGGCATGCTATGCAAATGCACATTTCCTGCAGAAAAAAATCAAAGCATAATATTTAAACTTGCTATTCGATGTGGCTATAAGCAGCATAAGTGAAAAGCAATGCTAAAGATGTTCTGCTCAACAATTCACACATGTAGACATGTGCACTTCGTCTTATTTGCAATTCAATCTAATGAAAGACCGTAAATGATCATAAAACTAAGCCTTCTATTGAAAATTGGATAATGCAAAATTGTTCAAAGTCAAAAGATGTTTCGATTATGGAAATGTGCATTTATATTCTTTGTTTTAAATACTAACAATTAATCCCCTGATTAACTGATTTTATTAGGTAGGTAGGTAAATGCTGTGGTTCGGTGAGGACCTAATTAGCACTACGTAGCCTATGAATTGTTTATTTCCAGACACCACGTTTTTAAGACAGGAACGGATTCTATGGTAATTATGAATGCTCTTTTTAAATCTGATATTCAATTAGTTCTATTGGTTTGTTCCGCCCCCATTATAGCTGTGTCGATATTTCGTTTTTTTTAAGAAGAATTTTTAGTGTGAATAATATTCTTATTTTATTGTATTTTTTGAATAGAAACTTTTTTAACACAAAATATGAAATCGATTTTTCTTTTAAAATTTTAGCATCCACCTCCATGGTTTCCTGCCTTTCAGATGTTTTTGGATGGGAATTGCTTTGTATATCCATATATCCACTTTATTTATTAGAAGTTTATGAAAACAAAAAAGTTACAAAAACTAGGAGGTGGGGTACAAGGCAAAAAAGTAGACTTTTACGTTGATTAACATAACTTGTTGGTTTGATTTGGAGAAACACTTAAAATTGCTAGGTTACGTTTTTATAAGAATTCCTCCAAGTTAAAAAATTCCTGTGACAAAGTAGGACATAGTTCCCAAGACATAGTAGGAAGTGCACAAACCTTCAAATGAGTTTTTCTCGAAAAAGTGCCAGTGACGTATGGAACAATCCTGTTCGGGGGCGTCTACTATCTGCAGCCTTAATGCCACAACTCCTTACCTTTAGAGCAAATAAAATCGCATTTAACATTTATGCTAATATCAATACAATTTTGTCAACAATATTCTGTGGATGTTTTGGAAAACTGCTTACTTTTGTATCATTATTACATCAGTCCCTGGCCGTATCACAACCATAAACTGCACAAATTGCCGTTTTCAAAAATATTGAATTTTTATTTGCTTCAATTTAAACAAACACATCATAAATACATGAAACCGAATTTTGTGCAAAATATAATGTCACAAACACAACCAATGAATTAATAAGTCGGTTAAGTTATCTTGTATTCTGTTGCACCGTGATGAATAATATTTTTTTTTTAAATTTAAACTATAGATAATCCTTCGATACTTTTTAGAACTATCGATGTACGTATCGATAGACTATTGTTGTTTAAGCAACACTAAATTGGTGCTTTCCATTGTGCTCATATTGAAATATTTAAGTCTCATTTACATGGCGACTGAACATGAATCCCAAAGAATTTTTTATGTTTTCAATTTTCTTTGACTTGCGATGTGTTCATATTAACGCCATCGGTTTATGTTTTTTAATTTATTCTTCCCTCGCTTTCAACGTATCTTGCTGTTTAATTTTCATGTCTGGAGTTTGACATGTTCCAGCAAGCACTAAAATTGCAGACATTTTAAAATCGTCCATTTTGAAGATTTATATTATTGAGGGTTTTTCACTTAATCTGTGAAAGTGTTTTGCTTTTCTTCTTCCGAAGCAGTATTTTCCATTGTCTCTTTAAGTCTCCTCCTATGTACACACAACTTCTTTGAGCGAGCGATCAACTGTCAACTCAACTGTCAAAATATGTGAGTAGATTTGTTGGACTAAACATATTTTTTTTCACATAAGGTAGAGTTTTCCATCCAAAATGCTGACGGAACGCTCGCACTCAATTTTTATTCACAGCCAATGTCTCCCTCTCAGCTGTATGGTTGCAACTGGGACTTGAAAAGTAGGGGAGTCTGCTGCGGTTTGGTCTTCTATCGACCAGTGTCCTGTATAGACCGCAACCAATCAAGCGGTGTCATGGCGGTTGTGCATAGCTTGTTAGTCAAGCCCATCTAAGGTTTGCTATTTCAAAGAAGTGAATAAAGACATTAAGGTCAGTACATTTTGTTGGTTTTCATTTTTAGTGTATTCGACGAAGGGTGTGTAGCGAAATGAGACGCCGATGTGAACACCAAATGTGCGCCCAGGTGTATTGTATGCGGGCCGCTTTATATTTGACTTAAAAGGCAGCATGAAAGTAGGAACTTCTTATTCAAGCAATAAAGAGATGAGTACAAAAATCAAGTATGTACTATACTTCTTCATAGCTGATTGTCCTCTTGTTCACCAATTTTGGAGGAA
The DNA here is from genome assembly GCA_905231855.2 of Eristalis tenax. Classification (NCBI taxonomy): domain Eukaryota; kingdom Metazoa; phylum Arthropoda; class Insecta; order Diptera; family Syrphidae; genus Eristalis; species Eristalis tenax. The sequence continues at coordinate 117,090,661 of HG993124.1, forward strand.
AACAAAATTTAGCTTGACGAGGTGTTCTGACGCGAAATTGATACATTTATCGAGTTCTCTTGTGTTAGTAGTCAATAGCGATTTGAACGATTAATAGTCCTTCCAAGAATTAGTAGTCGTTCGAGTGATTAGTAGTTATTCGAATGATTAGTAGTCATTTCATTTTTATTCGAGTGATTAGAAGTTATTCGAATGATTTGCAGTCATTCAAGTGAATAGTAGTCATTTGAATGATTAATAGTCCCTTCAGGAATTAGTATTCATTCGAATGATAAGTAGTCATTCGCGTGATTAGTAGTTATTCGAATGATTTGCAGTCATTCAAGTGAATAGTAGTCATTTGAATGATTAATAGTCCCTTCAGGAATTAGTATTCATTCGAATGATAAGTAGTCATTCGCGTGATTAGTAGTTATTCGAATGATTTGTAGTCATTCGAATGATTATTAGACCTTCCGAGAATTAGTAGTCATTCGGGTGATTAGTAGTGATTCGAATGATTTGTATTCATTCGAATGATTAGTAGTCAATCGAATGATTAGTAGTCCTTCCAAGAATAAATAATCATTCGAGTTAGTATGTAGTCAATCGAATGATTAGTAGGCATTCGAATAATTAGTAGTCATTCGAATGATTAGTAGTCATTTCATTTTTTATTCGAGTGATTTGCAGTCATTCAAGTGATTAGTAGTCATTTGAATGATTAATAGTCCATTCAGGAATTAGTATTCATTCAAATGATTAGTTGCCATTCGCGTGATTTGTAGTTATTCGAATAATTAGTAGTCATTCGAATGATTGATTAAGATTCGAGATGTTCTCGAGATGGTGTAAGAATCGATTAGTGGCGAAGGCATATGTGACTATGAAATGAATATAAAATGTTTTAAAAAGCGCTGTCAAAAAGTCATAAAAGCCAAGAGCGGTGGAGGTCTCTATAGTACTTGATTTCTGGTTTCCTACTAGGCAATATGACAGAATGACCTTACCAAACATTGCAATAAAAAAATCAAAAGTCCCTCTTACCGCTTCACAATATCAGAGCTCGTCAGTCTTCAACGATCAGAATGCGATTAATATGATTTTATCACATCGCCACATGTGTTTGGAGTCCTTAATAGGTAATCACGCTTATGGAATGAGTCTCCTCCACAACGACTTCTGTTAAGGATGCAGGGACCATGAGCAGGAGCAACCTGTCCTCCACTACCTTCGAATCTAGGAATTTATGCAAGTGCACATTCAATATGCTTGGTATTACATTTTTTGATTCTTGAGAGTTTGTGGGTTCGAGTATCTGCCAATTGAGGGATTGTTGCAGCGAATGTCTGTTTCGATGACATCACAAAGTAACCATTCAAGATCATGATGGACATTGGAGGTCCATTTGCAGGTTCCTCGAATTCATGTGCTCATCAAACAAGGAACGGCCTTCATTCGATGTAATATGAACAGACATTGCAAACAGAAATATAACATCAAAGACAAGTTTTACGAATGGTTGTCTGGAAATTCCACTTTTGTTATTTGAGTGCAGAAACTTATTCATTCACACAAAGGCCGACTGACCGACTACCACCAGTTCAAATCCAGTTCTGAACAACCCCTTGCAATATGAAGCCTTCAACAATCAACTCCAGAGTGGCCTCGAAAAGTTTCTGGCCTCCAAAATTCCAGCAAAATATGAGAATTTCGAAATCGTAGTTAAAAAACATGAAAAAATATAAAAAATCAGAGTACACACAAAGTGTACGGTTAGTAGCTGAACGAAATACAAGCTTTTTAAATTGGTTGAGAAACTTTAAAAACTAACTGAAAACTTTACGAACATTGTTAAGTGACTATAACATCTATAGGAGGACCATCAAATAAAAACAGGGGTCACAATTGCTTGAACAATTTTTTTTGAAACAAGCAAATCTGAATGTCGTCTAACGATCTCAAGCATTTGTGTGTAATTGGTCAATGGGTTCATATAATCAACATTCTGACAAGCTTATGTGGCTTTAAGTGTGCATACAGGCAGGCCAGAGAAAGAGAGAGGGACAGAACGATAGCACCAGGGGGGAGAAATTAAAGCACAGAAAATACAAGATACAAATAATGACCAGTTATTAAAGGAGCAAAGACACTTGAACCATTGCTTGAGATTTGTATATACTTATAATAACTTATAAGTAGGTTAAGCATGTCCAAGCACATGAGTGACACATAATCTAACATTTCCTATTATTACACTTGAGTTTTTTGCGTCCACCCATCGTGTAATTTTTCGTAAGCAAGCTAATTAATCAATCCATTTCAACCAAGTAACATAACATGGACTTAAAAAAAACAGGAAATTCCCCGGAATCCATTTTACATGGCTCCCAATACGTTTTTAGATTGATATTTCTTTTTGAAACCACCCAGGGGAATATAGCTGACTTTGGTATGACGCACGTGTTATTTATTGAGTGATATTGTCCCAGCATTAACCTCCAAGGGAGTATCCCCGATTATAGGAAATGATGGCAGCGCTTAAGGAAACGAAGGACTGCCCCCACGGAATTCATCAATCATAACTTAAGGAAGAAGTGCCACATTTTCCTCTTTTTTATTCCCTTGATTGAATACTTAGATTTTGCTTGAAAACAAAAAAAAATGAAATAAGGACACTTTCTTTTTATTCCAAGCTCCGATTTACGGTATCGTAACATAAACTCGTGTGTAGGTACACACCCATGTAAAAGTAAGTAGGTGACTTTCATTTAACTTAAACAGTATTATCCGATACACTTGGGGCTTAATACATACATAAATGTTTGACTTGACGTCATATAAAATGTATCCATTTCGACTGAATTTTTACATTGTTATTAATTACTCAGACCTATAGACAATTTGATACCGTAGACTGAAGACATAATTTACAGCATTCCAGTTTAGGATTGAGGGATGCGGACCAATCGACTTCTTGTCACTTCTTGTTTTTTGCTCGGTTTTTTTCTGAAACGTATCCACCGTATGAAGGAAGCATAAGGTGTATACAGAAAGCATCGAGTTTTCTGATAAGGAAGATATCTCGTTTTGTGTGTATGTCAAATTGTATTCTGGTTTAGGAATTCAACGTCATTCATATCCCCACCACGGCACGTTTACAGCGCTGCGGTTGATTCGTTGAACCCAACAAATTTTCTTTGACTCGACCACATATTTCAATATTGGATGCGAGCTCTCCAAAGAACGAACAGTGTGTTATTTTGCGAATCTAGCGGAACTTAATTCCTGGGGTAGTAGTTATTGATGTACTATCGAAATTTTATGGTTTTTTTATTCGGAAATAGTATAAAATTGATTCTTTGAAATTTTTAGGACGTATAACCATATATGGTCAGAGATAGGGGGCATGTACCCCATCTAATCCATCCTCCATAAACCTCTCTGGCTAAAAGAACACTGGACCGATTTTGTCAAGTCTTCGCCAATGTGTTCAGAAAAGATAGTAGAACATTAAAATCCCAAGACATTTTAATGAAACTAACACACTTTACGTCCACATATCACCTTTGTGTAAATAAAACGCAAATAAAAGATTAGGAATTTCAATTGATATGAAAATAATGTAATTTTATTTATTTCTTAATTTAAGGTAACTTTAATCTGAAATTAGTCGCTCTTATCGTCGTCTTCTTTCTAGCTGCTGCTTGATGGAAATTCTGTGGGAGTGGATTTCTTTTTCGATTGGACAGTAAAAATCGGTTATGGATATCTATTTGAATTTTGTCTTGAAGATTTTCGGCTGAAATGCTCTCGTCTGCACTCCTTATTGCTGATGAGGCCCAATCTTCGGGCAGCTGCTCTAGTGGTAATATCCAAGCTTGGGTTAATTCTTTTGTGTAAGTCGAAAGTTTGTGTATGCTTGCAGGACTATTAAATCTGGCATAATCCGGCAGATAAATAGTCTTTCAGTGGCATAACGTCTAAACGTTTCTGTCATATTTATTCGATATTACTTCGAGTAAAATTCGGAGATGTTTCATGAGGTCAATGTTAATACCTGTTAGTGTGCTTATTTAATCATTTAGAAATAATGTTCTGGCTGTGTTGCCATCATTGTTCCAACTATTTATTTTGACATGAGGACTAATGATCGCATTCGTTCCCTGCCGAAAACAAAGAAAATTACCCAGTCGTTGAAATAGCATAATTTTGTTTAGCACCACTGTAGATCTGTTAAAAGACAATAACCCTTTCATAATGCAGCAACAGCGGGGCCTAAGCAAAAATAAATAGACGCTGGATGTGGAAATGAAACGGAAAACATCATTGCAAGCGGACGAGGAAGGACTTAAAAAAATTGTTAGACACTAACGTAATCCTCTAACCGTTATAACCATCATATTTTTTTTATGCAGATACATAGAATTCAGAAAAAAGAGGCTTAAGACCTGATGTTGTAGGCGTTGACCGATGATTTAAAGTGTCTGCAAGTGTAAAGTACACGATCTAGGATATTACATGTTTATCGACTTGAGTTTTCAAGAAGTCAATTGTTATTCCCATTGTATGGGTTGTGGGACCGTCTCGAAACCACTATCATAAATGTCTAGTCCACGCAATTGAACAACGAAATACAACATGCCTCTCAGCCACGAACTGAACAGCGCCTCAACAAAGGATACCCCATAAAGAGCTTAATAAAAATTATTTTATTTGAATAAATCAATTGGTAGGAAAAACAGGATTCAAGCTTTCACCTTGGAGTCCCATTTGAATTATTTTTGAGACCACAGACAACATTACGGACATTCTGGGAAGATTCATGTTGAGTCCGGGATTTACTCCACAAAGCTGTTTCATTTCCCATTTATTTCACTAGTATAGAGTGTGGCTGTCAGTATTAAACCAAGTTCGTATCAACTAAAATTGACTAGTCGCATATTATTCAAACGTCTATCACATGAACTGCTTTCGATCTTTTAGGGATGGTTGCCGAGGCCCAGAGCGACCAGTTTTGATTCATAGTTATACCACATCAAAGAGTAGACAAATCTCTTTCCTTCAGAGTATGATTTCAGGCAGAATGGCAGAGGCAATATGCCAATGTAACGAGCAGATGTGGTTTCATGATATCCAAATTGTTTAGTGACCTGAAGAAATGATGTCCCAGAGTTTTGTGCATAGTTCTGACTAGAGGCAGTCAAACGAAGTGCCAAGCTTCATTGACTGCTAGCACATTCCTCGATATATCCGTGCACATCAAGTGCTGGATATCCTCGCAGAGATGTGTATTGGAAAATGTGCGCACATTGGTCCAGCTTCATCGCAAAAGATAGTGCAAAAGATATAGTGTTTTTTAGTTATCTATTTCTTCAATAATGTTTATACGTAGTGCAATATCACAACAGAATGCTAGAGTTCAACACAACGAAGTACAACCTGTTTGTACTTTGTATGGGCTTGGAATGCCATCAACCTTAGGTGGAGTTAGAAGGGGGTAGAAGCACATCGTGGATTTCGTTCAATTTGTTGATTCGAAGTTTCCTAGCTCTGCCAAATTTGTGATGACTGGATTAGCTGATCTCGTATAAGTGGCATCTCCTATAAATTCCACATGTTCAAGTGGCATTATTGGGAGACTTTGTTGTTTCCACGAAGTTCTTGCATTTTCCCAGTTATTCCTTTGCACATAAGCTGTGCCTTGAAGGTTATTATTGGCTCATGGGGATGCGAAATCTGAGGGTCCAAATTTCACATTCCCTTCGCAGTACATCAGGGTGCATTGCGTCTAATGTTGGCTTCTGAAGAGTCCCCCAAAAAAGTAAACAACTATCTGTACCGCTCACCGTTGACTGTAACGACAAAAAACATATGAACTACTTAGTACGGTGACTTTTTTTTGGATGTAATGGTGTCTTGACAATCAAATGTCTTGAAAAAAATAATCTTGAGTTTATGAGTTTGTTTGAGTTTAATTTGTAAACTTTGATCCGGCGAACCCGGAGTCTATTCATAATTAATTGCCAAAGCAAAGAACCTGAGGTGGACTAGTCTAAGGTGAACGCTGATGGTTGATGTTCACAATCTTCGTTTTGTGATTGTGCAGTGTGATCATTTCTTTACCCTTAGGATGGGTAGCAACTGGAGTTTGAACATGTACAACTTTTTTTTCCAAAACAATAGGACTGCAGCTCCCTGACTTCTTGCGCTGATGTCCGCTGAGGACAACGAAACCATATCCGGCACGTTCCGGGACCGGAAAAAATGTATTTTTAAATTAATTTACGATTAATGAATAGTCAAGTAAAAGAGATCCACTTTGTTAACGAGTAACACATTTACTTATCTCTTAATTCCCCATTTGGGGCCGACCATTTTCTTGCATGTGTATAGTGCAATCGATGCTTTCATGTATGTTGCGTTTCTAGTTTAATTTACTCGCAACTGTATCACCTAGGTACTTGGCATGATCAGTGAAAGTCAGTTCTTTCCCTTTTAGCTTCGGTGGGACTACTCTGGGGATTTTATATCTTCTCGTTAGCAGCACCAGTTCCGTTTTTAATGGGTTCACATCCAGTCCGACATCGTCTGTCCATTTCGTCATGACTTTGAGGAATACTTCCATGTCGTCCCTGATAGTGTTAGGGAATTTTCCTCTGACGGTTAGTGCGATATCATCCGCATACGCAGTGGGTTTACACCCGATCGAATATAGACTATTAAGTAGACCATCAACTACTATTATCCAGAGCAGAGGAGATATTACACCTCCTTCTAAAGACTCTTCTCTCCGCACGGCAGTTTCCTAATTGGGATTCAACTCATCTGTAGTTCAGGACGGTTTTTATCCATTCTTTGATGCAGGTTTCAATGTTGACTTTGCTTATTGAGTTGTCTATCGCCTATAATGTTATGTTATTGAATGCTCCTTCTATATCTAGGAAGGCTACCATCCTGTACTCTCTTTTCTCCAGAGACTTTTCGATAGTGCCGACTTCTCCAAAATCTTGGAGTATAGCTAAGTCTCAGGCAGCTACTGAGTATAATGGTCAGCCAGGTTTTAAGGCTTTTGCTCTTAGAGATCCCAGTCAGCGGATTCTATTGAGAACTTTGCTCTATTGAAGCATCTCCTGCTAGCTTTGCGAAGCTCTGCTAGGTCTGAATTCCACCATGGTGGTTTCTTTCTCTCTTTATGTTTTCTCAAGGGGCAGATGAAGTTAAAAGAAGAGTTCATTGACTCTGTAAGATCCTGCACTAAGTTTTCAATGTCCTTCTTTGTGCTTAGTAGTGTTGTAGGGCCCTTTCATATCTTGGCCAGTTTGCTCTTCTCGGGTTTCTAAAGCTATTGACCGCTTCTGTAGAGTATTCTACAAAGAAATGCATGTATCGATGATCCGAGAAGGACTGTCTGGACTGCTGGTCATCATGGTGATGTCCAGAACGTGTATCTTATGCTATTAATGAAGGTTGGCTCTGAGCCGACATTACACACACAGAGACTAGATTCTACTAAATATTCGAAAAGTTTCTCACCTCTGATGTTTGTGTCACTGCTTTCCCAAAGTGTAATGGGTGCATTAACGTCCGCACCTTTAACAATGTTGATGCTGGCCTTTGCTGCGGCTTTTACGGCTTCCCTAATTGGGTCCATTGGAGCTGGTCCTTCGTCTTCGAGGGGCATGTGTGCCGAGGAAGCCCAAAGCTTTGTCCTCCCACTGCTGTGGTAAGAGGAAAACATTTAGTGAGTTTTTGGCAAGAATGCACGTTACCTGAGTAACTAGCGTATAGGGTGCACCTTTTAACCCCCCATTCCAGAGATGCGATCGGTTCCTGCATGAGGGCGATGTCTTCTCTGCCTTTCATGAGACGGAAAGTGAGATTGGCCGAAGCTGCCTTGGAGTGATGTACATTTATCTGCACCACTTTCATGTTTACAGATTTGACTCCTTCATGATGACGTTGCCATCCGATTCGGATGATTCGTCACTGTATTTCTCCATTAGGAGCAGGTCTTCCTCCTAGCCCCCCACTATTACAGCCAGCGGTTTATGAGCACCTTGCCTTGTTGTCTGCTTTGGTATCTTCATCTCCGACTTGGTCTTGGGTATTTATCACACGGTTACCTAACTCCGTCGCCATGTTCGATACGAGTAGCTCCTTCGCATCCTGAACATCCGCCGCGGACTCACTAAGATCACCTTGGACGATTCCACGTCTGTGTCAAATCAGTTGCCACAGAAAACAATGTTGCCGACTCCTCAGGTCAACCCCGGTTCTATAACGTTTTTTGCCATTTTAGTGCGTTCCTCGAAATAGTGTTTCCAGCTAAGAGCGTTGACGAATGGTCTTGTGCCGACCAGTCGGTGGTCGGTGATTTCGGCTATGTTAAGTACAATTTTGCTCATGATGCCCTTAAGATTGTATTTATTTATAGCATTTGACAAACAAATTGAAATTCATTTTTTTGTAGGTTGTTTTAACTTCTATCACTGGCGACTGTGTGAATAACCGCACAATACTTCTCAATGAGTATGCACCCACTTTCATAAGTCAATCCAGTTGAATAAGACTCGTACGTGAAATCAATTTTTCAATCGCAGAATCCGTGCGTATTTCACAGCCATTACCAGAATATTGCTTGCAGTCTCGAGGGATCAATGCTGTGTGCTCCGATTTAAGAATAAGGTTACGTACATATGTATCCGATGCTCTGTGTATTTCCTCATGCATATACACAAATAAACGTCTTAATTCGTTTTGCGCCGTCTAACTGGAAGCTCAATTCAGTATACCAGGCGTCGATATCCTTCAAGGAAATTGTAGTGTATAATATACTTTTGTGTGTATCGATGTTTGTGGGTGGCATGTGCAAGTGCATAGGTACATACATCTATTCTCACCACACTTCTGGCGCACAGCATAAACTTATCAACTGGATAACTATGAGTAGTTGCAGTGATTTTATTTGGCATACGACATGTCAACAAACATATGTACACATATGTTTGTATATTGTTTTCACCCAACAAATCCACACATATGTTTGTACCTAAATAGGTTTGGATATATCTAGCAGAGGTTTTTATAATTCTCAGCTCGCGCTTCTTGTTGGGTGAATGAATGAATGCCATCATTAGGAATTCAGAGCGCCATGTGTGCTGTACACAGATGTTCTCTCTGGGAGTTAACAAAAAAAAAAACCCAAAAACTGAAAATGGTAACGGGTTGTTGGTTGATCCTGTAATATAATCATGAAAATTTTCCCGGATCTGAGTAAAGCACTCAGAAAAAAAAGCGGCGTACTTACAGAGTACGTGTGTTAGACGAGAGACGGGTTGACGTTTTTCTCGCAACTGAACACATACCACCCCTCGGTTGCGATGAATCCGAAACGAGTTTTCGTGTTTTTTTCTTCTTCACGTGCAGAAACATCGTGGGAGCTGACACAAAATTTCAAATCCCTGCAGAGATAGAAATAAAAGTAAAGTGATACTGAATGAAATGAGCGTGTACATTTGCCCACCCTAAACGCATTAAATTAATTATCTCGATTTTTCTTAGATATCTTCAAGGATTCAATGTGAATGCATAGGTTGTGGGGTTATTTTGCGACCTTGCATATTGCTTACCTCAATGGAGTTAAGAATCTATGTACATATCTATGTCTGTGGATAATAAAATGTCTGAAGTATCTTTAGTCATTTAGACGTGCTCACATGTGTGTGTTCAGATTAGATTTGGTTTTTCCAAGAACATGTACAACTTAGAATTTTTTAGATCAAACAGTTAGGTAAGGCAGGAACCAACATTGACATTGAAGTTGTACTCTTACCAAGAACCTGAATACACGTGCGGTTTCAACGATGAGCGTCTTCCAATTCAGTCGACCTTGCCGCAAAAACGAGAGCACCCAACCAAAAGCAATAAAGAGCAAGGTGCTTTAGATGTTTTGTGTGTCATACTCCAGCAGCTGTATTTCGTTTATCGTTTAATTTCATTTATCGTTGAAAAGTGAAGAATGAAGGGAATCTTCATTTAAGAAGAAGATCAGGATCCAAGTGTTTTTCTCACACGAGCTGGGGCACTTATAGTTTTATGGTACCCCTGAACAATCTTTTCTACTTTTCGGAATATTTATACATATACACTATATGAAAATTTGCACGTACAACAACTGAATTCAGATTTGTTTTTTTTTATTTTGCAAATTTTACTGCTCGATGAGATGCAGACTGAGAAAAAATAGTGGCAAGGTATGGAAGTGATTTTAACAGTGGGAAAATAATTGATCAGGCGCGTAAACTATAATACAAGCAAAGAACTTAGATAGTATGTTACACAAGCACGCAGTCGTACTGCTTAACAGCAATCTTTAAGATATTCACGAGACGATGTGGTGGTATGATATTTTTACTTGCAGAAGGAACGCTTGCCCGGATAATGAGTTTTTGTCTTGCTATGCAATGCAGTCCATATTACGAGCAACAATAAGCTGTCAGTGGTGCCTCTGGATGAGAGTACCATCGTTCTTACTCCTAATATGAAAGTTGGGATGACTGCTACTCAATTCGGGGCGGTCGTGTTGTTTTGGGTTGGTCGACTTTTACGGAATTGAACCTCGCTGTCTGGGTTCGTTTCCCGGTACGATCAGAATACTTATCACGGTCCCAGCCCTTTCGAGTCACTGACAACACTCAAAGAGTACAACATCTTCTCAAGTTGGCCATAAGAATCTTCATAAAACTAAAGGTCCCTTTCACTCGTAGAAGACCAATAGCACACACAAGATGTGTGGTTGCTGACAAGCTAGGCCCTGGCTAGAAATAGTACTATTATATAACCCAGAGGATCCCAATCCTTTTCAGCCCGCTGCGCACTTAGAGGTTTAGTATTTTGTCACGACACGCAACCATCCACACCAAACAGTCGAATGATAAAATATATGGATAGACGCATAAAAGAAAGCATCCATAATATAAAACTGTGTTTTTTATAATCTTCATCTTCAGAGTTGAAACAAAATGCAATGGCTACTTAGCCAAATCAATGACGGGTGAGCCTGATGATATCCACACAATTTTTCAAAGCTGGAGATACTTGTTTCTAGCTCCACATTGTCTTTGGACGATACTTGCTCTAGATTACAACTGGAATACTAGCTCTCTCATAAATTCATAAGAAGTTGCAAACGGAATGAATGGAATGAACTGAAAATGCTTAAAGCTTTCGAAGTTAAATTTGGATATTTATTTCGAATCGATAACCAAAACTCCACCAAACCGAAACTGGTAGTTTTAAATCTACTGTCGCCACAGAATCCAATGAGACTGTCTTCCTCTTGTAATGTGGATTCTGGTGGGACTTGTGCATGAAATGGTTCTTGGATCCGCGTAAACTTTTCGACATCATCATCTTCAATGTGTTTGAAAACCATTCGATGAGGTTCGAAAGGTGTTTCCGAAAGCCATCGTGAATTGCAGTAATACAGAAGGGCCGTATGTTTAGCTCCCATATCTGTGCAAGCTATTTGGTGGTGTTTAGCGGGATAGTTTTAATGTAGTACATGCACAAGTAGCGATTTTTGGGAATAACTCACTATGAGCGGTCCCCTTTAATTTTCGGCGCACCAGAGTAGCACACTTTGGGAACCCTTGATATAACCAAATGTCAAAAGGCTTAGAAGCTACAGCTGCGGATCGATGGACAGACGGATAGACACCGAGGAAAAAAAGTATTTCATCTGAACTTACTAGAAATCTTTTATTTATTTATTTTTATTCCTATCTAATCTGTAGAGTATAAGTGAAGTCATGCGTCATAAATATGAATGTAACAAAGCATCGCGTCAGAAAATTCGAAAGTCAGCAAGTACTAAGTCGCGGGTATAGCTAGTGTTTCAGTAAGTAAGATATATTTCGATAAGATTCGTCGAAAGATAAAGTTAAGGTTTAAGTGTCCACCGCAGACATTAGAGAAGATAGTTTTCAAGTTTAATCTTAGTCTGAGACCAGGTCGGTAATGTTTTTTATTGGTGTGTCAACTCGTATTCTGGGAGTCCTGGATCCAACCACCGAACTTAGCATATTTAATAACTAAAGTATATATATTGGCATTGTTGGAGTTTAAGGCATATCGGTATCTTCATTGCTTCCACAGAATATCTTTCAGGATCCATTATGTGCATTCATAATTCCATTTTGGTAGGACTGCTTATAGAGATCCCAGTCGAAGGATTCTCTCGAGAATATTGCTCTGTTAAGGCATCTCATGCTGGCTTTGCATAGTTCAGCTTGGTCTGAGTTCTACCATGGTGGCTTCCTACGTTGCTTGGTGGTTTGTAGTCAATACATAATAGGATGTACCGATGATCTGAGAAGGATCGATTATAAGATACCATCCATTTAACTGATCTTACCGAACTTTTGTCACCATAGTGGTGCCCAGAACCTGTCCTATCTTAACACACACATTTACAAAAAAAATGTACAGACTCCGAGCCGAAGTTTCTCACCTCTGCTGTTAACGTCACTACTTCCTCGTAGTGTGTGGTGCCTCCTTTCGTTTACGGCAAATTCCAGACATGTGAACTCTGATACAGTACATTGTGGTAAGAGAAAGGCCTTGAGATCGTTTTTGGAAAAAATGCCTTAGCAGCTTATAGTATATACCCTTTAACCCTTACGTTCTTATGGAGAAAAAGAACGCGGTTAGCAGATGCTGCCTTTGAGCGGTGGATGTTGAACGATGTTGAGCTCTCCTTTATGTTGAAGTTACCATAGGATCCGGATGATTCCTCACTGGAATTCTCCCTCATTAGCAAGTATTCCTCTTCCTTCGCACTCCTCTAGTGCATACGTGGGCTTAGTGGCATTGCCCGTCGCTGCCTCTTCCCTGGCCACGAATCACAAGTTCAATGTAAGAACATGATTGAGTTCAATTCAAAATGTCGATCTTTGTGTTGATATTGAAGTTACTAAAGAGCTACCAGATATTGACAGCTCTTGAACCTACGCTATTTCTTTAATTGGGAACACACGTTAAAAAATAATCCGCCCTTAGTCCTAGAGCTGAGGCATGGGCAATTTCTAGGCCAATAATCTTTTTTGCATTTCCATGTCTCCGCAACCACTGTCTAAAACAAAAGATCCTGTGAAAAGTTAGACAGAACGTACATACATTGTTAAGGGATATTTGATGAATTTGATTATCATGAATTAAAAATAATTCAATTTGCTATTGTACATAGCGAATCTTAAGTTAACTTGATGTAATATATTACTTAACCTATGAACTGAATAATCTACTACTTTGATCGATGTATAACGCTGAGAAGAACACTTTACCCTTGTATAACACTGACATCTGTCCTAATCTTTATATAACGCTTAAGCTAATCTCTTTTCGATGGTAACCAGGAAGCAGATAACATTAATAAATTACCTAGTACGTGAACCTTCGTTTGTGTGTTCTCCTTTTCATTCAAGAACACATATTAAACCAATGCGGACAGGCATTTGATTGATGATTTAAGTTAGATTGAAGATAATTAGTACCTCGGCCGTTAGAAGACAATAAAAAAATTAAATCAACTAAGGGTAATTCCATTGCCTCCTATGGAAATCGAGTAGATACGAAAACAATTACGACGGCAAACATGATTGCATGAAGGCTTAATCCTTGCAAACCGAAGAAATTAATTCGAGTTGGTATTGGACACGTTTTACGTATGTACACAATTCTTTGTTAATTTCCGGGTGCATTCGTGGACAATGCCATCAAGTGTAGTGAAGACATATTTATGAATAGATAGCTCTTGATAAATGTCGAACCATCGGAATGGTAATGCTAAATTTCTAATGGACATTATCTACAGACGTCCCAGAACAATATTTATGAAACATGCAAAAGGACACAGAACACCATAGTTTATATTGTAGACGGGGTACAGTCGGTACAGTTTCCACATTTCAAGGATTACGACTCTATTTCACGATCTGAATGTGTCATGTTGTTTCGGGGACAATTCAAGCGAGTTATTTCGCCGAATGGTGTCTACAAGCTTATCCAAAGTAGATGGATCGTTAGCTCAGACTACGGACTTGAGGAAGCCCAAGAGAAAATAATCGAATAGTGTTGAGGAACACACACCGGTAGATGACCCAGTCAGAGACAAATAGCTTGCTTTTTGTCAAAGGCAATATCATAGTTACAATGGCTCCAAACTATAACCGAAATTTGTGATTATGTCACGAGGTGGAACAACGAAAGAAAATAAATATTTGTCGGATCAAACTTTTCAAATTCTTATCTTGAACATGGGAGGGGTTGGTCTATACCATCTGTTCATAATCTCTTATTCCATTCACATAAAAGGCAAAAAGTGGTGGTACAACCTATTCAAGGGCATGATACTGTTTACTTGCAGGTACAGATTTCACACTGTTAACCAAGGATTTCGAAAGCCTAATATAGACCGAACCAGAGACCTCTTTCTCTACAAACTGTCTAGTCAACTTAGATGTAGGAGAAATAAGATAATATGGATGAAGTAATGGAAAGTGTCCTTTTAAAATGTTCATATCAATCAAATTGCATACGGTATACATTGGTAGGGTAGAGCGGTGCTAGTTAGGCCACTTTTCACTTGATTTCTCATAAATATCAACCTATTCGTAATACAGCTAGGATCAAGGGAAAGAATGAACATCTGGGTACTGTATGAAATTCTGAAAATTGGAGAATATGTAATCGCAGAAGAAGAATATTGTTTTAAATTCACCAATTTTAAGGGGCCCAACCATCGCCACTAAGCGAGTAGGATAAGTTGTGCCAAGGGCTGAAAAGTGGAAAAGTGAGCTCAATAGAGGACAAAAAGGCTGAATTTATTCAAAATAATACATTTTATTCAAAATATAAAAATGTACAGATGTAAGAAATAACAAATTAGGAATCGTAGTTGCTATTGCAGTGAAAATAAAAACGATCCTAAGTCCAGATGAGCAATTCGTATGAGCCCAATGTCGGCAAGTATGACACTGTATTCGCTCCCTGCCTCGTAAACTTTCAGAGAATGCGTCGATGCCCATTAGACAATGGTGTTCCTTTTATCTAGAAAAAATTAATTCTTTTTACTTAAAAAACAAAAATTGCTCGTTGTATCCCATCTGCTGATACAATGTAACCGAAACTGCATTTGCACGGGTTGGTTAGTGTGCACATTTCAATCGTATTTGATCTTGTTAGAGTAGTACTTGCGGTTCTTGAGTAATTCACTACACGCTGTCCCAACCTGCATACCCTTCATAAAAAATTACTCCTAACTAATAAGAAAATATTTATATTATAAGTTAATATTTTTTATATTGTTTTAAAATGTATTTTAGTACACAGAAAGCGGTATAAACAAATCATCCTTAATGTTCAATGCCTTTGGATTTACTGGTTTCATGATTTTCTTTCCTTCTTAAGGCTTGAAAATATGCAAGATGAAATGGGAAGCCTTACTGAATGTTTTGACAGCTATCATTTCACACTTTAGATGTTTAATTTCCAAAGCAAACTTAAGTAAAGGCAGTTAAATATAAAGCGCTACAAAAATGGGTAGAATTGCATTTTTCTTGGAATTCGGAAGCAGGAGCGATGATGTTTCGTCGTTTAGTCGACAATTTCATCATTTGCTAGATTTAAAAAATACCCAGAATTGAGAAGTTTCTGTGAACAAATAACTGATTACTGAACATAGAGCAGGTTTGCTCCAAAAAGGGTGTGCATAAAGTAAATAAAACTCTTAATGAACAAACTTTGAGTTTTTCAGTTTAAAAATGTTAATTTAATTAAGAATTAACCAGAATCTGTTGTATATCGTGAAATGCTGAGTTACTATTTTCGTTTTTTATCATTGCGGAACAAATTTAATTTCATAAAGTTCGGAACTACTTAACCGATTTTGGTGAAATTCGGGTTAACAAGTGTAATTTGGCTCAACTAAAGATATAAGAAGGTTACTATATCGATTATTGACTTCCATATTTATTTTAGCGATATTTTCATACGCATCATCTAGGTGATTGGAGCTTGAAGCTTGTGGTCGTAATTCAAAACCCCCGAAACGAAATTTTGTATGGCGTGCACTATTTTGAACGAATAAAGTGTGGAGATGTGAAACAATATAGCAAATTCTACAATAATTGTGCAGAGGAATGTACTTTACTGAAATGATAAGAAATGACAGTCTAAAAACTCCATGTCACGATCAGAGCGCCAAATGGTGTCTGTCAGAATTGGGCAATAAACAAGGTCACCGTCGAAATCTGTAACTCTGCTCTTTTCAGGTAATGAACTCAATAAAAATGTTAGTTCAATAAGCTACAAGAGTACTATCACGCTAAGATCGAAAGCGAACGTTTGCGGTTTATTACGATCAAGTGAATACATCCACTTATTAGATGGTTGAACATCACTTCCACTCGGAGGTCTTAAGGGCCCATTGTGAATGCCTTCATCTGTGAAGTGCACATTCTGTCAACCCTGTCACGTGATGGCTTCAACCACACCGTGCCAACATCCATATATCTGCACTCGCTAAGCCCGTTAAGATATGATGAATGCTTACAGTATTGTATCGCATATGGCCCGGTATAGTGCAAGGCAGTGGTGTGCCCGCTTCTCTGATGTCAATTTCAGACCCTTATCTGGCCCATTCGTGCACTCTCGCTCCCTGCTATTGAGCTGTGGCCGGAGAGCCACAGCAGGGAAGCAGAGTTTGGCCTTGTGGTGATTGGAAGTTCATAACAGCCCTTGATCTCAATGTACAGTATCTTTATTGACTACAATGTAGTCTGGATTTCAACAAAGATGGTGATAGTTATAATTGGTCTGATGACTGATGTGTACATACAATGAATGCTGTACGGTTGCAAACCCCATCTAGGGGCTAGGGGGGAGTAAATATCGAAGGGGTTTATATTCAGACCATTCCGTCTTGCCCACGAGGAAAGTTCCTTCAATGCAGATTCCATAACGGTTGGTAGGAATTAGGTTTTATCAAGATAGCTAGGTTATTAGCATTTGCTATGTTCTTTGCCTCCATTAAGATTTTAAGGGTTTGTTAACTGTAAGAAGCTACAGAAGGGGGAGAGAGCTCCACCCTGATGTGTACGAGTATATCTAAAAGAACATTTGCTTCATTCTGGGCCTTGACACGAACCTCATGCTTTCTTGGAAGTACGATCCAGTCCTAATGCCAGTCCCTAATGCTGTGGTCACACATCTGCGGTGATTGTAAAGTACTCCTGCCTAGGCGGCAAAATCACCAGCGCAGACATATTCCCAGAGGATATAAAACTTTGAATAAAATTCACTAAAATTATTCTTCTTCATTATTTAGCGGTACAGTCCGGACCCGAGGTGGTTCTGGGCCTCAACCAACAAGCCTCTCCAACTAGCTTTCCGTCTGGCTGTCTACTTTTTCGCACACGAAGTTGGTTAAGGTCCTTCTCCACCTGGGGGCCCTACCTTGAGGGCATCCTCAGTTGCAGCCCAAAGGCTGGGAGTTGAAAACCCTTCGGGCCTCATGACCCAACACCCAGCAGCCGTAGGCGTTCGCTCCGTACAATTCGTGGTTAAATCAACGCAAACAGCAGCAAAGATGGCACGCAGAACTTTTATCTCGACGAGACGAAGGACTTCATTATCCGGGTTTAAGATTGTCCATGTCTACAGTAGGAATGGGATCTCAACTTAGTCAACTTAGTCCTACAAGACACAGCTATATAACTCAATTACCTATCGAGTCCGAAGGAACAGAGGTTTGCAGGAGTTATTCTGAGCTTGATATCTCTTATATCCTCTAGTTATCACCTTTCTTTTAGAACTGTATCCAATTTCTGCAATGATAATTCAGCCGTTCAGTAATTCCAGATGGCTTCTGTGTTTACATCGTTGAAGGTCCCTCAATATCGAGGAAGGCTTCCTTGTAAATTCTTTATAATTCAATGTAACCTCAATTTCACGAACAACAGTGCAGTGCAGTGCTCTTTCCACTGATCTGCCTTTGAGTTTCACAATTTGTGGGTATTGATAAGTCCTCTGATGTATAGGTCAACGAGTCTTTTCTAGGTTTTTAGTAGAAATGACGAGAGACTGATTCGCATGTAGTCGTTTGCGGTAGTGGGGCTTGGTTTACCTGACTTAGGTCTGAAAACTACTTTTACCTCACTCCACTAAGTTGGGTTGTACCTTGCTCGCAATCGGAGTGCTTACACTGTATCTCCAGTGTGGGTTTTTGATTTTTGAAGCATCGCTGGCAAAATATCGCCCGGCCCCGGAGTTTTACAATGTTTAAACAAATTTATTGCCCATGATACATTGTTCTTTGTTAGAATTTCTTTCGTAGTCCCGGGGTGGATTGTATTTTCAGGATATTTAGAACCTGGGATGTGGATTTTTGCTGGCAGTTCTGGGGATTCTTGACTGGATTTTGTCCAAGTGCCGCCCAGTTTAAGGATGTATCCTGGGACACACAAGGATGACATTCCTTGGATGAAATCCTACTGATCCTTGTAGTTTCGTTGAGACCTTCTATTTATTCACACAACTCATGCAAACATTTAGACTTTGCTGCCCTTGTTTTACTCGTGTATTCCTTGAAGCTCTCTCCCAGTCTTCAGATCTTTTGCTGAGTTTGGACCTGAGTTGCTGTAGCTATGTAGTCCAGCAGACTTTGTTTGCGAGCACGTTGCAAAAAACAGGATCTTTTAACAGCTACTATTTGTATTTTTGACAAGGTTTTCCACAAGGGCTTGTGGCGGTCCTAACCTGTCGGCGACTAAGTTTGAGATAAGGTTCCAGTCTGTTTTCTGAAGGGTTTTGGTTTGTCTTCCTTGACGTTAATGTTGAAGAGTATAATACTCTACTGTCGTCCGAGAAGAAATAGCCTTTGTGTAGAGTTAGAGTAAGGTCAATTACCTGTTCCCTAACCGGGTTACGAAATGTTGGTATTTTACGGTTAATGGTGCTTCGTGCTTCGTGCAACAACATAGTGCTAGGGTCGTTTTGTTCACTATTGCTCAACTTGCCGGAAAACTGGGAGTTGATCAACTTTGGGGTTGATTTCAACTCGACATTTAAACGGAGAGAAATTGATTTTGTTCACTATTTCAACTTACAGTCTGAAATGAAACGTTCAGTTTTCAAATTTCCCCTGGGATATTTTTCACAATACACACACAACGTCATTTTCAACTTTGAATTTATTGTGTTTGCAGTTGGGAATGAGAATTGAGAGCGAACGTAATTCAGCAGAGATAATGGAATATCATATCTTATCTCTATCCTCCATTATCTCTGGTTTTCAGTTGCTGCAGGCATGTTATGGAGAACAACACAAGCGATTATGCACACTTGTAATACTTGCACTTAAAAAGTCTGCATGCGCCGATTGAACTGATGCGAGTGCATAATATTGTAACACGATTTGCAATTGCCCGTAATTCAACGGGTCTGTTAACAAATAAAAAATGTATCAAATACTTTATTATTTGAAATCAAATCGAAAACCCAGCACCTTCTCTCTTTCCACGGCATGAATCCTGTATTAGTTCAGCACCACTAGCACCACTATTGCTTTCGCTTTGAGTGACCAGAACGATAAATGAAATCACAATCATCCCATCTTCTATACATCCGTGAGCAGGCAACTACGATAAGGAAAGAAAAGTGAGATAGAGAGGGAACAAAATCCCTGATTTCATCCCTTAACTTAAGTTGAGAAAACGACGATTTGATAAACTCATGAGTAAGTTGAAAGTTGAAACAATAAAATTGGAGTGAATCAGAAGTTGAAGAGAAAAACCCAAAGTTGTGTTCAACTTGTGATCCTTAAATTGAATTTTTCACGTATTAAAATACAATTGTTTTTAGAATCGCAACGAGCGTTTGTCAAACCAGACAACTTTTTTAAAAATATTGAAATTTGTCAAACATTTCACTATTGGTTCAATCAAATTATTTGCATTGGAATACGACGTCGTTTTTTCCGAGTTCATCTAACGACGCCGACTTGTTGACACATAAAATAAGTGTTGAATGGAAGTTTCAAACATTTTCGAATGACGAGAAACTACTTATACCGAATTCTTCCGACAAAATATGTTGATTTAACTTTGTACCGACGGTATACTCCAATGAATCAAGCTTTCCGTTAAAATAACCAAAATATGACAAAAAGCAACGCAACACAAAGTAATTATTTTTCTAGCCAATACCGTTTTCTTTGTGTTTTGTTTTGTATGAATAAACATTCCATGTTCCGTTTTCCGAAGTATTCTATTTCCAATGAATAAAGTTAAATTTTTAGTAGCGACCCATAATATTCTGCCTGTCGTACGATATGCTTTTCTACTAGTACAAAATAAACGATAAACGAGACGATAGTGAGCTGCATAGAGTGTTCAATTGTGCGTGTTTACGTGCATCTGAGGAGTAACATACGCTAGGATGGACTTGCTCATTTCCAAAAAAGTGTGTTTAGTTTCGGTATCATTACTGCATTAAGTGTTCTTCCCTCCGTATTTTAGGCTCGTTATTTATTTTCTAAAATTCGGTAGAATTTTGTAAAGACGTTAACACGATCTTAAGCTTTGACTTGAACGTATTTTCTTATCCTGAATGCTTCAGTGGATTGCTATAGTTTTTTTAAAGTGTTTATATTTGTCTTTTGGTTTGAAATGAGAAAATTATCATTTGTCTTTAGTTCAATAATTTCCGATATCTTATCAAATGCGAATGAAAGTGAGCGGTTTCAAAGCGGGAAATTAATTTTGAGCTTGGTTGGAACTTCGTCAAATTTAGTTCTGCTGTGGATTCAATTTCCCCTCTGTATTTAGCGAGTAAACACAAGCAATTGAATCTTATAATAGTCCTGCGATACCCCCTCCCAGTAAAACATTCCATTCTTTCACCCTTATTCTGATGGTGACCCAACGCACGAATGTCTGTGATGGCTACCTTGTGATGTTTCAGCGATTTGGTATTCTGGCAATGTCCTCACAAGAAAACACACTAGAATGGTTACCATGGTGTGGTGAATTCATTTTCATGTCAGAAAATTCCTTCGTGTCGCTATCTTTTCCTTCTTTTCTTATATGTGAATGTTATTCTCTGATTTGTCAAATTGGTTTATGAAAACAGTATAAAAAACGGTTGTCAACAATTTTAGGCAAGCGAGGTAGAACTTGGCTGTCTCTATAATACTTCATTTCTGATTTTGATGGTTCTTCTGATGCTCTCTAGCTATGAAGTTTCGTTCAGTTTCAGAATAAGAAAACCGCACAATCTGTGACTCACCATGCAGAGGGTGTAAGTCTAAAGATGGTTTTAATTCGATTTCATAACCAATTCGAAATCAACTCCAAAATATATCAGCTATTCTGATAAAGCTTCTATAAACTCTGCAGTCATCTAGAAATTGTAGAATTCTGTGGCTGGGTCTTAATCGGAGGATTGAGGAACGTGGAGAATTAGAGGATTCACAACATTATGCTAAACACATTTGGAGAAATCTGTAGCTATCAACATTCAAAACAGCCCATATTTCCTTAAACCGTTTATCCTGTATTTGTTGAAACTTACCACGCACTTGTGGAACAGATTATTTTATAATTGTTTTTCTCTTGTACAGGCTATGCCGCCATGGCAACGACACCGCGAGCCTGGATGTCTGTTGTATCGAAGGTTTGGGGTTGATCCAAAGTAGTTATTTTTTTTTTATTCCACTGCAGTGGGTATCTCCCTTTGGAAGATACGTTTCCTTAACCAGAGTAGTGTCGGACTGTCACATCTCATCTTCTTCCATTCAAAGCTGACATACTTTGTCTTGGCACTCTAGCTGTTCGTTAGAAAGCTCGTTGGCATTCTTGTACTTTTCTTTTCGAGACAGAGGATTTCCTTAAAAGGCCTGATTAATCGTTTGGATTGTGTAAGATCAACCCCGTATTCAACTGATCTAGATGACGTTTGTTTTGTAGCTGCTGTCCAATTGACTTTACGGCACGATTCAGGATCCACATATGAACTCAGCTCTAGCGAGCGGGTTCGTTTCCTGTAATTCCCATGTGCCCAGGCACCCAGCCTGCGAAAAACATAACATACATATATTATGTTGTAGTTATCACAAAAATACATCTCCGGCGGACGGAGGTTGAGTGCGTGTTTCGAAGTAAAATCGAGAATAAAACGACGTACATTTTGAAATACTTTTTTATTTATCTTTTGCCGGAATTTTCAGGTTTTTTTTTCTTATTTTTTTTTTGTTAACACATTAACAATATTTTGTAAGATTTGTGTTATTTTTCTGTTTTTGCATTTTTCATTTTTATTATTTAGTAAGAACATTTCGGCCTGTCCTCTTATTTGATAATGATTAGTTTGACTATTTGGTTTATTTATATATCTAACTGAACTTACATTATCATAATATATTCTGTACAGTCATAACTAACTGCGTTTTGTTATATTTTACTTTTACGGTGAGCAAGATATTTACAAAGAACGTATGTATTACACAGTCATATACATTTCAAATAATGCTTCATTAGATATTTGTTTTGTGGTTTTTTTTTTTTATTTTATTTTTATTTTTTTTATTTTTTTTGATTTTCATAATTAACACAAATGTTTGTTTTTAATTGAAGAATAAGTACTTTACGAAACATATTACGGGCTGTTCAACATTTATAACGTTTTGTTTTCTCTCTTAAATTTGATCTAATAATTGGTTGTATTTGGTTTTGTGTAATTTAACTTTTGTATTCGCATATATTTCGCAAATTCAGTCTTTGGAAGATTTACATTTTTAATAATAACATAACTTATTCATATTATTAATTGAATTTTTCTTTAGAATGCAAAATGTGTGTGTGTGTGTGTATGTTTTTGTGTTGATTTTCGCAAACAAAACATATTGAATACGTATGTATATTGAACTACATATGTATGAATATGCATGTGTTTACTTACATTTAATTGTGAATATAGAGAACATGGATCTCAATATACATGCGTACATACATACGTTTGTCCATAGATACTCTTGGAGGATAGGATTCTCTTAAAGAAACAATATTATCTTTGAGGACTATTAAAATGTTTACTCGAAAATGTTTGTCCAGACACAGTCTATGAATATTTAAAATGTACATTGAGTTGACCTGGTCTATTGCGTTCTGCTTGCCTATAATTCGGCTTTTCATTTTATTTCATTTTGTTCACCTTACAAAATATATAAAACGTGTATGAATGGTCATGTGAAATTTCCCGATTTTATATATGATAGAAGTTAGTACACATCAACATGTGTTTATGTATGTACGTTGGATGAGTTTAATAGGAAGCTGTTTTATCCAATTGAATTTGTTGATGTATCGATTTGTTAATTTACTACTTCACGTACACTATTATTCTACAAATATATACAGTTTTATAGTTTATGCAGTACTCTTCATCGAAATGCGTGGATATCAAAAAAAAAAAAAAAAAAAAAAACTACTTGTGCAGAAGTGAAGAAAATTAAAACAGTATTATAAGGCATTCCAATCTGAAATTTTCGAAATCATTTATGGTTATTATCTACACAAAAGGGACCCATCAATCATAGTCTATTGAAAGTACAGTCACTTTATTCAACGTTGTTGCACACAGTTGAGGTCTAGACCGCAATCAAGTTGGTATACATGCAGGCATTTAATCATGTGTAAAATGGCTTGTCCATCTGAAATTGAATTTCAGCGAGATGCATGAGTTTGTGCACATGGTATCGAATTTATGGCAACACCGAACGGTTGAGTTTGAGATGTCTTTCTAGAGACCCGAACTACTTTCGAAGTATTGATAGTGACTCGTCGTCAGTCATAATTTATGAAAATTGTTTGTCTACTTAAGGAAATTCAATCTAGTCACAACAGGCTCACATAGGTCGAAGTCGACGCTGATGTCTGGGAGAAGATTATCTGCTTAAAATGGTAAATTCATTGAAGAGAGAAAAAATGGGTTAAGGGATGAATGAGGGCGAAACGAAGTACATGTTGTCTTCAAAGAATGACACACGCCATCGACGACTTGGCCATAACGTCACTATAGGCAGAACTACTTTTGGGTTGGCCAAGTAGTTCTTCTATTTCGACTCCTAAGTAAAGATATCGAATGCCATCAGTACTGAGCTTAAATGCAGAATAACTCTTGACAATCGCTATTTCGTTGAGCTCAATAGGCAATTGAGTCCTCTCTGGGAGGACCAAGTTGACTGTATACAAAATCTTCCCTCATTCCTATCCTGCTCTTTGGAGCGAAGGCTTGGTAATCTCAAGAGTGTAAAATGAGAAAACATCTGCGGTTAATTTTAGATCTTGCATGCATTGATGTCATTTTGGAAAGAAGATTGACATCAGTATATTCAGGCGTCTTAGGACGCATGAACATCACTTCGTGTCAGTGGGACAACAAGATAGAGGACGCCCACGAAAACAATGGCGAACACAAGTGGAGAAGGACCTAGAACAACCTAGACCACTTGGACTAGAAGTACTCATTTTTTCTAGACGCTTTGCATGGTTTGGAATTATGTGACAGCAAGGACATAATATTTTGAATTCCAAGACATTCAAGTGGGGCGGAGGCAGGGATTACGCTTAGCTTTGGATGTTTGAAGAGACGGAAATAATATTTTTTTATTACATTCATCGATGATTTATTTGAGCCAATAACCTGAGCTATGTTCAAAATAAGCCATAGATTCCAGTATCCCATCATCTACTGTTGTTTGAATCACGGACATATAGCACACGCTGGATGTAAAACACGAAATGAAGAACAAGAGATCCTTTAAAAATAAAAGCTGTTTTTTGTCGAAATGCAATAAAAGCCGAATGGACTTACTAACTTTTCCTTCGACTTCCTCATTTTGTTGGTGCTGATAAATCTCTCCGGGGACATGGCGACTAATAGAATGAATTAAAAAATATACAAAAAAGTAGATGTTTTGGAAACCATTTCGACAAGTGTTCAACAGCAAGAGTCGCCAAACCTGAGCGCCTTTGTTCGTCTCGTAGCTGAACTTGATCATTGTGAACACTGTCTCAGGAGTTCCGCAAGGTTGTCAGCTTCGACTGCTCTACTTTTACTTGTCCGTAAATTGACACCTTGTGTATGTATTTCGAAAAAGAAGATATTTAAAGCAGAGCTTGGTACGATAATCAAGCAGGAAATTAAGGAACCCGATTCACTATAAATAGGGTTCTATATATATACACTTAAGGATTGTTAGTACCCTTAAGTGTCCTAGTTCAAGACACAGGAGGAAGAAAGGGAGAGGAGGTACCTTTTTTTTATATATATATATTTAAAAAAATTCAACCCGTCTTACGCAGACTGTTGGAATTATTTCGGCGATGTCTGTTTAAATGAACGCGCTTGAAGGCAGTTGCGCGCAAACTTGAGACAGATGTCGCAAAAGGGGTTATTTTCTGAGGATTTTTCGTTGCTGCTCTGGCTAAATAATACAAAAAAAATGTCAAACATTTTTTATACATTCTACTGTAGGGCTGTTAGCGTCAAACAATGTCGAATATCAAGCAATGTCGAATTTGCAGAAACGTTCAATTGAAATTGTTAACATAACAGCGTCTTTCACTTGGTTAACTTTATAACTTATCACTACAAAGTTTGCACTTGCATGCAGTTGATGTAACTTTATTATATACAACGAGGCGAGTAATGTCAGTTCATGAGCAAAGAACCCAACAACTGTAGGGAGATAATACAAACCATGAGAACAGAAAATGCATAGACTGACAGAACAGTGAAAAGCCAAGCAAAGGGTAACGATACAGTCCGAGATGGACCTGGTCATAGATTGTTAACTAATTTAGTTCTTTATATACGCAGCTGAAAAAAAAAGAATAATCTGATTATGTTCATCCTGCGGTTGAAATAGCCAAATAACTGGGATGAAATAAATAAATATTTAAAATAAATAAATAAACGAAAAAAAAGAGCAGATATATAAAATAATTATAATTAGATAAATAAAATAAGAACAGCCTGTAAAAATATATTAATAAATGTTTATCATAATTGAACACAAATCAACATTTAAAAAAAAACAAGAGTCGAGTGAAGTAAACTCCAGTCTTCACTGTCTAACACATTTCCACACATTTCATTGATTATTGGTCCTAAAAATGTCTTGCATCATCATGAATATAACGAAATGAACATAATATGTGAAACGAAAAACATTCACGTATTGAGTACGCAATATTTCACTAGAATCTTTATACACAACCCATATCTTCCATTCATAGTTTCAATAAAGTCATAGATATACTCTTCTAACATGTGAGATTTTGTTTCTTATTTGTTTTCATTTCTAAGTCAGAAGTACGTTTAAAAAGTGACAGTAATTTGACTAACAGTTTTCATCCCTCTAAAACAAATTCACAATTTTCAGTGTTGCACTACTTGTAAGTATGTATAACAATTTACATCGCAAAGTTCATTTTTGATTTTTCATAGATATTAACCTAGCCATGAATAAAAAACTACAAATTATATAAGTAAGTAACCCATATAATCAATTACAAATCACATTTAAAACGTACGGTTAATTAATGTCACACTCTCAGTTCATCCATGATGCTTTGGTTCGTTTGGTTGCCTTGGTTGTTTAATCCACCGCCCGGCTGTTTCATGCAACTTTTCTTCGTCAGCGTTCCGCATTGATTCCCCATCACTTGTAAGGCGTGTGGTGGGGGCATCATACCACCACCACCTCCTCCTCCACCACCGTCCGGTACGGATTTCATATGCTTTGGGGGAGGCGGTGCTCGATGTGGAATGTCAGCAAACTCTGGCGGAGGCAGTTGGTGATGCTGCATTGCATGGTGATGACCCAATATAGTTGCCGGGTCGCTCTTTGTGTGTATCGTCAGCGTTTCCAGGTCACCACAAATGTTATTCGGCATCTGTCCGTTCTCGTTGCGTTTCTTCGTTTGGTTTCGCGGCTCGTTCAGTCGCGTTTTGTCCCGTTGATAATAGACCCCGGCAAAGATAAGGACGTTAAGTATTAGGAGGCTACAGCCGATCGCTATTGTGACGCTCAGAGCTGTACTGTAGGCAGCAAAACCATCCTCTTGGGGTGACATTGTACTGTGCTGTCCACCAGGACCACCGCCTTCATCCATCAAATCCAATGGATCCAATGAGTGAGGAACTTTTTGATTGAAGCGACTGCTGGTGTTGTTGCGGTGCAACGATGACGAAGGCGATGATAAATTAAGCAACGAAAACACTTGCGACGTGAATATGGTGTAGTTTGATTGGACTCGACCGCCCATTGGGGGATTTAATGGTTTAACTGTTGGTTCAGCTTGTTGCGTAGCAGTTGGATTGTCATCGACAAGCTGATGATGCGATGCGGGCACATTATCACCACCCGGCTTATGTAAATCGGGGATTAAGTTCAGCCAGAACGATAATCGATGTGCTCGATAATGATTTTTTAATTTCGGTTTGGTATCTGAAAATGAAAAAAAAAGATAGTTTCCCAATGAGAAATGGATTTTTAAAATTGGTTAAAAGCTTGATTTTCTTTTAAGATGGTGTGTGGTTAAACCGTTTAATTAATCGAGTGAGATATGAGCACAATATGTTGATGTTGGGGTCATGCCCTTGCGATGATATGGGATCACAAACAAAATGAAAAGAAAATAAGTGAATTGATTGAGAGTTTGTACATTCAATGTACACGATAAAGTGAGCTTTTTTGAAGGATATAACTAGTAACTCCTGATGGTAACTAAACTGGAAAGAAATAAGACAATGCAAGGGTTGCCGTTGTTGTGTTAATTCATTTTTCCATTCTAAGTACTTTTATTTTTTAAATTACCCCTACCTCGTAAACGGCCGAGACGGTTTATTAGTTCAACTCGAAGTTTGAATACAGTGCTTATCATATGGACGGAATAGCGATTAAGGAAGTACTTATACTTAGCTCATAATGAGATTGTAATTCAGGCTACTTAGACCAGCCTATGTTGTGCTGAATTAGCTTTTGTTGTGAAAATCAGCTAAAAATCTGTCAGTAGGTAAAGGCCACTTCGTCGTTTATTGTCATGTATTAAGAGAATTTGCCGGGCTTAGTGTGAAAAAAAATCAACCATGTATATGTCTTTCATACACACACGAAGTTTCCAATATATGCGATAACTGGTTTGCGAAATACGCATCAGTTACTACGTGGTAGTCCCGAAGAGTGCAGCTGTGTGTTTTTTCTACAAAAATAGTGCATTTTTTTTTCAAAATGTTAGTATTTTAACCATCATTTATTGCATTTGCACATCAAAGTAGGTTTAATTTTAATTGAATACGAATGATTTCTGTGTTGAATAAAAAAAATTAAGAAATGTTAAATTTTACGCAAATTATTTGGTGTAGGCATACTGGAGCCCAACTTGTATACTAATTTTAGTTTCCGGACAGAGTGTCTGGTAACTGAAACCTTAATGCAAATTTTAAATTCATGTTTTAATACTATGTGTACGAGGGGCGGCCAATATATTCTCGGTATCGGGGTGAAGCTGTGGTGACTTAATTATCAAGTAATACTATTATTTTTGTGCATTCATGTAAAATTTCATATAAATGTTATTATTAATTCGCGTTTTATCTCTAGTTAAACAGAATCATAATGGCAACTGAGGCGACGATGGTGAAAATTGAGCATCGCGCTGTAATTAAATTTCTCACTAAGCAAGGAAAAAGTATGTTGCTTCTTCATGACAACACTCCTGTTCACACGGCGCGAGTTTCCAAGGCTGCTGCGCGAGATTGTGGTTTCGAAGAAATCTAACACCCACCCTATAGTCCAGACCTTGCCCCTAGTGATTATTTCCTGTTTCCGGATTTGAAAAAAACGTCTTCGTGGAAAAAGATTTTCGAACTCAAGTCGGCAATACATGGGTATTTTGCAGAGAAAGAGAAAATTTATTTGTTTGAGGGTTTAAAAAAGCTTATCTCAAGATGTAACAAATGCATTGATGTTAGGGGAGATTATATTGAAAAATAAAAACAATTTAAATTGAATTCGCATTTTCCTTCATATCGATACCGAGAATATATTGAACGCCCCTCGTAGTTTGCTTAATTTAAATAAAGAATATGGCTTTGATCTTTAAAAATTTCAGTATGGGGACAGTATGGGCGATTTTTAGCTAGGAAACTGACTGTTCTGTCGATGTTTGTCAATCAACTACTTTATGACCGACTAATATACGAAAGTCTACTTAGAGAAAATGCAACAACAAATGCTGATGGAAAACTCTTTGAACCTATGGTAGTGTTCCCATACTTACGTCCTCGAAAGGACATTGTTGAAAGTTAGTCACAATCTTGGATACTGGGGAAAAGCGAGAGCAGTTGAATGCACCTATATCTTCAATTAAATATATTTCATGAAGATTGTCTTGTTAAAAATAACATGTACTTACAATGCGAATATTTAGTTAACAAATATGTAAATCAATTTTATATTTTGGTAGAGAACTAAATAAAATGTTTTATTAATCCTAAAGAAAAACTTGAAAGTTGATCCGGCGTGTGAAACTATAATATCCCGAAACTAAAAACTACTGCCCGAGTACCAGCGCAAACAGAATTTTTTTTAAGAATTAAAAAAACGAAACATTTACACAGGAGTTTCACTATATTTTCAAAAATGATCTACATTATTTATGTACCCAAACCTTTTCACTGAAGCTTTACAAGTTCAAAAATAAAAAGTCAAAGTTATGACCTGTGTTAACAGTCCGGCTACTAGTGTCTTTACCCTATGGCATGCTTGTTTTTAGAACATTGGTGAACTCAAATTCAGTTGTTGAAAGTTTCATATCTATGGAAGATTTACGTCATAATTTCCCACCAACTCATCTCACTTTTGAGTCAAAGCCCTCTTCCCGAGAGTATATAAATGAGTAATCAGCTTTCTTCTGACTCCACTATTTTCATAATGTAATTTGCATTTCGGGACGCGAATTTCTAAATACATCATACAGTTTGGTGAACAAATTATAAGTCGATTCGCTCCAGATAGTGCCTAGGACATTTCTCAACTTCCTCAAAAAACACAATAACCCAATATCTTGGCACCGTACAGCAGTATATAGGCCACAGTTGCACGAAATAGATTAATTTTAGATATGTGTTCGATATATTATCGATATATCGTTCCCAAACTGATAACGTAGCTAGTTTAGCTGCTGCTAGTTGACACACGAAATGTTATTTCATACTTAGGCTGATATAATTCGCTGATATAATTCGCCCATATAAGTCACCTTTGGTTTCGATATTCTTCTACCAAATGAAACTTAAGGTGCTTAAGATGCATCCTTGCTTAACTCCTTGCGATACAAACTCTCCGTTCCATATGATTGCCAAGTTGTATGTTATTCTTTACAAACTCAAATTGGACAGCTTATAAACGAGCGCTTCACGCGCTATGGAATCAAAAGCAGCACGAAAGTCTCTTATCATCTATCTTATTAAGTGAAAGATGTGATACAGTACTAATGTTTCCTGATCTCCGGCTTGCATTCATTGAAAATCTTGTTGTTTGTTATCCATTGCGTAAGCCTAGTAAACATAACAGCACTGAATAGTTCTACCGGAGTATTCAAAAACGAGATGCCTCTGTAGTTAACAGCGTTATCTTGTTCGCTATTTTTACGCAATGGGATGATTATCGTCTTTTTATAGTTTCCAGGATCTCTGGCTGTCTCTAAAATTATATTAAATTCACTAGTAATCACAGCGAATTCAGAAGAGCTGTTCTTGTAAAATTCGGAAGCTATCCGATCATCACCTAGAGTTGTCCTTATTTTAGAAGAATCAACAATTTTAGCCGCTTTCCAAAATTCACCTGCAGATCTTGAAGAGTTAAGAAGCGATGTGGAAAACGTTTCCTTTTTGCAATACAAAAGCGCTCAGACTATTATTTCCTTTCAACGGCTGTTCTGGTGGCTATTTAATAATTGAAATCGAGTGACATTTGTTTTGGCAAACACCAGAAATGAAGTATGATGGAGAAACCCAACTTCACGGCTGATTGACCCCAAGTCCATAGACGAATTTGACGGAAATTTTGACGGTTATTCATGAATTTTTGAAAGTTATTCACGAAATAACGTAAATGCCGTTCTCTTATTGGTCAATTTGGCTTTAGAAAACAATGGTTGTCAAAAATTTTAAGGGGCAAGAGAGGTAGAAGTTGGGCGTCTCTATCATACTTCATTTCTGGGCAGACACTTATGAATTAACAGCTAATGACTTGAAAAGTTACAGTTAATGACAATTGAAAACTAGGTAATGGCCTATTGAAGTTTAAGTAAAAGTTCATCCTCGCGGTTTCAATTCGGTGAGAGCATTAGTTTTATACAGCTGTTATAGATGCTGTTGGAGGCGGAGTTTTAAAGTTCTTAAAGACATACATTTTTCATTAAATGAAAACCGGACGATTTCTTAGATCAATCAGTTCTGCAGGGGTGCATCATTTGTTTAGGCCAAAACTCCTCTTTAACATCCCTGAAAGAGCTCCCTCATCATGCTTATTAGCGAGATGCCACTAGCCAATTTACACTTTTTTATTCTTTCCTTATTTTGGTTACAATTGTATATATGCATTTCCCTTTTCCTTCTTGTACTTTTCTTCTTGATGCCAACACCTCTGCACATAAGGACTTGAACCCCTGGTTTGTAAATAAAATTGATTTAAGATTCCATTTCGGTTATTTATTTTATTTACCGTTCAGTGCAGAAAAAAAGCTTAAACAATAAGTAATGCACTGCTTGGCAGAGAATTGGATATAAAGGGGTGGGATGATATTACTATTAGGTGAATAGTTGCGCAAAAATTTGTTGGTCTCTTCACAGCATGAAAGCATAACTGAATTCCCAACTTCAAGTGGGGAAATATGGCTGTGGTTTTTTCTCTTACGTCCTAGAACGGTTCTCTAACTATGGTTGAGTTCATAATTGAAACATTGTTGCCCCTGCACTGAACAAAATGTTCTCTCAATACATTTATGAACACGGCTATGCAGGTCAGCATAGATGACACAAAAAGTGTTTTGCTGAGGTTTGTAGTGCTAAAATGAATGTCTACATCATGTCGAAGAAAAGTAAAATACAGGGTTTAATGTTTGATACATATAATAAATTGGACAACTTTTAAAAAAAATTAATGAAGCAGTAGCAAAATACACAGCAAAAGGGAAGTCTTTGGAAGTCAAAACACGTCCAAAATGACATTTTTTTTTTAAATAATAAGAGAATTTCCGTTTGATGTTCTTAGGAACAAGTCTACTGTATGAACAAGTCTACTTTTCAGGTTCCCTGCAATTCTGCAACAAAAGAAAAAATCACTACCAATTTGATCGCGGCTTCACTGTCCCATTGCTATTATGAATGCAGTTGCCGACTGCTCTCATGCATAGTCACTGGAGCGCGAATCTTGCAGCGCTGCCGCAGTGTGACGTTTATGAACTCGGCCTACATATAGCCTTTAATTTTATGACTGGATTGTTCAACAGAGTAATGAGTGTACTGAGAGTAATAAGTTCGATTTCGTTTCTCTAACATTGCCATCTGTATTTGCGCGTATTTCTTTTTATCTGCTTATTGTAAGGTATTCTACCTTTTGTGAATGTCCGAATATGTCAATAATTTTTTATTTGGCACTCAATTCTTCCTAATATAGCATTGGTAAACATAGGCTGTTTCCATAGACGTTGGAAAACTGCGCTAGTTTCATTTCTCATGCGTTTTTAAAACACACGCACGATGCGAAATGTCTGTCGGAGTGTTTTGGTCCGATTGGCATCAACCATTGAGCATTCATAAAGGTCAGAAATTGCTGTGAAAAAATAGTTCTTAATTTGATTTTTGAGCTACTTATAGACAAACATTAAAAAATTGTACTAAAATTGTTTGCAAGTAAAAAAGTTATTGGGTCTATAACCTATTCGTGCGGTTTGCTAAAAGATGGCGTAACTTGTATTATTCCATTTTTATTATTCCATTGGAACAGGCGCTGGAAAGCTTCTGTCAACGTACGTCATTTCAGTATATGTCATTCATTTGAAGCGTAAACAACAATCATGTATGTCATTTCACTCAAATATGTCGAACTTTGTACTTGAAAAAGTGTTTTTGCGGGGAGCTCTTCTTCATTACTTTAATATTAAGAAAACGGCTGCCAAAAGTCATCGTATTTTGGTGGAAGTTTATCGGGAACATGCGCTAGCTGAGCGAACGTGCCAAAAGTGGTCAGCCAGCCAAGTCAACGGCAAAGCCGAGTATCCATGGCGCAAAGGTAATGCTCTGTATTTGGTGGGATCAGAAGGGTGTGCTGTATTATGAGCTGCTAATACCAGGTGAAACCATCAGTGAACAACGATACCGAACACAATTAATCCGTTTGAAGAGAGCAATAGCCGAAAAGCGCTCGGAATATGCGATCAGACACGAGACAATCATTTTCCATCATGACAACGCTCGGCCCAACATTGATATTCCGGTTAAGAAATATTTGGAAAACAGTGGACAGGAAGTTTTACCCCACCCGCCTTATAGCCCAGACCTTGCCACTTCTGACTACCATTTATTCTGGTCGATGCAGAACGCCCTCACTGAGATACGGTTCACATGAGAGCAGAATATCAAAAATTGGCTTGATTCATTCTAAGCTGCCAAGCCGGCGCAGTTCTTTTGGGATGGGATCCACAAATTGCCAGAAAGATGTCATAGCTTCAGAGGGGCAACACTTTGAATAATACCATTGTACATGGTTTTCTTAACTAAACGTTAAAAATTTTGAAAAACAAAAACCACACGAATTAAGTTATAGACCCAATATTTTTTCCAATTGAATAAATTTTTGTAGTCAAAAAGTAATGACTGCACAATCTTTCGGCGTTTATGAACAGTAGGTGCTGCCTAAGTTAGTACGATCGTCAACCTGCATTAAGAACACGTCTAACGCAGGCCTTTGACAGTCTGACCTCTATGAAAAAACCCGTATTAACACTTTGGTCAATAGTCAACAGTTTCTGTTTAAGTATCAACATCAGGAATTCAATAGGAAACATATATCCAACTTCTACGACTACCTTCCCTTTAACCTTTTAATGCGATTTTCCACACATGTCAATGGATATGGGTGGTTTCTTTTTTTACGGCTTATGGACTGCACAGTCTTTGAGAATGTATGGGAGCAATGCTTTCTGATTGCTCTTTATATCTCATTTTTTCGAAACTCGTATGTTTCTGCAATATCTGCAAAACATTATTGAACTCAGTAAAAAAAATTGTGAATTAAAACATGATTCTATCTGTCGCTATTGCTAACTGAATGTTTGCCAACTACTCTCTTACGATTTATTATTATTGAATAAATTGTCAAAAGGTCCACAAAGCCCACCAAGAAAAGAGTTGTCTTGCCACGAATTTTATGCTTCGGCTTACGGTATTACACTCTGTGTCCACTACCACAAGAGCACGTATGTATTCATTATGGCTAAACTTTTAATTCCGTACATTGCAATTAATATTTAATTATACTCATTGATTCTGAAGCGCTTTAATCTTTCCCTTTGACAACGTGATGAACAAGGTTCCATAAGGGCTTTATCATGTGATTTGCATCTGTCGCAACATCTCACCAATATTGAATTAATTGATCTATGTAAATACGACATTCACTACTCACCGAAATTTAGATATTTTTTATGAACACTCTCATAGGCCGTCCATTCGACTGTCTTATAGCGACTTCTTTCCTGTCGACTGCCATGATCTCCTTCCATTTGTTCATTGGGGTTCCTTTAAGTAAATGCAAAAAAGGAAGAGAAGAGAATGAATGAACAGTCGACTCTTAGTCAAATCAAGCTAGAAATCCACTCAACTCTAATGAAATGAAAGAAGAAGCTTACCCCGTTCGAACGAAATTCGCCCAGTACAGCATGACCATTTCCGAAAGACCGATTTCTGATTTTGTGTAGTTTCTGCTGAAATGATTAAATCCCCCCACTAGAGGTGCCCCAAAGATATACGGGAGATCCTCTCCGTGAATGCATCCCTGTCTCTGGAATTAATAACAACATGGACGTCCTTTGTAGCTTGGAATACATTGTACATATGTAGAATAAACTATTTTGAAAGCGCACTGAATGCAATGATAGCACACCTCTGTAAGAATCAATGTGTTCTACAAATGGTAAGATTCTTCTTATACGGACTACTGCGTCTGCATTCAAATGCACAAGGCAAAGCTTGTCGAAAGCAGATATCACCCATTGGCAACAAGATACAGATGACTCTCGTGCACATTTTTGAATGCATCAGCAGTAGCCCAGAACTGTGCATACGTGCGATCTCATTTGCTTTGACTTTTGAGATGATTGGAAAACTATTCCCACAGACGTGTGCAGTGCATTCGCATGTAAGTTTGTTGGTATTATACCAAGTGATTGGCTGTGTGTTGTCGTGCGGTTTGGAATGTCTTGGGTACAAATTGTAGTATGCTGTAACAGTGTGTTCATATTGTGTGGTCAGTTTAAGTACTTCCTACCGACAGGAACACTGTTCTACAATTTGCAGCGTAAACATTCGTATGGTTTGCTAAAGGACACCACATTATACGTTACCTGTGGGAAATCTCCATACTTGGTTTGATAATCGAACACGTACAAATACGAATTCCTATGGTCAGCCGAATGTAAGTCGACAGTTTGTGCAGCTGGCGCAACCACTTGGGCATCACTAAGTGCTTCCAGGGTTTCGTCTCTGTGAGTGAAAAGAAAACAGTAAAGGGAAATTTAAAATTTAATTATATAATTTAATATTTCATCAGTACTATAAATATATGTACGGATGCATATGAGAGAAATACAATTTTGTGGCATGTACATATGCATTCGAATTTGAACTTTTACAAAGCTTGCTTTTTCGTTTTGATGGTTGTACATTTTATAATTTCCTTAGTACACTTGAAGAGAGGAGTTTTGTAATTCCTTGTACTAATTATACAAAGTGGCACAACAAATAATTATAGCTCCTACATAACTAATCACAATCACCAGTTAAATATCGCGGCATACGCTAGATGCATCTGTAATCGGATAAGTCTGTTGCAGGAGGCTAAGTGGATGCTTCAATGCAGAGGAGTAGGACGTAGTATAAGATACTATGGACGGGCAACATAACATAGGAAAGAAAAGAAGAGAAGTGACTGAGAAGGTGAAAAGGAAATGTATTCAAGAACACTTTAACACTCGTGGAGCTAAATTTACTAAAACTTGAATAGGTCCAATCTATTCTATGTCCTAACCCAAGCCTACCGTAAACTAGCTCAAAACTAACCCGAGTTAAAAGCCTTCCAGGGTCGTTTGGTGTTCAAGGTTCGTTAGCAAAAACTCCAGAGATACCGACCAATTGTTGGTGGCTTGAAATCATTGAGATATTCATAATTGTGTCTTCCAAAAATGCTAACGGCACGGAGCCGTCGGAATGTGAGTGCCAAATACAACTCGCTCTTGATCTATAAGCTGTATTTGCGTTTGTTCCACTCTCAGTTCGCGGTTTCTGAATCAGCCGGTATGGCGATACTACGTTTATATGAGTAAATTTGGAAGGAGTACCTGGGACTGCCCAATCTATATCGTAGTGGTCTGGTGATCATCTGCTCATAAGTAATTGGTCAATGAAAAATCACTTGCACTACGTTTTAAACTATGTTCTTCTTTTTTTTGCCTGTACTGACAATCCTGTGATTTTTTATGCGGCCAAGAAAATTGTGAAAAATCGACATAAACTCCATGTTTCATTCTAATTATTTTTTATCCAGTTTCTTCTAAGTGCTTTCTATTACACTGGGCAACCATGAAAAATACTAGGACATACTGAATACTGTGTCGCTTATATTGCTGCGATGTAGAAATAATACCAAGGAAAATGGAACCCATCAAAATTGGCAGACTACCGGTGGTCGCTTATAAAAGAGGCTCCGTAACATTCCGACAATCCTCTTTCAAAAAAATTAACTAAATTTTGTATTACTAATTTTATTATAGTATAAATAATACAATTAATATAAATAAATAAATAATATAATTAATTTTAAATTAAACATTAAAATAATGTTTGTTGGTAATATCATTATCCTTAATCTTACATTCAAAAAAGCATCTTCGCACAAAATTACAGTTTTCCTCATTTTATAACTCCACCGATTACGAATCAGATAATTTTATCTCCGAGTAAAACAAAATTGTTGCTAAACAGTGTTGGTAAATAAGTTATTTAGAAACTCTTTTTCAATTAAAGAAAATGCTGATTTTAATTCTGTCCCAATTAATTTGTGGACTTGTTTCAAAACTCTTTAACTTAGAGTACATCTTTAATATTTTTTACAGGAATCTGAAAACCATCAAAGCCCTACTCCATTTCCTTTATTCATAACTCATAAAAAATATATAATAACTCAGAAAAATGCAAAACGCCAAAATAAGAAATTCTACTCTCCGAAAATCGTTCCCGCACTCTTCGTATAACGTCATCAAAAAGTCAAATCAAAAGTTAATGTCAAGTTCAATTGTCGAGGGCTAATGTAATTATTGCGTATCCGTTTTCCTGATTTCCCTCCATTTAAATTGAGTTAGACATTTTTTAAACTTTGAACTTATGCATGAGGATAGACATTCAAAGTGAAAAATAAATTGAAAAACATGGTTGAGAACACACTCAATATAAATCATTGTCTTATTTACTTCTGTCTCATTTACATTTCATTCAGCGAAATGTTTCGGCGAAATATATACATTTGGAAATTGTCATTTAGGTTCATTGCAGAATTCCGGGAATACGGCAAGTGGCATCACATTAACTCACCTTATATTAATCGGATGTTGCACTGGTCTCTCCCAATCTGTGTATTCATTCACAATTGTTGCGAAGATTTCGTTCAAATGATAAACATACGTGTTGCGAACATAGGCCTTGAGGATTTTTGATCTACGGTCTGCTTCAATGCCGTATTGAACATCGCCAGAGTTGAAAGAGAAGAACGCTTCAGCACGCGTTACACCAGCCATCAAATCGTATCTGAAAAAGAGAATATGTATAAGGTTCCGCGAGTTCTTTGGAAATTCAAAATTTAAATGGGAGCATGAAAGTGAAATGTATCAATTATTCGGTTGGCAAAACCAGATGAATAAATCACCATGCGATACATGGAAAGGAATGTTTTGTTTGTTTGTTTCGGTATCTACGTATAATCAATATGATGTGCTTGCTTATAAATTTACTAATTGTATGTGGGTCGCTGTGGAGTAGTGGGTTATTGCGCCGACTCCTACACAACTGAACTTCGCGGCCTGGGTTCGATAATTTTTCACGGCCCCATCTCTTTCGAGTCACTGACAATGCTCAACGAATATTACTGTCTAGAAAAAGCTTCTCAAAAGCTTTGCCATTCATATGACTGTTGGTGCCTTCCACTAGTGAAAGAACAATAGCACGCACAACACGAGTGGTTGCTGAGAAGCTAGGCTCGGGCAATCTACGGGCTGTAGCGCCATCCATATTATTATTATGTGGAGCTCCAACTCCGAAAAACTTTTTCGGATTTGAATG
Source organism: Eristalis tenax (assembly GCA_905231855.2). Lineage (NCBI taxonomy): Eukaryota > Metazoa > Arthropoda > Insecta > Diptera > Syrphidae > Eristalis > Eristalis tenax. Next base: position 117,129,382 of record HG993124.1, read on the forward strand.
ATGTAAGTCCTTTGAGCGCTGACTGACTATCTACAAAGATATTAATTCGGTTCGGTTTTCGTTGCAGTTAAGGCTCTCTATTGCGTTCTATATGGCTACAAGCCTGAAAGATGCTGCTTGTTTCGTCTAGTTTGTAGCAGATTTTGATATCTTGCGATGCATTGTATACACCGCCGCCGACATCTTCATCCAGCTTCGAGACGTCTGTGAATATAAAAGGAATTTTCCGACTCTACTCGGAGGGCTCTGACCACTGTTCTCTTGTCGGGATTATTATAGCAAACTTACGGCCGAAGCGGTTGACGGGCTGTTGGTAATCTGTATTAATATTGGCAATATTCATAAAGTAACAAAGCTAAATAGTTCTAAATTTAAAATTGTTGGACTCTTTAAATCTTTTTGCCGATTTAGCCGCAGTGCCTTTGGCAAAAAGCCTAATGGGAAGGTGCTAAACTACTTGGCGCCAATTCAGGCAAGTCTTTAAGTTGAATGTGACTGCAATCAGTGATTTAATCACTGCCTGGCCTGATGTTTCCAGCCAATTCCGTTGTTACACGTTTCTTCCAGGGTGGGGCCGTAAAAATTATTTTGCCCATATCGGGAATCGAACCAGGGTAAAGTAGACTCAAATGCGTATTAGCGCCCTACCAACTCACAACGTCACGCATTCCTTTGGAAGGAGTGAAGCCATTTTGCAAAATTCCTAACGACCGATTTATTGGTTGTTAATAAATCAAAAAAAAAAAAAAACACGTCGATATGTAAATGAGAAACTAAATCTTAGGCTGAGAGAGACGTTTCTCTTTCACAAATGGCTTCCAATGACTTTGCCCTTGTGTATGGATGCTACTAATGACAAGTATGCATAAATAACACTTGCATTTTATATCACATGTCCGTGTCTACGTAATTCCATCTTATGGGGATGAGAGAAAGAGATAACCTCTTAGAATTCGTGAACCGTCTGCTGGGTAGCGGGACATACTGGGATCCAAGGGAATGAAAAGGAGAAGAAGGACTAGGAGCTGGGAAAATCCCTAGCAGTCCGGTATGCGTATACGCTGCTCAACTCCATAAAGAAAAATCTAGTGGGCAATGCCGTGGGCTGTACATTTGAACAACAGCAAATGCTCTATGGCTGGCGCTGAGGACGAAGAGATCAACATTATTGATCATTATTATTCGCAAGGACGTTCTCACGCTCATAGGAGTCCTCGCCGAGCACTGTGCCACAGGTATATATCCCATTCGACACACCGCACAACGATTTTTGCAGAAGCTGTAAAGATGATGAAGAAACAAAATCTATCCAACACCTGTTCTGGGCAAGTAAATGAAAAGAAGTTCTTCACAAAGCGGTGTTGAACTGAAAATCATCCTAAGTTTCACAGCTAAAGCTGGTTGGTTAACACTGTGTAGCATGGGTAGAATGGACCGTGGCCTTGAGCTATTGTTGGTCATCATCATCTGCTTCCACTAAAGGGGTCGCGGGGTTAAACCACGAATGATCTCCAGGCAACTCGATCCTCCGCCATCGACTCAAACTCATCACGAGTTATGGCCAAGCGTAACGAGGCGAGTTTTTGGACTTGGTCCAGCCACCTAATGCAATCGCATTCAACGCCCGCCTCGGAAGTCGTGATGAAGGGGATATTCGTGCCACGTGACCAAACCACCCAAGGAGAAGAAGCCCTCTCCGTTCGAAGAATTTGCTGCTGCTCAATGTTGAGCTCCTCGCGTACTGCCGTGTTTCTCACCCTATCCCGGCGAGTAATTCCTACAACAGTACGGTAAAATCTCATCTCAGCAGCATGTAGTCGCGATCTAATTCTTTCGGTCATTACCCAAATTGCATGACCATAGGCGGGGGTTTTATCATATACAGAGTTGAAAACCGCTAACTTGGCTTTAATACCAAGCTCGGCCTTCCTGATTAAAGATCTACCAGGCTGTTTCAAAATTGACCCAGCTTGGAGAATGTTGCAGGAAAGCTCAGCACTACTCCTTCCAACACTCGTGGAGAAGACCCCGAAATACTTAAACCTCTCCACCTGCTTCAATGGGACTCCACTAACATGTGGAGTGCATTGAACAGGCGTTTTGGAGATGTCATAGCCACGTTCCACGTTGACGGCAACGGACATCGGCCATTATTGGTCTTATTGTCAAATGCGCTAACGGTAATGGTTGCCAAAAGGAATGGCAGGAATGGGAGCTTATTGAAGCTATTTAAATATAGTAAGTTTCATAGGACTGCTTATTTACGCAGTCACTAAAAATGAATGAATTTTTGATTTTACAGACTTCTGAGTTGAGAGTTCATGGCCATCCAGTGCTCCGAGTGCCAGTGTCAAAGAATCGGTTTTTTCACTTTCTGTTCGATAACACATCAACTAGATCCAATAGACAAAAAAAAGATAAATTTGCACTCCGTTGATAAAATTGTAACACCGCTATGAGAAATGTAAAGAAGGTATATATAATTTATGACCTACTAATGTGAGTCCCCTTCTCAAACATTAAATATTATTTCCAAAAAAGGAGCACTTATTTAATTCAGTGATTTTGGGTCACCACCTGAATGGTTTAAGGAAAAAATTGGCTTGGGCGTTCTTCTAGGAGATGAATGGAATTCTCAAAACCAAAACATTCGTGGTTTTTACACCTGGCGAAAACAGCACAAAGTCAGAAATATAAGAATCTACCCAAAATTTCCATCTCTAAGCATTGTCAGGTACTCGATACCCACATGGCTTATTCGGTGTAAGTTTATTCATGCGATTCATATTGAGTGTGTTAAAGAAAAATATGTGTATATAAAATTATGCTTCTCTTGTATTCCTTACCTTGATAACTTGTTAATGGCCGTTTTTCTCATTAAAACTGTATAAATTGAATTGAAATAAATCATCATTTTAATTATGGTCTAATTAGTTCCACATGTGGCCAGAATGATTGTGCGTTTTAATCAAAAAGCATCACACTGCCACCATTGGATATAAAATCAAATTAAAATTATAATTACCAATATTCTCTTGACGAGCACCGATTGTTGCAGCGGAAGCTACACTATCGCCGCCGTCAATTACTACACCATCAATGCTGGGTCCAAATGCATAACCAAATTCTGGATCACGGATTGGCACTGACAGTAATTGATCGAGTGTTTTATCCCGTAGGCACTTCATGAGGTGGGCATGTGGCAGTTCCGGTGAGCAATTAACATGATGTGCAACAAATGCTGCATACTTTGATGGATTATCTACTAGTGACCATGGTGTGAGTCCCGAACCCGACATAAGTATTGCACGATTGAAAAGAAGTCCTGAAAAAAAAAAGAAAATGAACAAATTTTAATTCAATATATAGGTATCTTTAAGTCTCGTTAATTTTAAAGTGCGTTTGAATGTGATAATACACCCATTCATCACAACTTGAAAGACAAGCAACACGGTGGTGAGTTTTATTGGATTATACGAAGAAAATGCTTGTTGGTTGGTTTTGACGCCGTCATTATTCCAAAAACCTGTTGAACTTTTGACCTACTTTGGGGATTTTAATTGATTTTCAATGGCTGCCGATTAGGTGACGATAATGACTGAATGTGTGGGGGCACGGTGTCAAAGTTTGGCAATAAGCTTATGCAAGAGGAAAAGGGAATTTAATTACTTTTCAAATACCATTTTATTTGGACGCCAATGAATATTATATTTCAGTTTAATTATATGCTTTCTTAACGCAATACCAGCCACGTTTGACACAAACCCACAATAAAGAACATAGTCGCATAAAATCTATCTTAATAAAATTAATAATGAGAAAATAATGACGTTTTCCATGGAATAATTGATTATTTTTAATGATTGATTGATGTGTTTACATTGTACTTATGTAAATCTGCCACATTATATAGTCAAAACAATAAAAGCAACTTCAGATAATTTTTGGGTCTTGTTTTAATGCACTGGTACCGGCAGAGTAATTGCGTTCAAGGGTAGTTAACATTTCTCCTTATCTTCTTGCTCAACGTATGACTGGAAGGCAAGTTCGTCTGGCAAAAACACGTCCCTTATGCATTCCCATGCAAAACGAAAAATTTTAATTAAAAATTCAAAAGTCTATCAATGGATAGGAATTTCACCAGAAAGCCCTCAAGATACAAAAACAGCAGCACTCGCAATACAAATAGTAGCTTGTAGCAGGTAAAGAGAAGTCGGTAAGATGTTCCTTAGGCAGTAACTGAAACTTAACTTTTAGGCAAGGAAATTCTTAGCCTCGAAAGGGGCATCAAAACACAGAATGGTACACCGTTTGAACACCATAGGCAGGAAAGTAGGGGGCTTCTTCTGAATTCAGACTATGTGGGTCCATTGTGATAACCACGTTCAGACTTCTACCACTGCTTGACCACTCCAGTAATAGTTCCGTTTAATTGATCCCGACGGCTAATTTTGACTGGACCGAATTTGAAAACCAGATAAAGGCGTATTAACTTTGCTTGCGCCCTCTAGTCGTCTCTCATGGTAACTGCTTGATCTATACAACAACAAGTCATCCTCATCGGGTGGACAGCATTGCAGAACAAACTAAATCTGGGACAACTTGAATTCAAAGAACTGCTTACATACAGTATGTGTATACTCGTGTATCCCATTCTGACTAATAAAACATATTCATACTAGTAAATACCCGGCGTGTACTACTACACTAAGAAAACAAGTACATTTTGTTTATTTATTGGAAAAAAGGGTATTTTGTTAATTTATTAACTTGTTTCTGATATTAATAACTCCAGTTAACAACTCTTTGCTAACGGATAAATATTATTGTAAGTTGTTTTTCGGTACGTGTAATTGATAAATATAATAAAGTTAATATAAAATTAGTGCTCGAAAATAACTCTCAACCTTTTTTGTCATTTGGTTTCTCACAGCCAGTTATTGCATTGGTCATTGACATTTAGGTCTTGTGCCGGGATATATTTAAATACACTCACTTTTTCGTTCTTCGCTTGAGAGTTATTTTTTTAATTTCAAATACATCATCCTTCTGCTGAATTTTGTTTATAAGAATTAAATGGACAAGATCAACCTAAAACATCTTTTGTCGATAATAAATCAAAATTCTACAATATATAGAATTCAATAATTGAATTGAATAATTATTGTTATTTTTATTGAGCACTGGTAAAAATAAATACTGTGCGGCGATCTTTCTCTGTGGCATGCAGCATATAATTGGCCAATAGGAACTTTTCAAGTTCAAAACAACAACACATAGCGATTGGCCTTCGTGTAGAAAATCGACATCACAAATGGACCCAATGGCCTAATGCATTGCGTTATGCACACTGCACAAGTTTAAACTAAATCTTTATAGTCTTCAGTTTAACAGTTTATTCGGTTTCACAGTTTAGGTTAACTGAACTGAGTTCAATTTGTAGTTTAAGTTAAGCGAGAGTGTACTCCCATTGAAACCTCAGTTCAGCAACACGACTTCCTCATTTTTCTTTCTATTTTACTCTTTGTTATTTTCGGCATTTGATGGAAAGATACTTGTCGCTTTTTATGGCCAGCGACTAGGTAGTTTATTCCATTTTCTTATTTGCTTTCACTGGGCAGACTCAGCGATGGATTGTCTGAAGTGATTTTGTATGTTTGTTTGGTATGTTTGTTATCTATCTCCCTGTACCGATAATGCGCTGCAATGATTCTAAAGGACTGAACCATAGGTACTTTAAAACTACAAAGTATAGCAAATGCAACTACAAATTTTTATTATCGATCGCAAAACCAAGTTCAGTCAAAATTTGATCTCCGTTTAAGGTTCAGCTGAACTTAAGTTTAAACCTGCACTGTGAAACTGAGGATTAGTGGTCTTAAACAAATGTCAAATGTTTTTCAGCATGAAAAGTAACTGTTTAAGAAAAATATTTGATATCAAAATATAAAAAAATACGTGAAACACAATAAATGTGCGTGAGTCATATGATGCCCACTTGAAAGAGGAGATTCAGTTTTTGATTTTTCTAAAAACTGGCGGAAGTGAAAATTCGAGTTCGTTGTATTAATCAACAGCTCCACAAATAACAGCCCCATCTGACTGGTCAGGTTTGAGATAATACTTGTCAATAAAATTTATCAAAATAAAATCGATTTTCTCAAAATCTTAACTGGGTGTACACCTTAAACGTTTTTTATTAAAACTTTACCTCGACCAGTGGCTAGAAAAGCAGATTTATTTTTTAAGGCGGATAGCTTTGTACTGAAGTAAAACAAATCAAAATGGTTTTAGTACCCATAAAGTTTTCCACGATTTATTTATTATTCCACGAAGTATTTATTTGAATGGCGATCTTATGGAATACGATTTAGGACGTGTAGCACCCGCAGCTAATGAAGATATGGCGCATCTCTAGGTACAATTTTTACATTTTCGCAATAGGTCACACTGTATTTTGGCAATAATGCGTCGAATGTTGGCTTCGAAGCCCAAGTATTGGACGAAAAAATTATTAATCATGTCGCACGTAAAAAAACAAAAATTACACTATACAACATTTTACACTTTTGATTTAGAACGATACCTAAGTTCCGATATTGTATTGCGATCTGCTTGTGGACATACCCGTCTGATACTTTGTTTATTCTCACTTTTGAGCTTTAATCGGCCATCTTCGAAAATTAGGTTTTTTTCAGCACCACTTTTGATTTCAGTGTGCGATGTGCTCATACCGCCAACCACTGACTGCAACGCTTTGACAATGGGCCAATGATCCCACCAGCCTATAAAGCACATCAATCGGTAACGTCTAAAATGGCTTCAGTTCGAGTGTCTCGAATTGAGCTGTGTTTTTCGAAACATATTTGGAGCATTGTAAGCCTTGCACAGGTGTCTATCAACCAAGCTGTCACATCAGCTGTACACATCAAACAGTGTTGCCAATTAAAAGTTGTCTGCCACAGGAAAAAAAAAAAAACACTGCGTATATATTCATCTCTTCAGTTATCTATTTATCACATTTGACTTCCTGTTATCGTACTACTTTAAATGGGTCTTAATGCTTTTTTTTAAACACACTTACCTTCAGGTACAGCCATGGATGAAATTAAAAAATGGACACATGCGGCTCCAGTTCCATGTCCAGCTAATGTTATACTTTGTGGATCGCCTCCGAATGCAGCAATATTCTCCTTCAGCCAATGTAAGGCGGCTATAATATCCATAAGACCATAATTGGCCGGCAGCTTAGAGTATCGATCTGTGTTGGCGTTTAAAAAGCCTGTGGATGACAGAAGAAGCAAGTCGCCTGATTAGGATCTTAATCTAAAAAAAGTTATATGCACGCATGTGCCATTATTCAAACAGAACGTATTTAAGTACACGAATCGTGTCCAAATATTTCCAAAATGAAATTATGTAGTTAACTTATTTTGTAATAATGTTATAAATGCCTACCGTACAACAAAGAGAGTCGCGACATCAGTGATGCAAGGTAGTTGCTCAATCAGTGATGCAAGGTAGTTGCTGATAATACCTAATGCTATTTAACTCTCTAACTGAGTAAGACCAAAATGTTTAAGCCTTAAATAAATATACATTGATAATTCTCCGGTTTGGGTGCAGTGAATGGGAGCCAAATTTTATCTCAGCATTTTTACCAACATTAAATCACGGCACCCATTTTTTCGAGTCACTGACAATATTCAAAGTCGGTTCCTGTCTAGTAAAAGCTTCTCAAACTTCGCTGTGAGTCGGCTTCGAATTGTAGGTCCCATCTACTCGTGATAGAACAATAGCACGCCGCACAGTGGTTATTGTAGTAGCTAAGTCCTGGCCCGGACTCGGTGTAATTCGATTTTGTCACTGCACTTACGGCGGCCAAGGCGTTGTGGGTTGGTGCGTCGACCCTTACGCGCTGGTACGTAAACAAGCCAGGCTCGATTCCCGGTACGAGCAAAATACCTTTCACGGCCCCATCTCTTTCCAGTCACTGACAATGATCAAAGAGTATAAATGTCTACAGAAAGCTGCTCAAACTTCGTTCCGAGTCACTAGTGATAGCACGCACAGCACGAGTGACTACTGTAGAAGCTAGGCCCCGGCCTTCTACGGGCTGTAGTGCCAAACATACTCCCCCTTATTATGTTAGTCGTCTTACGTGTCACTGTGACAAATTTATATTCAATTAGTCACTTAAATGCCACATAAAGTGACTAAGACAGTACAAATTTGTCAAAGTCGCATTTGACTGCATTTGCATTGAATGCAATGCTCTATTTGTTGATTGATCATACGCTCCTATGTGGCACATTTTGCAAACTAGGGTGTACAAAGTGATGTAAATCAACCGATAATCTTACTTACGACTATAGTTGATTAACAATGAGAATAATTAATCAACAAAGTTACTTTTCTATTTATATAGATTGTTATTGTTAAGGGAAATTTGATGAAACAGGGATAATCTCATTACTGTCTTTAGTACCACTTGTAATAATTCTATTTAGACTTAAGTCTGTTCAGATTTTATCATGTACACGAGAAATAAGAGTCGGAAGCAGATTTGCGGCACAAAATGTTTGAAGCTTTGAAATTTAATGCGGTGTCATATTTTACTTAAGTGGGATTAATTTTCTGTCAAAAACCAATGAAAAGCGAGAAAGTTACAAGGAATTGAAAACGTTGAAAAGACATGTGTTTGTAATGGGCATTCATTAAGATTTAAATCCTGCTTTTTGATCTTCAATAAACCACATAAAATGAATGTGAATTGTGGAAAATGTATTGCTGCCTGAAAGAACAGTGTCTTTGTCTTTTTGAATATAATTTCGCATCAATTTTGCATCACAAAGCTCCTTCTGAAGGCCACATCTTGGATGACTGCTTCCAGAATTGCTAACGGTACTGCGCAATGTTGCCAGTAATGTCGACATATTCTCCTCACTTCGAGCTGGATGCTGTCTGTTTGGCGACGTGTCAACTAATAACGTACACTGGGAGTCAAATTCGGGGATGGTAAATACAATGACGGACTCCGAAGGTCGGTTATATCATGTTGTTGGAAGTGCACGAAAATATTTTTCACAGAATGCTGATTTTCGTAACACATCTGAATAATTGGGAGAAGTTGTTGAGGTAATAGTTTTTTCAATGGTGATTTATCGAAAAAAATGACATCTTATACTTTCCTTCAATCCACTTCCATAAAGGCACTTAATCGATACGCCTGTAATCCAACTGGCTGTGATGGTTAACAGCCACTTAGTGTTTTTCATAAATTTTCTTATGTCCAAAATACTAATATCTGAATTTCTTCTAGGCTATTAAAGAAATAGCTAGCTAGTGTGTTTCCCTCGTCCTTGCAAGTGCTGAGCAGGTGCCAATTTAGTGAAGCGTAGTTCCTTCTTCCACTTCGTCCCTACAGCTCCTGCAGAAGTCATTGTAGGGGGTCCCCGTCCTTCTGGCGTGTATGCCGAATAGGCAATGACCGGTAATAATGCCAACTACATTTCTGATTTCCTTTCTATTTAGGAGTGTGTTTCTCGACTTTTCATTTATAGAAGGCCAAATTAGTCTTGAAGTCCTGCAAGTATCTAATTCCATCCAACTCCGATTAGCGGCGTTTATTTGATTACTTGGCACCCCTGTTCTAGCTAATTCGTCGGCTCTTTCGTTGCCTTGAATACCACTATGCCCAGGGACTCAGCATAAGGAAAGGTTGCCAAGGCTTCATTGGCAGTAAGCGGTCAGCCTCTTTGATAGCTTATACTTCTGCCTGTAATGTATTGCAGTCGACGGGACGGGGAGAAGGAGATTTTCTGCAATGACGCATATACTCCCAGTCCGGTGCGTCCTTTCATTTTGGATCCGCCTGTGTATACTTAACTTAACTAGTCTTAACTTACTAAGTCCAGACCCAGTCTTCTCTATTTGGTTGTTGTGAGTGTTTTATACCCAAATTTGAAGTCTGCGACGGGCGCAATGCAATCGGTATGCTTTGGAATGTTCGCATTCTTAATTAATTTCATGTGATCTAAATAGTGCATTTTTTACCAACGGTTACATTCCCTCAGCCTAATCGTTCCTTGGTAGCCGTGAGCTTCACGTAAATGTCCATGGTGGGCAAATATATATAGCTACCGCCGTCTCCCCAATACGGTCCTAAATATTTGGTTTCCAACTTAACTTACTGTCCAATATTACGCCTAAGTATTTTCCCCGGCTAGTAAAGCTTAGTTCCTTGTTCTTCAACTTTGTTGTGAGAAAAGGAGGTATTTTTAATCTTTTTGTGAAGAGAACAGAGCTCTGTCGTGGATGGGTTAACATCTAGACCAGGCTATTTATATAAACATACCATAAGCCATTCAACCACTGACCAATGCATCGCAGACACTTCGTATACAGTCTGCCGTAATCGAATAATCGTTTAAAGGAAGAAATGCTTTAAATTTCAATCAAAGTGATCGATCAATAAATTCTTTACGTAGAATTAAGTAGTAAGTAACTAAGTAAGTAAGTAAGGGGGACTCGAAGAGGAGCAGACAATAAATTTTGTTATTCTTAATAAAAGAGGGAAAAACCTTAAATCCTTATCCCACTTGAGTCAATTATGGCCCATTTTTCACAAAACAAATACTCGTGTTTTTTGTCGATCGTCGTTATGGTGGGTTGATAGGTGGAAGTGGACGTACGGTGAAAACTGGTAAGACACATAGTAGCACAGCTCTGTTACTTAATTCTTAAAGTAGGCAAGTCATCTCTAAATCCAACATGACGTATTTAATAAGGAGATTAATTCCTTAACTACCCGTCAGACACATATTTTACAGCCTTCCAACGGACACATGGTGCCTATCGAGGTCCTATTAATTTAAATGCGTTTGTATGGGGATATGTGCCACTTACAAACTACTGACGATTTTTGCATATTATTGTGTTATGCCTCAGCGGCCAAATGTACTCCAAAAAATGCATCAAATTCAGTGCTCGTTAATTGATTCCTAGTTCTGGTCTGCATTCGGGATTTTCTTCATCCCAGTTTTGTGCTGCATCTCTTGCATATCGTACCAAAAATAACATTCGATTAATTATGTTAATAACGTTAAAAATAAGTGGGATTGTTAAAATGCATCATATTCCACATATTTACAAACAAAATATAATTGGGTCCAGCCAAGCGAAAGTTTTCTTTCTTTCTTCTAGAAATTCATTAGAATGGGGTTTTCCATAAATCGGTAGAAAATACAATTTTAGGAAGCTACTTGTAATCTCAAGTCGATAGCTTTGTTGGAAATGTTAATAAAAAACGCTTAAAGGCGAAATATGACTGACCAGACCTGGGAGTCCGACGGAGAATGAATATCATTCGCAGAGATTTCGTCAAGACAATTGAAGAAGGGTCTACCCACTATCTGACTTTAGCAAGAGCCTGGCAGGCATAAATGGAATGTAAGGAACTTCCATGCAATTGAGACAATGTGTCTCGGCATGGTATCCTTGCAGCCAGTCAGACCGCCCGCAATCTAGCGATATCATGTCGAGTTTTTGGAAGGAGATATTTTGTTTTGTATAGTTTGTGCTCATGCCATAGTCATCTTGTTGTCGCACAGCTTGCATTATCTGCGATTTACTAGTTCAGGGAAATGCGTAGAAATTTTCATTTAAAGGGATGTGCATTTCCTTTGATAGCGAGCACATAAGACATTCCTGCCTATCCAGCGTATTGACCTTCTCATTTCCTAGGATGTCACTGTGGCCTGAGTCCCAGGTAATTCAAAAGGCCCAAATCCATAGACTGTATTGGGTGTATAATCCACACAAATCATAATTGCCCAATAAAATACGTACTTTGCGTTCGAAATCCACCGAAAGACACTGTCAGTGTACTAGCCGACTTCACTTTGCATAAATCTATTATTATTATAACAAAACAAAAAACGTATTCATTCATTCGCAATATATAGTAAAGACAAACACAAAGTCAGCATCCGAATGAATTGGAAACATCTGTCAACCGCGTCAAGTTTAAAGTTGATCAATTGTCGATATACATCCGGTGTGATGTATAGAACTTGTGGGCTACATATGCTGTCTCTCTCCCCCTCATTAGAGCTTAAGAGTTGTCCATATATTGTGACATTACGCCATACACGCAACGGATTCTTTGGATTTGGGCCTTAAGGCATTCCTGTCCTAGTTTTGAATATAATGTAAGGGACGATTTAATGGGCGTTTGTCTATCAATAGATATGTATTTTGACCTGACAACACACTTCCTGGTTTCAAATAGCTCCACATGAAACCTTTTTGGCATTGGAAATTTCAGGAATACCGAGAACAAAATTTGCCACCTATCATCGGTGTAGATACCCCTCTTAAAATACCTCCACATTTGCAAGCTATGCCACTCGGTTTTCTAGGGATTAGAATGTCAAAGACGTTTGATAGATTAAGTCTGGGGACCTATTGAGGATGATCCCTCTGGTAGGAGAGCCCACCATTTACCTAAGGTTCTACTGCAGGCGTACAAAAACTTTGTATGCCTTCTTAACTTGCTGGTCACCCCTAGAGTAGTTATGAATCGATACAGAGATTTGCTAAATTCGCATCTTTCTTCACAGTTTTAAAAATTAAAATTTTCGTCCACAAAGTTCTGAATTTTATCATTACATGACAACAAAACGGATAGTAGCGTCCCAATACTGTCATGTTCATTCTCAAATTTGTCTCAAGCCCTCTCATACCATAATTTTATCAAAATTTATATAACTTTAACTTTCATCTGGATTAAAAATCCCTAATAATATTTACCAAAGTTTTTTTTATTTACTCACTTATTAGATTTATTTGATAAAGCTTTCCAATTGTCATGCACAATTAAATACTTACCGAGTACTCCAAGGCGGTAATTAATGGTAACCACGAGTATCTGGCCATAGCTAGCAAGTACGGAGCCATCATACGGGTTTCCACTGTTCCATTCATACGATTCCCCATGGACAAATACTAATACGGGATACTTAGTTTGACCACTGGTTCCAGAACCACCACTACCGCTGCCATTACTGCCGCCAGTATTGCTGCCACTATTGCTCCCACTGCTACTACTGCTGGATGAATCTCTGGAACCAACTGCAAAGGAAAAAAAGAGATGGGAACTTTTACTATACGAAAATTGATTGACTTATTTTTCAAATAGATTAGTTGGGAAGGCAGCTGTTGGAATTCCATCTGAAGGGGGAGATAAAAACATCTGGGTATGACTTCATTCAGTGTGATTCTCCTTAACACGATTGGGGTGTTAGTTCTCTGAATCTTCTCGTAGAGACTTAATGTCTATGTCTAAATGTCAACCGAAAGTATTTCAAAACCAACCCAGGACAAGGACGAGAGAGATGACTTTACAAGCCACAACAGGTCCAATGAATGGGAGCAGTATTTAAGATACTTTCTAGTATATTGAAATGAAATGAAATTGCATATTAAAGCATATTTTTTCCTTTCAGTAGTGTTAACTCATTCACAATAAAACCAAAAAAAATTGGGACAGTTGTTGACAAGTCAAATGTTGCAGTCATGTTGATTTGTACCCCTTATCTCAGATCAAAGGCTACTATCACTACTACTATCAAGCCTAATTGTCGAAAGAGGAAAAAACAGATCTCTCGCAGTATGACGTAGCTAATAACGGATTATTATTTGAAATAAGCACAGTATTCGTGAAATTGCTTCCGTTGTTAAGTTGAACAGTTTTTGAAATTATGCAATCCCTTAAACAATTGTTCTTGTTTGTGGAGGTTTGCCGTCAAAATGCCCACGAAGCGAACTAATAGAACGTTATTGGAAATTCTAAATTTAAACCGGAAGATATCAGCGATCGAAATTGCCAAAACTTTGAAAATGGACAAATATACCGAAGTTCATACGGAAACAGTGCCTAATTTAATAAAAATAGAATGCTTAAAAGCCCGCACACATCGCAAAAAGCCTAATTTAACCAAAAACATATTTATCTAGAAGCGACTGAAGTATGCTGATGAGTACGCCCAGAGAATAGATATGTTTTGGCCCCAATTCAATTTTTTTGTGAGAAAAACAAGAAGAAAAACATTTCCGATTGCGATGGTCGACGTACAGTTTGTTATTGACCACATCTAGCGGAACTCTATTCCTTCTGTGTTTGGTATAGCTTAACAACGGTTTTTCCTATTCAGTGGCGGAAAAAAGTAATTTTATCAAGTTTTTAAAACCTATAGCCATATGTGGTCAGCGATAGGGGGCGTATAGCAAACATCCATCTTCCATAAATCTCATGGATACAAACGCCTCTAACTAAATGACCACAGGACCGATTCTGTTCAACCAATGGGTTCAGAAAAGACAGTAGTCACTTCATTACCTCAAATACGTCCCAAGATATTTTGATGAAACTAACACATACGTCCATCATCACATTCGTCGTTTGGAAGTAAAACGTAAATAAAAGATTATCAAATTTTTATAATTATTTATTTATTGATTTAATTCGTTTTTTTTTTTGGCTTGAAGGGAGTCGCTCTCATCAACGTCTTCATCGGAACTGCTACTAGTTGGTGCTGCTCGTACTTCGGGAGCCTTTAACAGTTCAACATTCTTGAGGTAGTGGATTCCTCTTTCTATGGGGCGCTGTGGTACGACTCGAAAGATATGGATATGATGATATTAACAACTCAAAACTGAACTCGCGACGATTTGCGTTTAGGAGCGACGCACAGTAGTTGAGTGAGTGAGATATTTTTCTCGGTCAAATGGTATAGATTTTTCGATTCTACAAATTTGAGAACCTAGAGCAGAGGTTTCGGCCACGGAACTCTATATGATCAATTTCGTTTTGAGGGCCGTTGTTTTAGGGCCAAAATTAGGGGGTCCCTATTTAGTTTAACAGAAAACCTCGTTCCTTGAAGTGCGGTTTGGATATTTTTATGATGGACAAGAAAAGAAAAAAAATGATATACAAATTTTCAAGTTTTATAAAACATTTATCGTACAGCAAAAAATACGTTGTAACTTTTTATTTTTTTTATCAAAATTAGGCTCAATGTCCGACAACTTAATGGGAAGGTCTGAAGCAGCATCCAGTCTGTTGCTACATTTGTTTTTTGCTAAGTCGAAAACACAGCCTCACATCGGTTAGCTGTTAGAGATGGAAGGATAACCATAAGAGATTTTTCTGCTACTGCATTCTGACCACAACTATAACTTGCTACACATTTTGTACAATGTTTTAAGTTTCAAATTTCATTTTGATCGGGCTTAGGGGTTCATATTTCCTTCCAACTCCCCCCTACGATGGGCCCACTGTTCGACGGGAGTAACAAAAATTGTACTCTCATAATTAAGCACTGTGAGGGAAACATGATCCTTTGCGGTGCAATTTCAGGAAACGGTGTTTATTCTCTTCCTAAAACTGAAGGGAATTGATGATAATTTAGATTCGTCGACATCCTGAAACGCTATCCCCGAAACAAAAGAAAAATTCGAACTGTCACTTTATTTGTAGTAAATACGTAGTAAATACAAGTAGAATTGAGTTGCACTTTTGTATGCTGTCATGTTTATGTTTCAACTCCTTAGCTATAATTAAGCAGACGCAAATTAAATCAACGTTAGGCAGATAAAGTGCATTGTCCAAAAAAATCAATATGACAGTGACTAGCAATAAATCTCAAAATTTAATTTATGATGTGTCTGTATAGGAAAGTAATCAGAGATAAAAACGTACAGAGAGTAATTTTCTTAGATTAACTTAAGACCTTGAATTCATTTCCTTTCTCAAATTACTAAAGAAAGGATTGAAAAAATGATTTGTCTTCTCTTCTGATACGCAGCATGGCATGAGTTTCTTTAGGTTTTCATGAGATTTGAAGCCATAGATATGCATAAGATTTATCATCCCACAATATTCAATATGCTGATGCGAACATTTTTTCTCTGCTATTCTTCGTAGAGTTTTATAGTCAGTGATATATGGAATATTACACCGATGGGATAAGCATCCATACTAGGATTTCCTTTTATGTTAACAGGTGCATTTAAGATTACCTTCGGTAACAACATGGGTTCTATATATTCATTCACATTCACATCGGATGTTACACAAGTCATATATATTTTTTACAAAAAAATTTAGGGTCTAATTACATCACCTTAAATATTTTATATGAATTACATAAATGAGAGTAGGCTGCTCAGAAAAAAAAAATATTACTACTTTTACATATATTGATTAAATCGTCATTACAAATAGTGTAGCTTAATGAAATAAAAAATTCGGCTTTACATGATACAACGTGCTTCTATCATTGAATAATATCTCAAAAATAATGAATGTTTGGCGGCCACAGTTCGTAAATTCAATACAAAATCAGTCGTTGTCAGCGGTGAGTGCTACTGGTGGTCGATATCGCGACTTGATAACATAGTTCTTTCTATCGAAATTGGATGATATTGACGTGGCCAATATGTGGTTTCAACAAGACAATTAGACAGTTTCACGTCCTTTTGCAAAATGAACGTATTCGTCAGAATGTAGATTGGTACGTATCCGACACAGTGACTCAAATTGCCAAACCTTAAGAGATGTTATACAAAGCTTAACATCGCAAAATGTTATCGAAAGTCAATCATTTTTAGTTCGAAATGTTCAAAATGTTCTTTAAAAATAACTGTCCTGGCTCTGGTGGAACATAATACAAGCTCGTGATATTAGTATTTTTTTAAATAGCTGCAAACACAATGAAAGAAAGAAAACTAGGCACCTTCGCTTATTTCACTACGTTTTTTTTTCGTATTTTCTATGAGTTAAATGAGAATTAAAGCAGTTCCATACATTCACTATTAAAATTGTCATTAAGTGTCCTAAATTGGAAAACATCACACACAATGAAATGAAAATTGAATTATTCAGCCGCTGGCAGCTAGTTTTTGAGCATTTCATCGCTTTTTTCCAAGTCATCTTTGTTTAAAACTCAATATCATGCAGACCACGGTATATGATCCTTCGCAGTGTAATTGCTGGCTCTTCCCAAAAAAGACTTGTTGCCTCTTCTAGATATATCCGATTTAATATATGAAAAAAATGTAGTGTCAAAGAGTATTATGACGTCTAAACACGTAGTCTAAATGATACATAAATTTGTTATCTATTACGCTCGTAATGATTGCCAAGCAAAAGTCTGTTCAGAGATGAGGGTATGACTTAAAAGGGAAAACTACTGATGCTCAATGTTTAATTTAAGGTCACAAAAATCATAAGCCACCAACAAAGTCCAAATCAATCGCATCCGTGTATTTATTTTCCCCAAAAGCAACATAAATTTACAAGTTAAATGAAACGAAAAAATATTTGCAGAGTGCCTTATAAAGTCACCCTAAAAATACCATGCAACCTTATCAAGTTCTCTTAAAAAAGAATCGTTAATTCTATTTATTCAATTGAAAGCCAGAACAAGTCAAATGCAATGAAAACGATAATGATGCATCCAATGGAAATTCATGCAGTCGTTATCTACGTTGTGGGTTAGCCTTTTTGAAATTTACGATTTGGTCGTAATATGGCGATTAAAGCATTATTTCAGAGATGTACTCAAAAAGTTGCAGAATGTCATGATTCCGCTTCGAATATTTTCACACCTCACTTCATTTATTGTAAAAAATCTAAAAATGTTGTTTATGTGGGTGCACAGCGAACTTAATATTTCGATAAATCGATACATTTCGACACGCTCAGCCTGCTGGTACCAGCAAACTGTAGTGAGGTTATTTATGAATTCAACACAACTTCAAGTTGAATAAGGCGCGTTGGTAAGCACAGACTAAAATATAAAATATTCAGTCCGAAAAAGCACCCCAACCGAACTTCGGGGGATAGATTAAGGGAAAATGTTTTGCTCACTGACGTGCACACCTGTGTTCCATTAAAAGGGATTTTGTTATGATTTCCAAAGTATGGTAGTTATTCGTCATACCTGAGTATATGTTGGAAATTTCATCATAAATAGTAATGGAGAGGCATAATTGTTTATTAATTCATTTTATCAATTTCAAGTTGTTATATAATATGATGATTGGAGGCTTGTTAATACCTGTTGTGACACATAGCATTTTACTGAAAACTTCATGCACTCTGTTCTTAAATCTTGAAACCTTCAAGACAAATATGAACGCTCCAGAATATTTTTGATTTTCTTTTCAAGAAGGGAAGAGCTTTTTTGCTTACTCTCGACGTTTTTTTTTTTCAAAACATGTGCTGTTGGTCAAATTGTATGCTTTAACGGGCGAATAAATCAGTGAATGTAATGCATCCATAGAGTTTTGAGAACTTGCCAATTTCGTTTTCTTAGCACCTAGACAAACTTTAGATTAAGGTTCACTTTTTCATTTTATTTGACTTGTTTTTTTCATTTCATATTATAAAGTTCTGTCATACGACTAACAATTTCATAATTATTTAAAACATGATGAATGAATGCATATAGTGGACCTTACATAATTTAGTGACCAATTTGTTCTAACTTAGTGGCAAGCGACATTTCAATAAAAACAATACAATACGTTTTAGGACGTGGGGTGACTATGCGAATCTAACATGTAAAGTTGTTTAATTTATAATAGTTCAAGCTAAGATCAATATGCGAAATAAAGGCAGACAAAACAGAATAAAAACCATTATAATACATTCAGTCCAGTAACTTTAAAGACATTTAAAATTGGTCATATCAGTTTATAATTTGTTGTGCAACCCTTCAATTTTTTAATTGTTCGGCTAGAGTTAATATAGCTGGAAAACTAATTGTGTCTGCATGGGATGTTAACACATTGATTTTTAAGCACTGTCTCAAAATACTTCAAGAATATAAAAATACCTCAATGATAAAATAAAACAAAAAAATAAAATAAAAATCTAAGGCATTTTTGAATAAAGAGCAGCTATAAGTGTGATGATGTGCAGAGTGAGTAAGGGAGCTAACTCTTTCAGTGCAGTTCAAGCCGATTTAATTGTCTATTGATCCACCTTAACTACTGGTATCCGGTTTAATACCATTATTTTATTTAGTAATTTATTGCTTATTTAATTTTTTTTGATTTTTGAAATCATTCAATCAATATTTTTGAGTTTAAATATTTGAAGGAAAAAATCGAGTAGGTACGTGAAATGCGTTAAACAAATTGTACAGTATTGCAACTTTGAGTGTGCAGCACCATAGTAGACCATGGGCGGGTTCATAAACGTCACACTGCGGCAGCCCTGCAAGATTTGAGTTCATAAATTTAAATAAATCGCAGTGACTATGCATGAGAGCAATCGGCAACTGCGTTCATAAAAGCAATGTGACAGTCAAAGTTCGATCAAATTGGCAGTGATTTTTGTTTTGCTGCAGAATTGCAGGAAAACCGAAAAGTAGACTGTTTCATGCAAGAATGGTGCCTAAGAACATCATACGGATATTCTCTTGTTATTATAAAGACATTTCTGTAGCTAGGAACATGTTTTGCCTTCGAATTCTTTTTACTCTTTAATATTATTGAAAGCTGGTCAGTTCATTATATGTGTCATTAAACCTAATATCATACTCTTCTTAGACATGATGAAGACATTAATTGTAGCAATTCAGACGTCAACCGAACACGTTTTGTATCGGCTACTTACGTTGCATTTATGAATACCTTTTTGACAATGCTGACCTGCTGCAAACTTGCGGCAGCATTCGTGTTCATAAAGTATTGAGAAAATGTTTTGTGCAGTGCAGGGGCAACAATGTTGCATTGAAGAACTCAACCCATAAGTAGAACTGTTTTGGAGTGTTAGTGCTTAGTGAGACAAAGTTTACTAACAAATATTTTCCTTCTGGGATTTCAATGCGATATAAGAACGATATAATATGTTTAAGAAGCAATATAGGTAGAAGTGTCTACAGTACTTAATTTCTGCTTCAAATTTCACATGTACATTCCCAGATGT
This sequence comes from Eristalis tenax, assembly GCA_905231855.2. Taxonomy (NCBI): domain Eukaryota; kingdom Metazoa; phylum Arthropoda; class Insecta; order Diptera; family Syrphidae; genus Eristalis; species Eristalis tenax. The sequence goes on from HG993124.1 coordinate 117,149,384, forward strand.
CAGTTCTCTTTGACGTATATATGTGATTGCAAAAGCGATATCAAGTCCGGGACACGAATTGGATGGCACCGAAATCCAGAGTTTCCAGTAAACTTTATAATCAGTTGCCGTTGCCGAGTAAGACACTGAATACCACTGGATTGAATAATACCACATCGTCACAGATATATTACTCTTATGCTTATAAGCTGCGTAGATGACAAAATCATTTTCCTAATCTTTGAAAATCAGTTTACTAATGCAATTTCACTGCTAGCTAGTAATTTATCATTTATCCCTGAAAGGCGCAAGGATACACATTCGTATACTCTTGTTCTTCACTTTCTTTCACATTCAACGACTACTGCCGCTTAGAAACAGTATCCCCTTTTAGGTGCAGAAATTAATCCTTTGTGAAGCTATTATTTCTCTTTCATGATTTATTGACATTTTTGACATTTAGACCGTCGTCATAAACCGAGAATGGCGTTATCGCAAACCGTGCTCACGAATGCTAGGACACTTGTCTCGCCTTTCACTCTTCTTGAACCATATTTGGAAATGCGTACGTTTCGTAAATGTATAGACCGGAAACGACTTGAACACCAGCAGCCTCATGCTAATAAATATGCGCATATATATTCAGACACAAATATATATCACTCAAAAGTAACGACACTTAGGCACGAATTATGCATAAAAAAAGAATCAACGGCATAAGCAAAAGTCAACGAATAAGAATACTTCTAAAAGCTTTCTCCGCAATGTTTTCCTTTCAAGGAAAATAAAAAGACTGATAAGAATATTATACGTATACTTACGTGTGTATATACAGTACATTCGCAAGCCTTCTGTCAATATGTTTTGTTTTTAAAAATTCATGATGTGTTTGGAAAAACATTGGCAGTGAGGAATCCGCAATGATGAGGTTTCAGTTGTTAGTGGTTATCAAACTGAAAAAAAAATGGTATGGCATGCCAAGGCCCATAAGAATTCCTACAAATTAATGGTTCAACGGCCAGATTTACTATACCATAATTTAGATAAGATTTCCCAACGTTTGAATGAGCACTTTTACGGACGGGAATGGATTGGGGCTTCAACCAATAAGGCTCTCATGTTTCGATGTGTCTTTCCTAGGTTTCTGCAATTGCGTCAGGTTTGTTAAGGTATTTTCTAACGTTCTATCACCAAGAACAGAACCCATGTAATTTGTCTTTTTGAGACATATCTCAATAGCTTCCAAAGCGGCCAATACATCTCACTTCAGAAATATGGCATTTCGTGCTTTAGGCAGGAATCTTAAGTTCGGGCCATTGATGATCAAAATGGAGACGTTTGTGGGTGAGTGTGGTTTAGAAATCTTATCGTACACCATCGAGTGATTGCAATTCGATGGGAATGCTGAAACGTTTGAGCGAATTCAAACTGTTCCATCGCGTGAAGCGGAAAAATGGCAATTGTTTTCATCAGCTGGCATTGCCCCTCCACCGGATGTTTGTGGAGTGAAGCGGCTTGGAGTGGCGGCTGGTGGTGAGCATAGAACTGCGTGGTTTAAAACGCCCGAAGTTCAAGAAGCCATCAGAGAGAAGAAGAAGACCTACAGAGACTGGATTCCCTTGAGGGACTCTGCTTCTCTTGACCGGTACACTGAGGCGCGAAGAACTTTCAAATTGGCTGTGCATCTAAAGATCAGTCTTGGAAGGAGTTCGGCGAGAAGTTGGAAAGCGAACATAGATTGCTAAAAAGGTGCTCCGACAAACCATTCACCTACTCACAGGAAGGAAATTCAACATCATCGAAGGAGTCAAATCCAAAGATGATGTGTTGCTTTCCAATGAGGTGGACATCTAACAGCACTTTTCGGAGCTGTTTTGCTCAATCCCGAACAGGGCACTGAGGATGGCAGACCTGTAGTTTTGAGTGGGGCGTGGGTATAGAGGGAGTTTTGTGGCTACCTCGTTTCTTTAAAGTGGCCTGGGAACCTGGCTATTGGCAAACTGGGTTAGCTGTCTCACTTTTCACAAACAAAAGAGATTGCTCTAACTGCAGGGACAAGTCCTTTTAAGTCTCCCGGGAAAGTCTAGGCTAAGATGTTGGAAGCGCATTCTAGAGCTATGGGCGAGCCCAGGATGGGAGATTAACAGTGCGGTAAAAGTACAAACGACCAGATTTTCACTCTAAGAATGGTACTTGGGAAGGCTTGGGAGTAGGCCAAGCCCATCTACAGCTGTTTTGTGGAATTGGAAAAAGCATATGTTATTAAAGGGTATGGGATTGATGTTAATCTTCTGAGGATCAATTTTGAAACAGCTTGGTAGATCTGGTTACAGGCTTGATGTCAAGGCCAGTTAGCGGTTTTCAACTCAATATTTGTTCCAACTCTCATCTATGGTCATGAAATTTGGGTAATGACCGAAAGAATAAGATCGCGAATACAAACTGCTGGGATGAGATTTCACCGTGCTATTGTAGGAATTACTCGCTGGGATAGGTTGAGCAGCACGGCAGTGCATAATTAAGAAGAACGGAAAGGGCTATGCTTTGGTGGTTTGGTCTCGTGGCACGATTGTCCCCTTCCCCCTATGCGACGGCTGGGCAGACCCAGGAAGAGGTGGTTGGGTCAATTCCAAAAACATTGCCTGGTTACGCTTGGGCATAACTCCTAATGGGATAGAGTCGATGGCGGAGGATCGAGTTGCCTGGAGATCTATCGTGCGAGGTTTACCCCAGCGGCCACTTTAGTGGAGCTTGCGTGTCAGAAGATGATGATGATGATGAGTAATAACAATAATATCGGCTTCCTTTAGTCAGTGGTGGTAGTGTACTGCTGTTCTCTGACGAGTGATTGGGACCTGCAAGGGATTTATGCCAACTCCAAACGTCAAAGTTTCTGAAGTTCTTCCTAGCAGGTTTCACTTCTTGAGCATTGTCACTCACAGGTGAAGCCGAGAATTATGAAGGTTTGCAGATTAAGCAAAGCCACGCAGCGCAGGAGTCTACTCACATACCGGAAGCAAATATATACTCCACTCATTTCGGTTTAAAATTTTATTAACTTAACACAACAACTAAAGAAGGCGAAGAAATTTCAAGTATAGCGTTTTATTTGTAATCAGTCAAAAGCAATGATCGTAGCAAGAAATAGAAAAACTAAAACGTTAGTATTACATGTTAGTTTAGATATTTACTTAGCACTTTAAAATGAATTAATATATCAATATCGAAAATGTATTGTATGTGGCAAATCACCCTTGCCGTCTTTCTAGTGTTAAGAAGTAGCTAGATGCTCTTCATATTCATTTCCTGTCCGACAATAAATAAATATTCTTAAGCTTCTAAAATAACTCCGTATATGATGAGTACACAGGCAAATGAGCTCTTTAACTTATTTACTTGCAAATGAATTCTGATCACGCCCAAACATACAAATGCTCTCTTTTGTCAAATTATTCAAAAAGTTATCTATTACGTTGATGTCATCCCCTCACCAGCACCCTATGATAATTAAAAAAGAGTTGCGAAAGTTGTGCAATTTGTAACAGGCGGTGATATGTTTCACTTATGACGTGTGAACCCTTGTGAAATCCTTAAATGAGTGCAAAATTATGACAGATGAACTTTTAATTTGCGCCTTAATAACGAGTATAATTTTCATTTACACATAACTTTACGTTGATATGTTAAAATGTAAAGTAAGACTTGAACGTTGAATCTGCAGTACGTATGTACCCATGTTGCGTCGTAAATATATACGTTTATATTACACGTGCCGAAAAGATTTTTAATTTATTTTGATGTGTTGGGTACATTTTTTATTTATTTGTACGCTTTATGACCGGAGCAACTGGCTGCGGATAAAACCTTAAAAAATTAATGGTTTTCGTTTCCTGCTGATCGGGAACTGGATTTTATACAGAACCGTAAATTAATTTTTGTCTTGCTCTCATTTTATTGCATTATTAAATCAATTTGAAAACAATTTTCTTTACTTGCAGGTTTTATTAAAAATTAAATAAATCTTCGAGTCGGAAATTACTTTAAAGCTCTTTTCACACTGTCCTTCGCATGGTCGGATGTCGTCGAGTGTCGGAAATTTGAAAATCTAAAGTGATAGGCGCTCACGACGACGTGACCATATGATCGGTTAGACACTTTAATAAACTGCAATAGATGTGAGGCAGTGTGCATCGAAGTCACATGCTCAAGAAATTTGTAACGAAATAGAACTAGACCAATTATTCTATCAATTGCGAGATGTGATCCTTCTCGTCGCTGTGGTAACAATAAGCAGTAAGTTTCGCATTAATTTTAGCCAGAAGTAAGCCAGTCCACATAAGCGAACTTAGCAGCATTCTATCAGGAAGCTATTATCCTGGCAATATTACTATATTTATAACAAACATAAGAAATGTATTGGAGAACTTTAAATGAGACCTCTAAACACGCTTGGAGTGTTCTGCACTACTATGGAATTGAGGGTCATTGGAATTCGACGTCTTGTAACATCATCATCATCAGATTGAGAAAAAGTATGATTTACCCTCAATCTTTCGTGTGCATGTGACTTAGTTATCCTCACATCTTCCCAGTTTGAGGTTATGGTAATTTCCAGAACGTCTATTCAATGCAATCTACAGTTAGTGGGGTGGTTTTCCAATCGAAAACATATGCGATCCTAATGACCACGAACGATATTGTGAAGAAAATGTGGAAGGGGAAAAGTATCTGTGTCTGTAGTGATAGCCGAGCTGTACTCAAAGTCTTGCTGAATCCTTCAATCACTTCCAGGATAATCACTTCAGGAATGAAAGTCCTCTCTGAATTCGATCGGCAGTCATAATTCACTAAGCCTTATCTGGGTTGCGGGTCACCACGAGATCGCTGCAAATGATGTCGTCGATAAACTTGCTAGACAAGTATCAGAGGAAATATCCTCAGGACCTGAACCTGTGCTGGGTCTACCTGTGTTGGTCAGAGCTTCCATCGATGGTTGGGCCTCTCGAGAACACAATCGGAGGTGACATGACTCTCCAGGATTCAGACCGAACAAGCGCATGCTCCCAAATATCTGTAAGAAATATGCGGTATTTATGTTATCCCTTTGCAGAAAAGGCTGCAGACGACTAACAGGCGTACAAAGGGGACACTGCACCTTCGTCAAACATCTATGTGTGCCTGGCCTAAGCCGCGAAACCCTCTGCGACACCTGGGGAGAAGACGACGACACTGCAGAGCACTTCCTCTGTCACTGGCTCGCCTTTGCTCGGATCAGGTATCAGGTCTTTTGCGCTAAAGTGGTGAGAGCTGATGACGTAGGGTTCTCACAGATGCGCCTGAAGGTTGTTTTTTGCAAGAAACTGCAGCAGAAGTAGGTTGCTGCCTGGCAGTACAATGGATCAGTTTTTGAGTATGAGTGCTCCAGTATAGTGTTAAAAACCATCGAAAAAAAGTGTCAGTGGGGTTTAAGTATCTCATGGTCTTTGTCACGAGTGGTGGGATGAGTAACTCTGAGCTTTCCTGTAGGGTGTACCAAGCTCGTTCAATTTTGAAACAGCTTGGAAGATCCGTAACCAGGAAGGTTTGGTGTCAGAGACAAGTTAGATCTTTTCAAACCAGATTTTATTCCAACTCTCACATATGTACGTGAAATTGGAATACAAGCTGTCGAGATAAAACTTCTGAGTGCTGTCGTGTGAGTTACTCGCGGTGGCTGAGTAACACTGCAGTACGCGAGGAACTCCATGTTGTACAGCTGCTTCTTCTGGTCACGTGGCATGAATGATCCCTTGAATGCAATTGCACCAAGTAGGCGGCCGCTTGCAAACAAAGATGGTTGGCCTAATTTCAAAAACACTTTTCTTATTATTTGAAATACGAATATTCAAGTTTAATTCATGGGCAAACGCACCAGCATCTTTCAAGCAGATGTCTATGTCATAGACAGATGCATTCAAATCAATCTTAGCAGGAACTATACCAGCATCGACACAGCACTAATGTCTGACAGTCGTGTCCCTATCTTGGCACTAGACTAAATGGTGTGGATGTGAATGCCTAAAGAAATTTAAAGAGTTGAGAAGGAGAAACAGAGTAATACTCTGTTGCATACCTGGCTATAGGGAGATAGAAGACAATAAAATGGTCGACTCCTTACTGAAACATCGTAACCTTTCACAGGCTGTGGGAGACCATGCCTTCAGAGCAGGATTCAGGAGGAAGGAGTCTGGTGAAGGAACCAGACAGAAACCTGTAACAAAGCTCGCGTCATGACGCAGACCAAGAAAATCTTGAGCCGATGGTGGTTGATGCCGATTTTAATATGAGCATCAGATTTGCAGACTCAGGCACCTAAGAAAATAAGGGGTTTCCGGAGAAGATCTCTCTCAGATTTCTTTTAGAGTCTAATTTACTGGGTTGTTGTGAGGCCCAAGCTCACAAAAGGCAAAGATATGAGAAGGTTGAAGTGGAGTCACAAGAATATCTCATCTTCAGATTCCTAGTGGAAACTCGCTTAGAAGATCACACTAGAATAAATCTCCTGCACCTATGCGCAAAAATAGTCCATATCCCCGATAAAAACTCTGAAAAGAACCAAAGGGGGCACAATAGTCCCTCAACAACAATAATAATTGGGACGGTTAGAATCTCATACATTTACGCACCATTTCCGTGAGCGAATGTTTATTGTCAATAACTTAGATATGCAAATTAATGAATTTACTAAATTTTTTACAGACAGTTCTTAACTCAAACGATTATTTACCAAAACGACATAAAAATTACCAAATTACCAAAATTCCCAAAGCAGAGAAAAATTTACCAAATTTGGCTCAAAATTAGCAAAGTGGCCACCGTGGTTATTTGTCTCTCAGCATTATTCGAAAATTCCACATTGAAAAGCAACAAAATTGTTTGTATAGGAAATGTCATAAGCATGTAGACCACAATCTGTGTGGAAATGCAGAGCAGTGTGGTCAAAGATATATCCAACCCGAGTAACTAAAAGAATTTGTAGTCAGTGGGCTCAGTTCTCAACTGTCGATATTTCAAAGACCTTCGTCAGTGAACACGGGTCAGTGCTTTGACGGCATTGACCTCAGTCATAGACTTTAAATGAAAACCCATTGCCTCACTATAGCTTCAGTTTTTACTAAAGCATACTATAGCAGTATAAATCATGATCTGTTTGTGATTTGTCAGCAGAACGCGAGAGTGTGTTGATTTGATACATGATGATGAATCATTTCAAACGGCATGCACCAAAATAGGTTATCATGAAAAAAAAATAAAATCAAAATTTGAACGAAAACAAATTGTGCTGCCAATAAAAGTATACTTGTTGCCATCGAACTTAATTGCTTAAACACTTTCGCGTTTGTATCCCTTATTTATTACATTCGCAGACTTTATTTTTGCTTTTTTCGATTTCTTTCGTTAAAATGGCCAAAATATCAAAAATAAATAACGCGCACATTTTAATGAATTTCCCTCCATACCACGGACACGTTAATTAGAAATGTGAAGACCGGCGAATGCGACGCAGATAAAAAACGTAACATCAATTGATAATTTATAGCGTTAAAAAATTTTCCACGCTGTTGTTTATCTCATCCGTTCTTGTTGAGCCGTACCTCCTTCATTTATCCTTCGGTTTAATTGAAATGCGTCCTCACCCGCAAATGGAGATTATTTATGCTAGTCGCAGCCGACACGGATTTTCAGTGAACGCAATTATTCTGTCGGTAGCAACCATTTCATTTACGAACGCAAACGCTGTAAACTGTTTGGAGCGATTTCATTTTTAGTTATTTTTCTTTCGCTCAATTTCGCTCATTTTGCATTTCATTCATTCCATTTGCTTGTTTTGTGTGTTTTTTTATTTTTTTATTGCAATTTCCAATTGGACGTTCGGATATTTGAATGCAGAAGAGTTCGATGTTATTTATTATTTTGTACAAACGGACACCCAGCAGGGATTCACTCATTTTGATGAGAGAATCGCTGTAGTTTCTTTGTTTCTGAAGGGGGTTGAATTTAGGGCGAATGAATTAAATACGTTTTGTATTTTCTGTGCGGATAGCGGGTGAAATTACCTTTTCGTTGAGAACTGTAATCAGATTGATTTATGGTAATTAGAAGAGGAGACAGCTTCACTGCAATACGGGGTCGATTTGTGTTTGCGAATCTTTAATAAATTGAATCTCGACATCGGAGATTTCGAATTAAAAATGAAAATCAGCTGATTCGGATGAATGGATCTAAAATTTGAATACCACCAATTAAGCCAATGGTATGGGTTTCAATTTGTATTCCTCGATGGTAGCAATTCATTGTTTTCGTTCCTCGATACTCAGAGCTGGGGGAATAATTTACCGCATCTAAATGATATTACGAGATATTCAAATTGATCTGTATCTGGGAGGCACACCAACAGTGATTTTACGGGAATAATTTTACAGCCGAAATGTGATCGGAATCTTCGTTGAATAATTTGTTAAATCACATTAAATGAGATACATTTATGTACTGAGTTCCACAGAAAGGGATGGCTACCTGGGCTTATTTAGTTTCGTTTCACCAAGCCCACAAGGCATGATTTTGTTGTTGTTTTTTTTAATAAACAGCCCATTTAGCTCACAGCTATCAGATTGTCGACGGCGGATCAGCTCTTAGCAGCAGCCCCCATATCATCAGAAGGATATCTATGGGGCACAGAAGTTCACGACTTCTTTAGTTTGTCCTTCCTACGAACAGTTTTAGAGCAAAAATTCTTATCACATCGGCATTCGTACTATGCATCTGGTATTCCCAACGTATAATGAAAGTAGAAGTTATTTGATAGCAGACTAGAGTAACATAAAACAGACAAACATAAAAAGTTCGTCTAGCAACACAAGGATGATGATTGAAATCTGAGGGTTTTCGTCAGGATAATCGTCCACGGCAGGAGTTGATAAACGAAAGTTGCACCCTTCTGACCAAAATAAAGCTGCCTTTACAATCGCGCAACGGAAATTACGATTTTCCAAAGCAGATAGGGTCAAGTTATCCGGCGTGCATAGTGTCTAAGATTGTTGTTGCGTTTAATGAACTCTGTCCCGTCAGACGTCTGTCTCATTAAATTACTGAAGGACTGTGTCTACTTAGGTGGCCTAGATAATTCAAGCAAAGGATCACCGCAATATAGAAGGCTCATTTTGAGATCCTGTGAAGCCAGTTTTTCAACATCAAGATCAATTTGACTTAAGTCCGCTTCCTAAGTCCCTTCGATTCGATAGAGGTGGATCGAATTCGCAGACCCTTTTAGTTGGAGTATTGATGATTGTTTTCCTGTTCTAAAATCGGTCAGATACGTAAGGAGCGTTTAACGATCTCAAATGCCATCAACACTACATTCTGTAGAACTAGACAAAATTACACGATTCCGTTGCAATTTTCGAATAGTGAACAGAACTGCACGCTGTAACTTTCGTATATTGGCGACTGTAGATATCAATGTGAAATTCGCAATACTTTCCAAAATGTTTCCTTGTGTAAATATTTAGCCTGTAGTCGATTAAACAGGTAGGAAGCCCCGCTGGTACGTGCAAGACCATTTAGGTCGAGTTATGTATATGCTAGAATATGTAACACTTTTTACACGCCATGCACAAACCAGTGCGTACTAGGAGCTCTAACTTTAGTATGTTTAAAACGATCTGCGTACCTTGATCTTCAATATCCATCATTGATATTGCACAGCCAACGTTTCAAAAATAAAAAAAACAACTTTTGCAGTCATGGCAACGAAAAAATGTATACAAAAATCGGATCACGCTATGAACCATCACTCTCGCTTGAGCAATTCAACTTTTGTTAGCATGGACCGTTTGTTTGCAACAACAAATATGGGTACTTTTAACTTTTGCATTTTGACTGGTGGCCTATGTGACGAACCACTGTGTGGTGTCTTGTCAAAAATCTACAGTCCAGGCACTCTGGTATACAGTGCAGACTGATACTTCCTATGCGTACCCTGAGGACGTGTTTGCAAAGTGACTGACATTTCAACAAATATTTGAACTGTTTAAGAGCGCAGACATTTTAATTTTCATTCTATTGTGGCTAAACAATACTCGTATCCCTTTTTATACTGCATTATAGATTAACTCACCATGGTTGATACACAATTCACTCATGAGTAATTTACTTTTGTATTATTTGTCTTATTTTAAAACCACTTGCCCATTGAAGCTAAAACACCGACACTTATTCCTTATTAACTTGTATAGATTTAATGGTCCACGTATACACCGAATTACTTATACCTTCTCTTCATGTTCTTCTTCTTGTATGGATTCAAATTGGGTCTGCACGCTTGAACTACCTTACCAATAACAGTCAGTAATTCTCACACATTATGCATGAAAACACAAAAAATGCCACCATTTATTCGTAGATACATTTATAATCCTCAACAAATTTCCCAATATCGAACTGAATTATCAGCGATATACTCTCCACACACACGCAACGCAAAGGAATAAATTTCATAAAGAAAATACAAGAACAAGAAGTTGATATCTTTGACCTTTTAAGTTTATAAATCTCTTCGGTCCGGCGAACATTTATCAATTTCATGTCCCTAATCCTAATTGATCCAATCCAATAGAGTTGAAAGTCGAATCACGAGCCACAAAGAAAAACACCCGGAAATATCTGCTTCAACATACACTCCCCCGTTAATGCCAGATACATAGAAATGACCATTTTCTTATATTTACTTTTTTCTTCCTTTTCTGATTGAGTAAACTTACAATAATGATGTACCACTTACAAGAGCGAAACAAAGAGGCATTTCTTAATATCGTCATCCCTTGGAGAGTTCCATAACTCCAAACGATACCAAGTGAAATAATCCACAGAATACCCATTTCAAATAAAATACCTACCTAATGACCCATGATGGGATGAAAGTAAAATATCTATTGGCTCATCTGTAAATCTGAGCGGAAAGCGGTTCTTCCGGCACCCACTTTGATTTCTATCATGTTTAATGGCAATTAACGTGTTTTACCGGAAGTGCCAGATTTCTCTTCAACCGTACAATGAGACATGCCATGTCATGCCATCGACGACGCCCAATTTACGTCATTCGATGTTCTAGAATCTCGGATAGAAGAACTCAATAAACGCATACAGCAATCTTACCGAAAGCCTTGAAATAAAAATCACATCCATCCGTTAGCTCACAAATATTGACGAACGTGTCGGGGGTTGAATGGTGAAACAGGAATTTGGAAAAGGAGGAAAAGGATTTCTTTTACTACATGCAAGAACATACATATGGACGTGCCTTTAAACGAACGGATACTAATATCTCTTTAATGACATCTTAATAAAGACTCAAAGAGGATGGACGACATGGTCAACAATAGTCGATGTGACTCCTATAAAATAGGCATCATGCCGAGAACAATTGTATTCCGATAACGTTTTTACTCGGTTTGTCTTACTATCTAAATCTGCTATGGTTAGTCCTAACAATGGCGTGGTGTTGAGTCTTTTACACATAATGAGGGTGGAAATAAATCTACATCTTGGTGTGTGCGTAAATCTTTCAAAAAATGAGCCCCCTCCTCTATGAATGAGTGGGTCGGTGGCGGCTGTGTGTATCAAGACAACAACATCGTCTGAATTACAGCCATAAATTTGGTTCCTGTTTGTCGTAAACGATTGACAATGGAAATAAAGTTAGAAAAAGGGGAAAGTCTGAGGATAACGAATAAAGCGTTATTGCCGATTGACATCCTAGAATCGAGTTAAGTTCGAGCGCAATATCTGCACAGTGGATGCAATGATATCTAAATCTTAGCCAAACTTTAAATTGTTGTTCTTATAAATAAATACAAAGAATATCAGAGAAGAAAAGCAAAATCAAATTGCGTGAGAGCTTGGGAGACTCGTTGATTTACATTCGCTGAGAACTGATAACTCATTAGGGCATAGTCCAAGAAAAAAACAATTTCCATTTTACTATACAGAAAAGTATAAAGCCGCCTTTACATTTTCGTTTAAATAAAAAAAATAAATGCATTTCGTTTTATTTGAATTACGACTACTTTATCCTTTTAGAGTTACACTAAATCACAAGGTTGTTGTCACCCAAATCTCAGATATACACCTGCTGAATAAGTATTTAGGCAACCTCATCAACGTGATGGGTGGGCCTTCACTTCAAAGTGTTGCTGAAATTAATGTAGGAGCGGTAGAATGTCTCAGTCATCAAAGTTGATTATAACAACACCGGAGGGTTTTATTACTTGATTGTAAAGTAAAAGCCTAAGATAAACTTCAGAGATTTTCAATTTGCCTAATGAATGTTTGTTTTCATTCCTCTTATTTTAACACGTTCAACAGTGAGTTTATGCTTGGGAACCTGATAACTACATAGTGGTCCTTTCACAACGACGAGTATTGATTGATATTTTTTATACGTTTCTTCTTTTTATTTGGACAAAACAAAAAATTATTTTGTTTGCGCTTTTTGAAGAAATGAAACCTGCTCCGTACAAATGTTCTGTTCACTTTCGTTCCGACGATTTCGATGGCATCAATAAGCCTTAGATGGCGTGAACTGTCATATTAAAGATCGATGGACAAATGTCAAATCGAGGATCATATCTAAAATTGTAAATAAAGTAGGTACGCATCGCTACTGCGAGGTAAGTCAAGCCCAGTTTGCAACACTCAGCACCAGGGTTGAGTAAATGTCACATTTTTGGACTTTTATACATTTAGAGTATAAGTGTATAAAATTGTAAGACAGTGTATGAAAGTGTATATATATTTTTCTACACTTTTCCTTGCACTCGCTCCGACTTTTGTACACGTAAAAAAGTGTGTATAATACGTCGACTATTATATTTACGTCAACAACCCTGTATCACTTTAGTATGCAATATATGGAGCCGAAAGTTGGACGACAAGCAAAACTGCAGAGCTGATTCTTGGTGCCTTTGAAAGAAAAATTCTACGCGGATATATGGCCAGTTGCGATTATGGTGAGTGAATGAGAAGGCACAACGGCGATGTCTACGAACAGGACCAGAATGTGGATGTGGTCGAAAGAACTTCGATTCCGATCCACCTGTTTCGAGAAGGAGAGGAAGACCGAACATAAAGTATAAAGGGCAAAGCAACGCGGACGCAACAGCTTGGTCCTGATGACTGGGAATAAGTGTGCCCAGGACAGTGAATGATGGAAGGCGATTACTCAGGTCGTGACCCTCCATGTTTCGTAGGCCTGTTAAGTAAGTAAGTAAGTCTCCACTTGGGGAATCTATTGAATTGCTTTATGTTTATTAGTAATTTGAATGGTTATGGCTAAAATTCATTTTCTTCTTCTTCTTTTCTTCCTCTGATAGTAGGTACTTGCCCTTTTGTCTTTTATTAGCTAGTGCCTCACAGTATCCCAGTTCGTGTTCTGGAATCTTATTAAATTCGCCGCAGAACTTGCAGATACCTTCTCCTGAAACCCCTAGATTCCTTAGGGGCTCCCCGTATCTACAGAGCACAGTTAGCATGCGGAAATTGTTATTTTTTGACTTAAACAGTTCTTGGCCTGCTTCATGCCAACTTTCCCTGAATTTTTCTCTAGGACATGATCCCATACACCGTGGAATGGTTCGTGATTCTTTGATTATCATATCCTTGCCACTAAGTCGGTCATTTCATTGCCTTCCAGCAGGTCTATGGCCATACAGGGTATCCAGAAGAGTTATACTCTGTTTCTCTCGGTCAACTCTTCAAGGACAAATCACTTAGACGCGTTCGAACGATCAGGATTTAATCGGCGTTGGTACGTGTTATATCGATTTTACGATATACTGCATATAAAATGCTTACAACATTTTATTGTTTGTTTAATAACGTTATTTTATTTTAATTACGAAATGTGTGGTTTCGGTCACGATATTACAGTCTGTGCATACGGTGACTGCTGCATTGTTACTTGTTTAATAAATTTAAGTTATCGTACTTAAAATGTCAGAGCTGAAATGTCCATAAAAAGGAAAAAATAAAAAAATTACTATATATACAATAAATGATATGGAAACTTAGAAAAGTGAGATATAGTGTCATGCATGAATAATATGAAGATCCTAGCCGATGAGTCGTTGTCAGCAGCTCCCCAAACATGAGGTTTATTAATATTTCAATTCATAATATTCATTGATAAAATCCGAAAAACAGCGCATACAATTAAAATAGTACGAAAATTATCCGGATTTCAGTTCATGAGTGGTCTAAGAACAGTTTATTTGATTATTTTTATTTGCACATGCAACCCACCGGCTCTTCAAGCAAATATTTGTTTTAGGACCAATTTAAACAACGGTAAGCAATTTCTATACAATTAATATCAAGTAAATGTCAATTGATTTGAAGTTCTTAACAAAAAAGATAAAAGTGTGACCTTTTCATATTCACTAGCCCCTTTTCTAGAAATCCTTGTTTAAAATGTGTTCGAATAGGAAATTTTCAAGTTATGATCGTGTAGCTTAATTTAGAGCCAGACGAAGAAGATAAATTACGAATGCATATTTCAGATTTATGTTCAAATATTAACAAATGGTGGCAGAATTGAAGCCTAGATATATAATTTTGTGTGAATAATTATTTTTGTTTGTATGTTTTTTCGAAATTTTTATATTTCCATAAAAGAGATTGAATTACACTAGACACTCGATATTGTGAGCTAATTCACTGTGTCGAGATTGTTCACTATAACGAGCTGAGACTCCTTGGAGCAAATTACAGAAAAATGTGTGTGCTATACAATTTATCAAAAAATTAAAGTAATGACAATTTTTCTTTGCAATTACTTGACAATATTTGTAAAACAGAATATTTTATTTTCAGCAAAGACCACGCATCCTAAAAAAATAAAACCCACCAGAAATCCTAAACGTCCTAGTCCTAGTCCTCGACAATCCCTGGACTACAGAAACAAAACTACAACCAACTTAGGCTGTGCTGTAATAGTAAGTCATTTTCGTTTTCTTTGAACTTATGTCAATTAATATCGTATTTTCTTCTCTTTTTAAAGACCAAAACATTCGTTTGTTCCACTTTATTTTTAGTTGACCATACAAGTGCGTTCTCAAATAGTTGGACAGCATCTCTAGAAGGCTCTGAACAAATCCGATAATCTTCCTCCGGTTGTCGTCATTCAATATTTGGACATATATACATGATCTTCGTTCTAATCGTTTAAATCGACTGCCATATGTGCTATTCTTGTTACATGGTTCAGATGACTCATAACGTATTCCGTTTCCACTGAGTTAGCATTAGTATTTTAACATCGAGTGTCTTTGTGACCTTGTAATAATGCTTCGGACAATAATCGTACTGGAATACATATGTATATATTTTTTTATAACGACTGGATGGCACAGTTTGTTAAGTGCCTGCCCTTGGTTAGTGGGGTCCCCGGTTCGAATCCCAGTGAAAGCAAAGTTAATACGCTTTTATCTGGTTTTCAAATCTGGTCCAGTGACCATTGGACGTTGGGATAGAATTAACGACACTATCCCTGGAGTGGTCGATCGATGGTAGTAGACTGACTTGGTATCGCAATGGACCAATATGTTCTAAGTGTGCTGGAGAATCACCAACAGCTCCTTTCCCTACCGTAACTATGTGCATTTTTTGATAATTTTCATGTTTGCTTTTCAAAAATGATCAGACTAGTAAACAAAATTTACTTGGCTGAAATGGTATAAAGAAGACAACAAATTGCTTCGTAAGGGGCTAAAAAACTAGTCATCATCACAAGCTCTGTGAGCGAACTTCATACAATCATCAACGAATTTTCGGCTGCAATGGTTTTTTTGTGAAGCTTTTTTTTCTAATTCTTACACAAACACGAAAATACGTAATTACACCCAAATATTATTTAGTCGTGACTTATTTAAATGACTTTTTTTTTAATTTTTTGTACGAATTTATTTCACCCCATAACTCGTACACTTTGTTGGAAACCAAGTAGAAATCCAAATATGGGCATCGCCTCCTTTGCTCTGAAACAAACGTGTCCATTTACTGATTTAAAGAAGGTTTCTCATTTTATTATTTACCTCCCTCCAACATGATGAGCCTTAGCCAAAACACCGACACATCAACTTTTACTCCGTGTAGGCACTCGACATATAATGGGTAAGTTACTCTCGATTATTGTATGTCAGCAGTTTATTTCGATACAGCACTGTTTAAGTTAGCGAATTAATGGTATAAAAGAAAGAGAAAATAATCAATAAAGTGCAGCATTCATTCTGGTACTAACTCCGAGTTTCCAGATTTCCAGCTGTCGGACAGCGATTCACCAAGTTATTTGCATGGAATCACTGCAGGTATCAAGCAATGCAGTTTCAAGGTAAATACAACATTCTATCTGCCACATGTAAATATGAAAACCAAAAATCAATGAAAACTACATACATTTTTTCAGACTGTTTATTTCTGAATAGATTCGATAATATATTTTATATTATAGATAATTAATATATTCCAACTAACAACTAAAGTAAAATATCAACGATTTCAAAAATTGTTAATTATTAAATTCGAATGAATAAAAGGCAATCGTACAGCAGCATGCACCTTTGGCTGTTTAATTGTTGTAAAACCTCCACAGGCAACGGTCATTACACTTGGAAATTGGAAACTAAATACCAATAACGATCGATAACGGGAAGCCAAGTCATTCGAAAAAATAAAATTATACCTTTCCACGCAGATTGATAATGAATTTGGTTTCAGGAATGTTTTCTTAGAAAGCGTTAGTTACAAGGATGAGCAGAAATGTATGAATAACCATTAATTAAACACTGTTGGGGTTAATATAGTCCAGATGTTTCCTAGACTTGCGAATTTGTGTCTAGTGATTGTTATAGTGGGGATTTCCCGAAACAGCACCCTTCAACGCAAGATTAACAGAACCCAAAACATTTGTCGCTTAGGTATGCACGTGTATGTGCCACATAGTAAATACTATAATTTCGGATGATTTATTTTTTTCTTCTTAACCTAGAGCTTTGTTTCACCGGAAATGAAGCAAAAATACACACACAAGCAATAGTTAGTATATACGCGTGTGTCCATATTAACAAGCAGAAATCATAGGTATGAGAAAATACAATGATGAAAAACAAGCAGAGCTGTGAGCACTTTAAGGAGTAATCTTACCCCTTGAACATTTGGAAAGCTGATATTTTGCCTGTGGCCATTACAAATAGCCAAAAGTCAAAAAGTATGACTGCCTCTGGGGGGATTGAGAAAAACATGTGGATCGTTATTAAAGGTGGCATCATTTATCTACGTCAAAATAAAGAAGGAGGTTTTGCCATAGTGGGCGTTTATATATGTATGTGACTATGCGGGGTGTGCTAACGGATATGCCTTTGGCATTTATCATATGTTCATAGTTATTTCCCAACCAGTTTTTTGTTGTTCTCGATTTCCGTAAGATGTTATATTACACCAAAAAAACATGCATGAATTGTTCCATGTGGATACATAAATATATTGTTCACAGTCGGTGCAAGGTCTACCTATTTTTTATTTCGACAGTCTGTATGCCGAAAATATTGCCATGGAAAATTAATGACGTCGAAAATGAATTAGGAACGTAACATAGCCCTGTTTTACTTATTATGGTTACGAAGGAGTCAAAGGAGATCTGCAACTAACGACTACTTTTTCATTCTATGCGAATATTCGACTTTATGGTGATTTTGTTTGAACATATGAAAGTCTAGAAATATTGAGAACGGGACATGAGTTATGGTCTGCACAAATGTCTGGGGTTGGAAATATATTGAAAGTTGAAATTATGTAAATGACAAAAATAATTTCTCAAAGCAGTAAGCATGTTCATATGTGTGCAACAAATTCCTTTTTCGCTAAGGGAAAGGATATGTATTTCTGTATGCAAGACATACAAGATTTGACTAAATTTTTTACATTTCCCAGAGTTATAGAATTATGTGACCCCACTTGGCCATTTACAACGCTTCGGAACTATTCGGGTTGCATTCTGTGAACACAAAGTTTAAGCGAATTTAATGTTTTACATTGATTTTTTGGACTCCTTTGTATCTGACTAGCACATCTCTGAAGGACATCATTATATCCTATTTTAATAACGTCATGTGCATATTAATTGGGACAAGCAAATTGCTCATACATATTAATGTCTCGCAAATCATTAAATATATCTCGTAAATTTTATTATTAGTAAAATAATAAACATTTTCCTATGAAAATCAACGTCGTTCGCCTCAGCTGCGTGTGCAACAGTCGGTTCGTTGACCCCAGTATTTGAGGTCTCGGCAAGCGGTCTCTGTTTGGCTCCTCTAATGACGCCTGCTATTTGGCATAGTCTAATGGGTTAACGTAGCCCCGAAAAATCTAAGCGGCCATTTGACAGGACCATTTCTCGATAAAAACATGTTCATGGAATTGAGCTTCAAAAACGATATTGTTACACTTGTGTCACCGCCTTGATGAAGCCAGAGAATACAAATAACGTTGCAACATATACATACATTCATGAAACAACAACACGTAGTTATCCTTGTGGTTGAAGTAGATGAGGATTTTCACCTCATAAATAAAGCCATCTTCCATCATTTCTAGATCCCAATCCCATTAGTTGTGGAGTTAAATTTATCTTATGTTCTAGATCCTTTCGCCATCTTCGCCATAATGTGGTCTTGCGATGCCTAATTCTGGACAACGTGGTGGAATAGACTATTTTAGTACGTTTTCGAAGCGTGAATGGATGCAATATTCACGACACTTCGGCCAACCCGGTGTCTCACTGACACGGGAACTTCCTGTAGCATAAATTTAAAATCAAATTTCCTCAATAGACTATGAATTATTTGCCTGCACGAACAGGAATTAAGACTAATAATTAACTTCCTCAGGGTCATATAAATAAAATAAATAATAAATAAACGACTTGGAATTTTAATAAGTGTTAAGACCGGTTTTCTTTACGCTTCACGATACATAAAATGTTGTTTTTTCCTGAATGACTGGACATTGACATTGAGACCACTGGTTTAATGATGCATTCAGAGTGGAAGTCCAAAGTTGTCTAAAACTCTGACAACTCTCAGAAAATATAACTAACAAGAAAAGGCTTCTCAAATTTTTTCTAGACGAGAATACACTGTGATAGGCCTTTGGCTGATACTCATCCATCATCGGTCTTAAGTACTGACTAAAAACCGCGAAAAGAATTAAAAGGAATGCTGAATCTCCAAATTATAGTATCTAGTTCTAATTTCTTGATTTTGTTTTTTAAGATGATGTAGAAGTGATAGATTTTTTGGAAGTTGGTGTTTTTATTCAGGCCTAGAACATACATTAATATTTGTATCAGTTAACCAAGAACATAAATATGATTTCCAATTTAGAATGTCCTTTCATGTTGTACTGTCATTTGTTCATGCAAATTTTTAATGAACCCAATATAGACCCAATATGGTCTACAACTCTTATTCCATTGATATTATTCCATTGGAACATGCGTTGGAAAAAATGCTGTCATTGTATATCATTTCAGTATATGTCATTCATTTGAAGCGTAAACAACAATAATTCTTTTCACTCAAACATGTCGAACTTTGTGCATGAAAAAGTGTTTTGCGGGGACATGACACACACTCGACGCCCCACAAGGAAGTCAGCTTTGCATCGGATTGTTACTGGTGACGAATCCATAACGAACAACCTAAGCGCAGAAAATCATATGTGAAACCCTGCCAACCAGATCAACGGCAAAGCCAAATATCCATGGCGCGAAGGTAATGCTCTGTATTTGGTGGGGTCAGAAAGGTGTGCTGTAAAACTGCTAAAACCGGGTGAAACCATCAATGGACAACGCTACCGAACACTATTAATCTTTTTGAAAAACGCCCGGAATATGCGACCAGACGAAAAAAATACATTTTCTACTTGCTATATCCACTAAGGTTTAATTTGCCTGGAATTTATTTTTAGAGCATTGCTGATTTCAGAGGAAAGCACGTTCCGTATGTATCCAGGGTCCTATTAAAGCAATATGTAAAATTACAAATGCTGAGAAAAATTTCTTTCGAATAGCTTCGTTTTTACCTTCGCCGTCTACGGAACCAACCTTCAAATTCACACTCATGAATTAAAAACAAAGAATATGACATTCGAAATGGAAGTGAACTTGGCTTCACGACAATTTCACGCAATGGAACTAGTATTTAAATCAATTTCAGATTCAGGTCATGAAATAATCACTTTGTCGAAAAGTATATCTCCTTCTGATATTGGAAACTCTCAATGGATTTCAAATACGTGCCGAAAATCAAAATCGACATTTTCCCGAAGAACACAAAGCTTAGCAAATATGTAATAGAAAAGGGTTTTTTAAATTTATTTTAACTTAAAATTAGTGAATTTTAACAATTCCATTTTCAAATATAATATAATCCATACTACGCACGACAATATGCAGGTACATTAAAGTTAAAGTTTTACTATATTCAAGCCAGCGCAACTTAACGTTTCCACGGGGCTTACGTTTGTATTTAAAATATCTCAAGTGATGTAGTTGTACACAGCTTTTATTCCGAACATCACAAGTGACTTCGCATTCCTCCATGGATTACATTGTATGCTGAGGCAATTCTTCAACGCAAATTGTTGCCTATTGTTGGAGCTCACAAAAAACGACTCCCCTCGCAGATAATAGATGACATGGGACTTTGTCTGTAACCGTTGAAAAAAAAAAGTATTTTTCTAACTTTTTCAACTTAATTTTGAGCACTGAGTTATAGTCGGAAAATTTCGATTTTCATTTATGTTGGTATCTGTTGGATGAAAATGAGAAATATGAAAACAGCCTTTCAGCAGCCGCAAAACTGCTACGGTGTCTGTACACGCTTGTAACATATGTAAAATAACAAGTATGTATGCACACGAGAGTGTGTATATACTTACGAGGAGTTTGCGTTTGAGTTTCAATCAAAACTTTTAACACAAATTTCTCTGTACGGAGCCATACCACAAAGGACATCGCGTTGGGAAAACCAGTCAATGGATGGTGGCGGTGGAAATGGGGCGGATTAGATAAAATGCAGATATTTCCAACTCAACTAACTTACACAAATAGAAAAGCACTAGAAGAGCAATGTGAAAACAAAATAATTTCACAAACACAATGCATTCATGTCCATGGACACATGGCTGCTTGTGTATACACAAACACACACTCACACACAGTTTTCGCGCATTAAGAGGGCTACATGAGCAAATTGCAACTGCAGCAATTTACCATCCTTCCGTTCTTATTTCGCCCGTATCCTGTACATTTGGACAGGAACCGGGAATTGGTGTGGTGACTTTGTACGTTTTTCTGTTTATTTGCAAACAAACATTTTATTGACAATTTGTAAAGTTTTACTTATTCGGACATGGACAATAATCTCGGAAATGAGTGTATAATCGTATGCGGGGGAATATGCATGTGTTATCGACATAAACTTTGAAACAGTTGCACTTTTGGACAGTTTTCTGTTGCAAACATTTTTGATTTGTTTTTAGTTTTGGGGGCAATTCAAAAAGTTTGCGTTCCCATTGATTCTCCGCTTCAGTTCATGTGAAGTTTATCGTGGATGTTTCAGTACAGATCTCTTAATTTAAACATTCCTCGGGGTAATGTCACGCCAAGTCATGGGCGCTATTTTCTTGTTCTGACATCTGACAAGGACTTGCAACTCACAACAATACAAGTTTGGAATACCAGCAGAGTTATAAAACAATATAAAAATTACGAATTTTCCTTCAGGAAACTACTAAAGGGTGATTTTTTAGCTATTATCTTTTTGGCAACACAAGTTTAAACAGCTGACGCACGTTTCGTGTTCTGTTCCACTGTCAAACATCTTCAGTTTGGTCTATAATTTAACCATGAATCGTCTTACAAACGAACAACGCTTGCAAATTATTGAAATTTATTATCAAAATGCGTGCTCTGTTAAGAAAGACCATCACGCGCTTCTTCATTTTATGGTCAGTTTAGACTATTTAGCTAATTTTTGGCTCAATGGGTACGTAAATAAGCAGAATTGTCCATTTTGGAGTGAATATCAGCCAGAAGCATTGCAAGAGCTACCAATGCATCCAGAAAAATAGTCCAAATCCAGAAGGTTTATGGACCGGTGGCATCATTGGACCGTACTTCCTCAAAGATGATGCGAATCGTAACGTAACTGCGAATGGTGAGCCCTACCGTGAGATGATATCCAACTTTTTTTTTGCCCAAAATGCAAGAGCTTGACTTGCATGACATGTGGTTTCAACAAGACGGTGCCACATGCCACACAGCACGCGCAACAATGGACTTATTGAGAGGCGAGTTCGGTGAACATTTTATTTCACGTTCGGGACCGGTCACCGGACTATTTTTTGTGGGGCTATGTTAAAGCTCATGTCTATACAGATAAGCCCGCTTCAATTGACGCATTGGAAGACAACGTTGAAGCATTTATTCGTGTGATACCGGCCGAAATGTTGGAAAGGGTATGCCAAAGCTTTGGATGGTTGGACAAAGCGGATGGACCATTTGAGGCGCAGTCAAGGTCAACATTTGCAAGAAATAATCTTCAAACATTAAATTATATGGACTATATATATCGATTCATATAAAGATTTCACGCATTTTTCTGAATTGTATGTGTTTTGTTTTGAAAAACTTTCCTATAGCTTTTAAAAATCACCCCTTATTTGCGGGCAGTATTGATTGAAGTCGATTGACTGATTTGTCGAAGTTTACGCAAGAATTTGGGTAAGTTTTGAAATATTAAAAAAAAATTTCAAAGTATGTAGTATCTAGTGATTTTGGTTTAAGAAACGAAGAACATGAAATACCGTCGAAAAGGATTGAAGACACCAACATGAAAGCACCCTTGGATGAATACGATGAGTAAAATTTGAGTGAAATTATTAATACAGCAATACTATGTAATAAATGCTATCACCAAAAAACTCTTTTAAATAAAGGTTTGTGAAAAAAATAGAGGGCAAAGTATGTCCGGTCAAATAGTAGTGACAGTTGTGGCAATTTTAGTGCTGCAACCGCTGTCAAAGTTACCATACCATACAACTGTCAAAATATTCAGTAAGTTATACCATTTTATTACGTATTAACTTACTTTTATTTAGTGTCAAATTTTGTAAAAGAATTGAATCTAAAAGCGAATTTAACCCTCTTGCGACTTTTTTGTTGAATCGATTTAAATTTTGTTCACATAAGGAATCTGCAAAAAAATGGATTTGCACCTTTTACAGTTATAAAAGGGCACAATCCTAACGGTTGTTATTGGACAAGAGACATACATGATAATGATAATTTTTCTATAAATTTTTCACTTTGATCTAAAAAAAATCATATTTTTTTTGGATATAAACTGCAAATAAAAGTGCAGTGTTTAAACTACGGGTAGAAAGATTAACCGTTACAGCTATCTACCTTGCAAACGTAGAGCCCCCTAAGGACGGCGGTAGGCATTACAGTGCTAATTTTGACTTCAAATTTTCAAATTGCTTACAAATCTCCAGAATTAACAGCAAATAGTTTTTAAAAAAGAGAGGATGTGAACGATTTCCACATGAATGGATCGTTTCCGCTCTTTAATATGTTTCATGTTTCTTCAAAGACCGTTCAGATTTGGTGACGCGAAGTGAGCGATTTCCACTGAGGAGTAGTTTGTAAGAATTTAGTTTAGTTCAGAATTACGAAAATATCAAAACTATTCGGATCATATATTCTCCGGCAGTGTGCTGTAATAAATAATATTAAATAACGTTGTGCAAGTGTATCATTGCGGAGCCTGTCGGCCAATACATTAAATAAATATAACTTGCACGCTTTACTCACGTCAAACAAAACAAAACATGATATCCATCCCGAAGAATATTCATCAAATAGCAGCTGTCTCTGGAGCTACGTTAAGTCCTTAGCCTACGCTAACAAGTCAACAACTTTGGTTCGGCTCAAGGAGCTATTGCCGGAAAACCGGCGCACATATTGGCCAGGGCCATGACAAATTGAACCGAGAGCTTAAAATACATACGGGAGAGGTCGAGGCGTTGTGGGTTGGTGATTCGACAGATACGCACTTGAGCCTATGCAGCCCAGCTTCAATTCCCGGCACTAGCCAAATGCATTGCACGGCCCTTTCGATAATGCTCAAAGTATATAATTCTCAAGAAAAAGGTTCTCAGCCTGGCTTCGGAGTCGGCAGAAAACTGTATTTGGAGCTACGTAAATTCCTCAGTTTTAGCTTAAAATACATATAAGAGCGGGCGTGGCGTTGTGGGTTGGTGTATCGACACCTACGCACTTGAGCCTACGCAGCCCAAGTTCAATTTCCGCCACTTCTTGTCTGTTCTTATTTAGACAGTATTGCGCTAGTTGGGTATGATGAGGCGTGGATTTAGAAGAAGGCTTAATAATCGCGGGGAGAAAGGCTATACTTGTCTTTCGTTCCACAAGAAAAATCGACGACGTTCACTCTACATAAAGCTGTTTTTAAAAAGTAATAAAGCATCATCACTCACAGCACAGCCAATTGGTAAATAATTTCACATGCGTCTTATACTAACCATTCTTAGCTCTTTGGATCGATGGGACATGTACTTTCTGAACAGCGCTTCACCGTTTACGAGAGTGTGCGAAATTGTCTCGAGGACGGCTTTGCCTCAGAAGGCCAACAATGGAATCTACAAATTGTCAAATAAGTGGGAAAATTGCTCTCTTTGTACAATAGTCTGGTCTCATATTTATAGACAATTCAATCTAGAGTTTACATTGCCCTGCCAACTACCCACACGTGTACGTCAATCGGTAAAAATTTAAATGCAAAACCGCCAATTTCAAAGACGTTTTGCAAAATAAGTAAATTTGAGATTAAGCGAGCTTAAAAACCATGTCATGAAAATGTATTTTTTTGCAGCCCATTAAAAAACATTTGAAGAAATCCAAACGGAAACAGAACAAATTATTAAATTGGCTTCCGGAATAGAGAAAGGATTTCAAAAAGGCAAAGGAAATGGCAAAATCTGCTTATGAAAATTAATTGTATTATCTCCGAATATACGAGACCTTAAAAAGGATGACATTTGATTTTCTTCCTGTTGCCTCTGTCTTCTTTCTGCAAAATGTTTAAATCGCAATAGAAAAAAAGGACAGGAAATTGTTGAACCGACAGACTAAATTCTTTGTGTTCATAAATCAATTAAAGAAGTTTTTATTTACAAAATGTTGGGTTAATTAGTTGCGGATTCAACGGAAAATCGCTGCCATTTAACAAAAAATTTTTGCAGACTCGTTTTTTTTTTTAATTCTTCATTTGCAATTCAATTTACGATTCAGAAGCAGATTCAGTCGCCAAATGAAATTGTATTAGCGGGAGTATATGAAACTGAACCTTGAATGTGTTATTCGATGAGCTAAGGGATTTGCTGTTTGCTACTGAAGACTGTTGGGAGCCAATTGGTAATAGCGACGCTCATCTCACGATATTTTACGCACATCATCTTGTCTCCAGAGAACTTGCGTCGTTTCCTTTTTTTTCAATTTTCCGTAATTGGAAGATATATAGATTTTGAATATGATATAGAATATGAAAGAATATGTTATAGGATGCCTACGTAAATGGTCCCCTAACCGTAATTGGAGCCCCTACGTAAATTGTCATCGAAAATCCACGTCAGATTTGAATTTTGCAAGAAAAGGACGTCAGTTTAAAATTAAAAAGAAGAATGATAGCACTTAAGTACAAGTGAGTATTTGATTAAAATGATCTCCTGTCATAAAGCTTATATCACGTGTTCATTTCCTCCTAAGGACAAATTTGTCGACGCTGGACAGGGCGCCTTAAGTAGGAATCTCAAGTACCAAGTTCGAGTTCATGCTTATGGACACTCTCTCCACCTTGGTAAATTGTGAGGCCGGTCTAAAACCTCTGCTGCTCTTTGTGTCACAGCACCCGGTTGTGTGTTTGCATTTCCACTGATTTGAATCATATACCTTCACGTTTCGGAGTCGCACACATTCGCCTTCATCAACGTGATAAACTTCAAGTCATGCAGGTACAATCTCCACCTCACCGCTCGATTTGATGTTTTAAGCCACAGCCACCACGCTACTCCCACTTGGGGGACAATCTCAAGTGATCACGCTGAAATATATGCTGTCTCAGGAGCAATCCTGATCTTCCCGTGGAACCAGAATATAGCATCTGGTCAGGCTACCAGTAGGATACCATAACATCCCAGTACTGGCAACCACAATGTTATTTTCAAACGATATGCCGCAATCTATTCGTTGGAGTAGTGACGTTTCCTAAACCAATTATCCGAGCTCAGGGATTTTAATCGCCACGTGCGACAGGCATACCTTAAATAGGGTATATTCTACCCCTTAACCCGAAGGGGGCAGCACTTTGTTAACATTAGTATGTATTTCAAGAAATAGCAAGTGGACCACTGCGGCTTATAGAGATTAATGGCATTAATCGCCAAGACAATGATCGTCTTGGACGGCCTTCACCATTTCCTGATGAAGGACACATCAAAGAAAGCAAGGAATTGTTGCTAAAACAAATCCTTGATAGACAGATACAGATCTGCAATGTTGTAAACACACGATTTTTTGATGAATTAACCCTAGGCAGCTTTGTCGGATTTTGGGATCAGGAAGACCACGAATGATTGTTTAGCCGCAAATTCATCCGCAACACGTCACAGTTGAGCATGAATTGCGGTTTTTGAGGCGATTTGAATTGGAGCTATTTTCAGACAAGTGTTCTAATTACAGTAAACGCCAATATGATAACATCATCTAGTGGGTAGAGGACAAGGAATTAATGTGGTCTCAAAAGGGGGAAACAATTCACACACCTCAACAATTCAATCATGCACTGGATGGTTAATTTTGGGGTTGTTTAACTACACAGCGGGTGACTTCGTTGGCCGGGTTTTCAAAGTGGCTTATTTACGTTAGCCCATAACCAGACAGGACTCTGGGGATCTCACTGAATCCTCCATCAATGCATTTGCAAAATGCTTTTCAAAAACGTGCATTTCAAAAATCACTGTTGCCATGTACGCCTTACTGGTCATAACTTTTTTACGTAATTTAACCGCCGCACACTGATCCGCCTTGTGTGGGACCTCGCAAATAAATATGTAAAATCTAAACTGGCAATGAAATTTTGCAGTCATTTTTGGACTGGGCACGCACACATCTCCTCATTTGGTGAGAAACAAGTCAATAGAACAAAAGTCATTGACATTTGTAGGAATTATAGAGTTCAATAGAGTTTATAGAGATATAAATTAATAAGTATACATAATACCTTACTTAATTAATTCAAGAGCCTCTTTACCCAAAGTGAGTTTTTTTTCTCGGGTTCGGGCCTTAAGTGGTTTATAAATGCATCGGATGTTATCATGATCATGTGAATAATATCTATATTCGTCGTCGGTCCTATAGTTTTTATGCACTCATGCACTTTCTATTACTTCTGCTCTGTATTCACGTTTTGTGAACTGTTGCGGGCATGTGATACCAAGGGTATAACAATATCGCAAGCTGCCTCTTCAGAATAAACCTTACATTTCTGTGTATTGATTGCAAAGTTGCTACAAATAACTTCCAATATGACTGCGAGTCTTGTTATCAATCGAATGCGTATTTTAGTGATCACTTCCAAACAATCTTTGTGAAGTATGGCCGACATTCGTTGTTCCAGTTCCTTGTTACTCCCAGCCATTGATATTAATTCCGCTTGAATTACTTTCATCTTTTCTTGCACGAGTAGGCTCATTAGTTCTCCATGCGTTAATGGATAAGTTAAATTTCAGGTGCAATATGTCCATAAATCTAATCCATGCGTGCAATGCAGACATTCCCCGTGTACGAGCTTCTGTAATACGACTAAAGTCAAAATCATGTTTTTAAAAACTGATTTACTGAAAAAATTTTGTTAAAAGGTGTGTCCCGGCGGGTCAGGACGGGTACCATTCTTTATAGAATAGTTGGCTGAATACCGTAGCTTCTGAGACTGTGGAGCTCAAACAGTAGCTCAAGGGGCCAATTCTAGTGCACCTGGTGTAACCCAGCTGGAAGCCTAATAACATACTGGAAAGCTTAAATAACATATTATTAATTAAAAAAATTGGTTTGAAAAACACAGTTATAAAAATGCCACTTTTCATAGCAACCAGTAACTACGACAAAATACCTGAATTTCAAATCTAAAAGAAAGGGTAACTCTAGAGCTCTGCATCTTGCATAGCCCTTGACGTAACTTGCCCAAGTTTTGGGAAAATATAGGCCAGGTATAAAAAAACTGTACTGTAAGGTACTTTACGGTACTGTCAGCCAGCAACCCCCTGTGTGACTACTACCACTGATCGACCAGTGATTCTTCTTCTTCTTCTAGTGGCTTTACAGTCCGGAGTGAACCTGGGCCTCAACCAACAAGCCTCTCCAGCTGGCACGATCATTAGCCAGCTAATTCCATTTTCCCAGGCCAAGTTGGTTGAGGTCCTCCTCCACTTGTTTCCCTGGGCGTCACCTATTGCGTTATATGTATATAAAAATAAATACAACAACTTCGTATTATAAATTTCACCTCTGGTATTTTTTTTAGCACTTAAACTACTGTGAGTTGAATGGGACAACACATACGCACATTCATTTCGGCAGCTAAACTTTATTTCCATTACCTAAACCAATCTTATCCAAACATTTATCTATAATTTTATATAAATTAAGCTAAATATATAAATAAATATTTATCTATAAATTAATCTGAAATATCGATCTTTTACAATGCATTTAAGTTACTGCTTCCTTTGTATTTCGAAACAAATCTGTAAACGTAAATGTGTTGTTGACACATTAACTCACCTTGTATCGGGACATAAATGTTCAAGTATAGGCAATCCTCGGATTGATTCTTTAGATATGGCAGCAATCGCTTTAGATATTCAAGTCGGCCCTTTGGCATTCGTTCCAATGCGGCTGTTTCGTTGGCAACATCTGGAAGTCGTTGTGGACACACGGGACTGAATCTGAATTTACAAAAAAATAATAAAATTTAATTAATATTTTAAATGGAGATATGCTTTATGTGCATATTATGTATAGGAAGCTTTCAAAAACGCTGAATTCATCATATAGAAAGACATTTAATAATAAAAACATCTGACTCATAGGGTATATGCACGGCACAGACCAAGGATGGTACCTCGAAAACTCCACTCGAAATTATCTATCAGCGTTCTTATTCAAGTTTATGTTCACTATACACATCGTTGCAGATCATGGAAAATTAAAAAAAAATCAAGTTCACTCAGACCGTCGGTCACACCACACAGACGGTCTGCGCAGACATGTGCACAACAACAATATATATATTGTTCTGCAGCGGCATGTCTGTGTCGTGTATGGGCCCTATTAGAGTCAATACACAGAAGATATAATTGGTACTTTTTAACACGACACTTCATTGCATCATTTCTTGGCATACGATTCTCACTTACTGTATTTGTAAAATGTCTTGGTCTCATTGTCTTGCGGCGCCTTACTGCTAGAGAGAAGCCATAGGATGAAAATTGGAATTGAAGCCGGTCATCGCGTCTATAGTAAGTCCAGCACTAAAATTTGGGGTCACAATATATTGGATGGTTCTCAACTGTTAAGATCCTAAATTGAGTGCAGACTGTTCTTGTGTCAACGAAGCGCGAAGATTCTGGGAAAATTTGCAATTTGCATTCGAAATTCTCCCTGAAGAGCGTAGGTACTATGAGTTAGTGTCTTGCGGATATGAAAACGTTAGTGACAACGAATGTTGAGTTTCCGGAGCGGAATTCTTGGACATAAGCACCAATTTCAATTTCATCACAGTGCTGGCCGTGACCAGCACAAACTCATAAAACACGCTAGGATACATGCTAAATGTGCGTTTACACGATATAGTTTACAATTTAAAGGATACCGGGCGATACAAATTCTCATATTTACGTTAATTCACCACGAATCGTAGACCAAATTGACCCTTTGTAGGCGCAATGCAATGCACTCGATTGCACATAAACGCTTCCAACGCAAGCATAACGTACAAGCTAATCGTGCATGTTATGCGAAATGCAATAATTTCTGCAATCAATCATCTTGGAGTGGGAAGCATCCAAGAATCGACAGAAACATCAATCGATGCAGCAACCATAACGTCAACAATTTATTATAACGCAGTATGTCTGAATAATTCATCCACGTTTATATGTCACGCAACAAGCTTATATTCTGCTCTGCTGCTGAGGGCGATATTTGTTATTTGGAAAAGATATTCAAATTATAAATGTCGTCCATGGAAACATTAAAATTCATGAACACAAATTAAATTGGATTTCGGAATCGACTATCAGAAAACCCCATGGACGGCTCTGGGTATAAATTACAGCTAACAAAATTGTGAAATTGTATTCTGAAGACGATCCTTTGAAAGGGCCGGCAAACTGTTCGAAAAGAAATTCCTCGCTACATGTGCGTGAACGAAAATTTGATTTATAACAAAAGCGCAAAGGAGCACGTTCTGCTCGTAATGAATTTAGAAATAAATAAATTTTTGCGAATAACATGAAAAAAGAGCACTAATATATCACGCTGACTGCTTCTTTGCACTTCACGTAAGCAATTTCCGGCGCACAAAGGAGTGTCGGAAATAGATAATAACCCGAACAGATTAAGACAGGAGTCATTGCTCAGTGAATGGAAAAGAAAAACGTGCTCAATAATTATAAAGCAAATTGGATAGGCAATGAACGGAAGGGATTCAAATTAGATTCGAGTGTCTAGACTGAAAAACGAACGCAAATTAATTGCATTTAATATTTCGTTTGATTAGCATTTTGAGTTCAGTGAGTAAGGTTAATTCAAAAGGGTATTTTATGGTTAAATAAACCATTTTTTTATTTTCCTGCCCCAAATGGATGGAGATTCGTTAATGGTTACCGAATGGGGTTATATATAAATTGGATGTCTGTGATCAAATCGGACCAAGGTTCCACAGCAACCGTTTGCTGTGTGTTTTTACTCTCTCGCGAGTGGCAGTTTTGTGTTGTTTCCGTGAAGAGCAAATGTATTGGGTCATTGAATTAGTGGCTCAGATTTAACTTATTCCCCTCGCATATGTCACAGTGAAGTGCCGTCCATGACCGAGATTGCGTACGTTTACTTAAAATCTGTCTGTTGACAATGTGGTAAGTTTAACATTCCTTGAAAATGCCAAATTGCAAAAACTGAGTCCCAAAGTAATTGTTTTGAAGTTGAAGTAATCCTCCACATGAACCTTTACGCAACACGGTAAGAAAGACTTTTAAGCCTAAAGACTCTTGGGATGAGGTATACACAGCAACAGACTCCTTCTTCGCGTTTTTTTTTTTATTTTAAAGTTGCAAAAGCACGTTAACTCTTGTATTTCTGGGTCAATTAAAAATTTAAATAAAAAAATAACAAAATTTGTATTAAATTAAAATATAAAAAAAATATTTCGTATTGATTAAAGATACTTGTAAAATCGACGGGAGATACTGAGCATGAATGGAAAGCAACTGACAACAATTTAACTCAATTAAAGCAATGGTAATTAATAACGTTCCCGTTATAGATAAGAGCTACATTTAAAACAATGTCAACAAATATCTTACTGAATTTTCTGAAGCACTATACTCGTATATGTCAATTGATTCTGATGCCCACTGTAATGGTCATAGTCAATCCAGTTTGGAAACATAACACCTACAGCCGTACCTTCAATCATTTCAACGCATTTGAAACTTACAAAATAATTGTGTCATTGAAAAATAAAAAGTCTTCCACTTCAGATGGAAATACATTCTCTCTTCAAATCAAAACTGATTCGAGTGTTGAACAGCGAAATTTTCCACAACAACTGAAAAGTGCTGAGGTAATCACTTTTTTAAAAAGGAGAGAAGAATATAGAAAATTGCAGACCTATCTCGTTTCTTTCTACCATTTAAAAAGTTTTTGAAATTTATGGTGAGAAGAAATATTTATTTTGTCGGTTTCCAAATGCGATTCTCAGGTTATATAGTCAGCTCTATGCCAGGCTTATTAAAAATAAATTTACTATTGTTCTCTCTATAGCAATGCCACACGCATTGTGACTTTGTCGATCACATTGTATTATTGAGTGAAATGTGTACATTAAGTAAATTAACAAATTATTAAGTAAATGTACAACAAAATGTTCTAGACGCGTTATTTCTCAGTGGATTCATAGCGAAACTAGATTCCGAAAAGACGGATTACCACAGGGATTCATAGTCAGAACTTTTTTACTTTGGAATTGCTATAAACTCGCTGTTTGAGCTACGATTGCAAGGCATTTCAACGGCTTTTGCTGATGATATATCACTTATGTATTTACCAATCTGACTCTGATCTGAATTGTGTTAGTAACATTCAAGAGTAACTCGAAGTTTAAAAAACTTTGTTTTTTGTCCGCAAGATAATATTAAGCGTAAAAAACAAAAGTATGACTTTTAAAGTATCTGACTATTAAAATTTTAAATTATACTTTTATTCTTCCATGTCGCGTACTGTAAACAATTTAACCTTTCCAATACATGATTGTGGAAACCCGAAATAAATTCTTGTCCAATTTCTTGTTGTAAAATTGACTCAATGAACATTTTTAAGTAGGTTGGTGTTACGATTCACTCTAACCAGACCACTTTAGCAGTCTTAAATTCTACTAGGATGTATGTATCCATTGAAACCATTGTGTACTAAAAGAGTACTGACCTTAAGCTTAAGCCCCTAGTATGGCTTACGCACTCAAAACTGCAAAATGTAGTATGTAGCTAGGAAGGTTCTTATGCCAGTACCTCTAGATCTTTATTAATTGCACAAAAACATCATAGAATGATCTCGAACAAAGTGGTAATATTCTAAATGAAATTTGGATCATAGATTACTACAATTGCGCGTGGAAGCCAAGTTGACCCCATTGGCTGTTTGGTGGTGTTTTTCATTGGTTTCGTCAACTCCGAACTCCGTCTTGGTGACTGCTAATACCAACTACGAGGGGATGGTGAATTAGTGGTTTGGATACCCAGCATAATTTATATACGAGTATATATATGTAGAAAAGCTTTGTATTCATTTTTAAATTACTCATTTGTAATGGATCGTCGACCGCCAGCTGCGCTCGATGTAAAATTATTAAGTAACCTGAGATGTCATTCGCTCGTTCGTCAACCCAGGCGATCGCAGTTTTGTTAACCCTTATCGTGCATCATCGTTTGAGTCACAGAGAGTAAGTTAACATTCGTAGCTGATGGAATTCGAGTTGGCCTACATGCAGCAGCATAAAACTCGATGCGATTTGCTCAGTGCTGTCTTAGGATACAATGACTCCACTGAGGGCGCCACTAATCGTTGTTGGGGTAGGCGGCGGATGGCTGATATTGACTGCGGCGATCAAGTTGTGGACGTGGTACAAACTATTGAGGTCGACGGGACTTTAGAATTGGCTGGACTGAGGAGGAGAGTCGAACGATGAATGTGAACGGAGATCCAGTTTTATTTAGTATCCAGTTTTTATTATCGTCTATAGTTTTTTTTTTTTTTTCTTAGTCAATTTGTGAAACCATAATCTATAATTTATTTTTTTTTTCATTTTAAATAAAATAAGATTTCCTACATATATATCCTCAAAATGTTAACATAAACTAAAAAGTCGCTGATCTGGGACAGACATGTATATAAAGAATGTTATAAAAACATGCAAAAGAATGTTTATATTTTTGAATTATTTGAAAGTAGTTCAACGTTTATTTTAACGAGAACATATAATTTAAGTTTGGAAACAATGTTGAACAGTACAGCCAACAGGACAACACAGCAAATATGGCGCAACTAATTTTCTACTCAACTCCTTTTATTTTTTACTTGTGTAGCCTAGTGCTATAAGGGTTGGCACCTTGCTGCAATGCTCCTCTCTACATTTATACAGTACAGTGTCGGCAATTCGAACACTCTATAACTCGAAAGCTCCGTATCTAAAATATTGTCTACGAAAAGGGTATCCAGTATTTCGAAAACCTCTTTGGTTGGAACTAGGGTATTACCCGTTTAAAACGTGACTGCGTAGCAATCACCCATCCAAACATTCATATTTATTGTAATATTAGGAGGAAGAACGTTATCGTACAAAAATTCGGGGCGCACCATTTGCTGCGATAATTTGTTCACAACATTTTCCTTGGCAGAAACAATGATAGAAAACAGACGAGCTTTCGTGAGCACAGTTTACCCCAGTTTCAGATGAATTTAAAAACATCGCAAATATCCGGTGTTTCAAACACTGTTCCAATTTCCTTGCTTATTTTTCATTCTCACATAACTCTCTACTCACAGCTGCTTACACAAGTGGTTGGACCTTTTATAGATGAACTTAATTGATAATTCAGATATTTTTTTGATTTTTCAGTCCTCCTATATATTTCCACCTATATAAACACAAATTTTCTCATGCACAATATTTGAAGTCATAGTAAACTCCCCCTGTTTATTTGCACAACTGGCTTGGCCATTCCCCCAATAGTCAGAGACCCCCTTTTCCATATGTTCACACTGTGCTTTGGAAGGCGCATCTAGTTTAGCGCTGTCATCCCTCCTGGGGTTAACAACATGTATCTAGGCTTTGAACCCAACGCTCACAAGATATTTAACAATTGCCTGTGTGTATCAGATGAACCCATAATTTAAGCTCATTTTTGAAAAAATAAAAGACTGTCTAGCATTACAATAAAAATAAAATAAACCTATAGCCATGCATAAAAACTGAATTAGTGAAGATCAGTCATCATAAAATGGAAGAAGGAGATACTGACAAGATCATCAGTTTGTGTTAGGTGTTATCCTGAGGCAGGTTGTGGTGCATAGCAAATTAAATCCCAGAGGAGACACCGCCCTGGCAGAAATTTATATTAGTGAGTTCGTTCACTACACAAGTGTTTTGCTCATTGTTTGCTGTAGCTAGTGGTTATTTTAGTATTGATATATTAGCTTTTTAGATGGTATTTAGAGAGAGAGAGAGAGAGAGAGAGCGTAACCAGACGTTGCACATAGGTGTTGTGCACGTAATGAACGTCGCGCGCAGATATATCATGTATCCTTGGCGCCTGGATGAGTTGGTTAGTGGTTTTCTTTCAAATATACAGAGATGCAGAAGTGACTGAGGTTAAGGTGTTTGCTTCCTCCGTTCTTTGTCACATCCATCATGCAAGTGTGGTTAGTGTTGTTGATGGTGTTTTCTCCAGTGCCAACACAATGCCACCGCCAGAGTAAGTTGATGGTTTGCTCCCTTTTTACAAGCAAATACAGAATCCTGGGTGCTCATGCTACCACAATCCATCACGTTGAGCGTGTCTTTGCCTTTGCAGCACTAGTGATTTTATTCCATTTCCGAAAGAATAAAATTGTAAACAATTATTTTGATACAGCAACTGCCAAAAGCGTTTTTGAGGATGTATCATAGAATTTCGCAGAAAAAAATATGGGTAAGCCTACAGCCCGTAGAGTGCCAGGGCCTAGCTTCTCTGCAACCATTCGTGTTGCGCGTGCTATTGCTCTAGGACGAGTGGAAGGGACCTATAGTTTTATGCCAACTTCGAACTGCCAAGTTTGAGAAGCTTTTTTCTAGACAGTTATTACTCCTTGAGCGAGACTCGAAAGAGGCGGAGCCGTAAAAATTATTGTTGGTCATACCGGCCAGGAATCGAACCCAGACAGAGAACTTCAGTTGTGTGGGGTCGACATGCCCACAACGTCACGGTTGCCACGCGAATGTTGCAAAAATGACGGGAAAATGTCAGTTTACTGGGAAAATAAGCAGCATCAAAAGTCTAGGTTTCTGGATATGCTATCCCGTTCTTAGTGACTATGTCTCATATTTACACCACTCTTAGTTACAGCACACACTTAACTCCCGTAAAAAATTAGTCAACTAAAGCAGTGAAAATAAATCGTTCTCAAAAAGTATATGTCAGTTGCTAGCGTACATAGATCCATACATACATTCACATGCTTGAATGCTTGACTAACCTATATGCTCGTACCCACACAGGTATTATTCCAACACCTTTCCGTGAAGAGCTTTGATGCTCAGCAGTGTCCTTTCGTGCAGAGTGTTTTTTGTGCGTTGAATACACCACATTACTTTCATCACTTGAGGCATGAAAATAACCTTTCCACATGAATAGTTCGAAACCAATGCCGCGTGTACCCATGACACGAGGAAGCGTTGTGTGTGGCCTATCGTTTTTGTCACAAAGGTGCCTTTGGTGAAAAGAGGATAAGCGTTCTAAATGGGGATTAAACACATATGTAAATTTTGTAGGTATGCTGTATATGTGCGTAGGCAGGCGCAGGGTAATATACACATACACAATGTTACACATTAGCCTAAAACATTTTGAATGGATTCTCAAATAAAATATTTATTACAAGCCCACTGTGCTTGCGATTATTCTTATTTGACATTCACATGAGTAATAAATTATTTTGTAATTATTTTTAACTACGCGGGAGAAACTTGGCTACGTCATTTAAAACATTCAACCGCCATCGTCCTTGAAATGAGTACACACGTGTATGAAGGAACGTGACGTAATGTTTTGCGTGATAAGAATGGCTTAGTTAGGAAAAGGAAATAAGGAAAATAAGACACAAATCTGTATTGCTAATGTTTATTTAGTTTTAGTAAATAAACAAAAAAAAGTATTTCGTAAGCATGACGGCGTATGACTTCTTTAACTCGTTCTTGAGAAGATCGTGCAAAATTCACAAGGCAGGCCTAGAGACACGTTCTTCCAAAAATCCAGGCAGCTGTAAGCGTACGTGAATTTTGTTGACCTTATTGGCCGAACTAAACATTGAGAGGAATGCGACGTAATTATTTGTGGCTGTATTTCTCTCTCTACACTTCAAAGGGGTAAATGGAAAATCGAGAAAGCCAGGGAATCCGTCTTCCTCGGCAGTCTTCTCAATACCGAGATCAAACTTAGGCTAGATCTTGCCAACACCTCTTTTTTATAAAAAATATTTATGATCTCAGTCGTGGTTGCACAAATACCTGGAAAATTTCAATAATAAATGAAGGAGCCGTTGAACTCGGCTTACAATTCTGTTTGAATTGATGGAAACTGGATGAGAATATGTTTATGGATCCAGCGACATTGTTCCGTACCGAAGAGTATTGGACTCCAAGTAAGGAAAAAACAGACCAGATGCCTTATAAGGAGAGGAGAGTGTATGTAACAAAAGGCGACTGGATGGCGGAGTTGGTTAAGTGCCTGCCCTTGATTAGTGGGTTCGAATCCCTGCGAAAGCCAAGTTAATACGCTTTTATCTGGTTTTCAAATCTGGTCCAGTCACCATTTGCCATTGGGATCAAATTAACTGGAGTTGTAGATCAGTGGTAGTAGTCTGACTATCGGTATCACAATGGACCAGCATATTGCCTAAGTGTGCTAGAGAATTCACTAGCAGCCCCTTCCCAACCCAACCAACAAAAGGCAACTAGCAAGAGACGCGACTAGTGGCAAGGGCTGAAATGGATGAAATACCTTTCAACTTTATCAATTCTGGCTCGATTGGATTTGATATGTATTGTTCTCGAAGACTTAGAATTACTGCAAGGGCCCTATGATGACTATATCTGGCTAATCCAATACCTTACCGAATTATTCAAGCCAATAAGTTGTTCCTAAATATTCTTATCATCCTTGTGCCAGGGTATTATTCACAGCAATGTTAGAAGAAGACGATTCAATGCATTTATTCTGATGGCATGGTCTCATATCCCTTGTTGCAACACAGAGACGGATAAAAGTTTGTTGAAACGCCAATCGATTGAGTATTTTGACATTTCTCGATGAATGTGTCTTTAGGTCTGGAATGCGCTTTGTTTCTTCTGGTGACGTTAATAGAAATGATTGTAGTTTGTGTAGGAGTGCTTAATTATTGTGGCGACAAGTGGTTCCCAGTCACTGTCTGGTAGTGATTGCTTCAGTATGCCGAATGCTTCTTCAATAAAGATGTCCAACGCCGCTGCCGCGGATAATGAGAGACCTTAAATGGACTTGGTTTTCGACAGTTGTTTCCACTATTCTTTGTTGTTTCTGGATATCAACGGTCAACTAATGCAAGGAGCCAAGCTGCTGAGCAAAATGCAGTGAAGAACAGCGCACACAGCGAAATAAAGCTGTCGCAAGATCACAGATTCGATCAGATCACTACTCCTGCATTCAAATATGACAGTCAAGTAGATTATAGTTCGCACAAATCAGTGCAAATCACCCACATTCAGCACTGAAACACCAGGCTTGTGCTGTGCAAATGGGATTGTTAGATTGTCAGCATTGAATTGACCACCAGGTATCTGGAACGTCCCGAGAATAAAAACTTTTCTTAAGGATTATTTTCGCATACAATTTCTGTTTTCGAATGGCATCGTTTGGTGCACTACATATTATCAGAGATAATTCCATGCCAACGTTTAAGGGATAATCGAAGATGTGAACCATAATTGCACTGTTTACCAAAATTCTAACTCGATATCTGTTCAAATAAAGATTCAAGAAGCTGGACAGTATTTTTAGGGTATAAGAAAATTGTATATAAGAATACCTTATATACTACTTCACACAATTTAAAAGAAAAAAAAACAACATTTAGAAGAAATGTTTGAACAAGAGTGCGCACAATAACGTTGTGTCCAACCAATGCAAATGTCACCAGGATCTCTGGAGTCAGCATTCTCATCCCTGATAATGACATGAGTTCTTGTTAACATTTGCGTTGTATTACGATCCTCTCATTTCTCAAAATTTTTACTATGGTATGTGAAAATAGTAGACAAAGACTTAGTAAATGATTTCAAAGCAGTTGAAAAGTGGAGACTGAAAAATGAGGATGGACAATGAAACTGAAACTTTACGAACCAATTTTTCGAATGTAGTTCAATCAAGAATTCATTCGAAAAGTTATTCCAAATATTGGACAACAATACATGGCACATGTTTGGCCGAGCAAAAAAGCTATATTGGTGGCAAAAAACAAAGACGTTACGGAAATGAATGAGGTCGCTTTAAAAGACATATTCAAGTCAGTCAATACCCCACAGAATTTTTAGTTTAATTTACCCAGCCTGCCACCGCACATATTGAAAGATGGAGCACCAACAACATATTTTTTTTTTATCATTATTTTTTATATTTTAATTTTAAACTCTTTTAATACTGAATCAACGATTCGTGTCCATTGTAATGACAGGCAGCAACTCCCGCTCAGTCTACTATTACGGATCGACCACTCCAGTGGCGTTAATTTGATCCCAACGGCAAATGGTGGCTGGACCAGATTTGAAAACCAGATAAAAGCATATTAACTTTGCTTTCACTGGGATTCGAACCGGTTATCCCTCGAATGAAGGGCAAGTTCTTAACCAACTACGGTATCCATTAATCAACCTTCATGCCTTGTAATATGTTTCACCCATTGAAACCTTGCGGTTAAGCTAATGACTAAAGCTAATGACGAAAGTTATTGAAGCCTCTATTTTAAACAATTTAACTAATTTTAATTTCACGTATACCGATGATAGCAACAGTCATGTCATTCGAATTCAAACGTTTGCAGTTTCCAGACTGGCTTTTGCAATGACCATCAATGAAGCACAGGGAGAGTCTTTGCAAGCGTGTTATTTGAATTTGGAAAATAATTGTTTCTCACATGGACAATGTAGCCTTTTCGCACATGAAGGAAACACCAAAAATATTTGCTTATCACAGAGCCTGACAATAAATTTATTTGAAAGAAACAAATAAAAGTTTTCTAATTCGGCAATAAACTAAACGTCTAGCGAAGCGCACACAATAACGCTTATTTGTTTCTGAAATGACATATGCATGCCCTGACTCATTCTGGGCATGAAAACGGATTGTCTAGCCATGCTTAGGCATGTTGTTTTTCAACACTTCCGATCTCAACACATTTGATAATACCACTTTGGATGATTTGGAGATTATTCCGACCGAATCAAGTAACAGCTCATCTCTGATGTTCCAATATTCCCTAACGGGTTTGGGTATGGTTTGAAAAGAAGTGGGTCAACCTGCCTTGATTAATTTGATTAATGCATGAGATTTGTTTCAGTTTTACTAGCTTTTTCTCCGCAATTGACTGCACAGATAAGATTTCGAGCGACTGGTCTTGGTCTGCGGTTTTATTCTTCTCCTGGGGGTTACGACTTAGCAGGTCTGCCACCATCATTTTAATTCCTCGTGTATGTACTACCAGATTGAAAGTTAAAAGCGCCAACCTTATTCTTCAATGTTGTGGTGATGAAGAATGTATCGGCTTCTATAAAAATATACTCTAATGGTTTATTGTCAGACTTGGCCGGCTAGAGCTTCCTTTGTGTACTTTGTTGTGAGTACTTTGCTTGAGTGTCTTGCAAAGCTTTTGATGGGTGTGCTACTGGAGGACCTTCTTGTTGCATCAACTTGAAGTTTGACGTCAGAGACTCGGATTTACCGGAAATCAATCGCGGAATCCAAAAGTGTGTTTGATGATGTTTCTATCAATTACCGTTGGGTCGATGCAAATTCGGATTTTATTCTGTCTTCGAAAGATGACAGATTTTTAACTTTGGATCCCAATGAGGTCGTTGTAGTACACGAAATTCTAGTCCTCCGTAATATTGCTTCCAATGTCAATACTATGCACTCTTTTAATTAAATTGAGTTTTTCACATAGATTTGCACCGAAGTTTGGTTTGACGTCTTTCACAACACAACTTTGAACGCGACTGCACGATCTATTTGCTGTTTTACTCTGAACGATTAGTTCCCCGAGGACATTGATTTTTTGGTTTCCATATATGACCACATTGCTAGATTGCAATGCGACACTTGTTCACTATATTTCGGGGGAAAGTTGCATTGGGCTCCCGTGTCCAATATTATTTCACATGTTTATTTTTTGTTCTGCGAACTTGTCACAACGGGAAGTAGCAGCACTTTTTAACAAGTATTCGCTACCGCTATCGTCTGGCAATTTGGTTTGGCAAATGCTCCGAGAGACTATACATACGCCTAATTAAATGTGAATGTTTTGCAAATGTTTTTCAAAATGGTTTTTTTTTTCTTGCATATTTTGCATGTGTGTCGAAATGCTGGACAGTTGCGGGGAGAATGCTTACTACCACAATTTCGGCATATACACGTTTTGCTGGCTGATGCCTTTGCACGATATTATATGAATTAGCTAATTATTATCCGCCCTTGTGATTTGGTTTATTTCAATGCTTTGCTCCTAAGCTTTCTAGTGACACATCTTGGGTTTGGGCACCATGCACCAACAACGAGTGGAGGAATGAATGCAGTTAAGCATAATAGCGAAAATAAAGTAATAAAATAATTTCATGCCTGGGAGCATTCTGGAACATGCCTGGATACTAACAGGCATGTTTGCGGCTTACATAAATGCTGCCAGTGTCGGTAAAATCTTCTCCGGCGTTGCTTCCCAATTCGGCATAGAACTGGCGGTATTTTCATTTTGTGACCAGAGGCACATACATCTAAAGACCAAGAAATAATTAACATCGCACATCTGCTTGCACATCAAAGGACAGTGTATGACCAAGTGAACCCAGTTTAGGTGAGTCGGCATCTTTCACCTCAAGGATATTCACCTCTACCGTGTTTTCTTACTAAGATCAGGTGCAAGCTATCGAACTTGTTAAAGACCGATAGCCCAATAGCGCGATTAAGGGCGTGTTTTGTCGGCTCAGAGCTTATGATGCATGCGATCATCGATGAAAGTTTATAGAAATCATTTTAAATATAGAACATTAAAGAGGGCTGCTAAGGCTGCTCTCAAATTCTATGTTCAAGCTTAAGCTTAAAATCGCCTTTCAATACCTCTCAGCTATATCCACATGTAACGTGTCACGATGTCATTTTCCACACCAATCCTCGTGTCCCTCAAACAAAATCATTAAAACTGCTTTTATGAGTTTTTTTCTTCTTCTCAAGCCTAATACAATAATCCAGGAGGAAATAAAAATGTAATCATTTCAATTTCACAAATCCTGCCATCAATTTGAAGTGCAAACACGTGAATTTCGTAATTATATTTAATATCCTAGAAAATAATTCGTTTTCCTTCCACCATCTTCTGACATCCATTAATTCTTCGCCCCCTACTTCGCGGAACGGTAGAGCAACTTAGTTGTCCTGTATTCAAAGTCTACCTTGGTTAGCAGCTGGATAACAAATACATTTAACTCTCAATAAGCTTCCGGCTGTGTTATGCATGCGGTGATGTGTACTGTAAGCAAATGGGCGCTGAATTCGATAAAAATTTCTTATTTTTCCTCTTGCCTTTACTGAGGGAAAAAACGAACGATTATACTAACATAAGTAGCGTTGACGAGAACAGCAATAGAATTAAGGATATGG
Organism: Eristalis tenax; assembly: GCA_905231855.2. Classification (NCBI taxonomy): domain Eukaryota; kingdom Metazoa; phylum Arthropoda; class Insecta; order Diptera; family Syrphidae; genus Eristalis; species Eristalis tenax. Next base: position 117,192,026 of record HG993124.1, read on the forward strand.
ACAGAGAATAACCCAACTTCAACGCAGACGCCTAGCCGAGTATGATGAAGAATCACTTAAAACGGAAAGCAACCACGTTAACGATGGTCTAGTGGTTACGTGTTCCGCCGCCTTTGAGGCACATTAAATGGAAGTGGTTTATTCCATTTTTATTTCTCAGTCGCTGCAAATTGCCGTCTCCTCGTCCCGTCTAAGGAAACGTTCAAGTATATGCACAGCAGCACAAATCTATGTAGATTCACATAAACTAATGCTTGCGCATTTTGTTTTTATTTATTTCTTATCCGTATAATTAAGAGAATGGGAATTATTTTCAGTGTCGGTCTAGGTTACATTTATTTTTACCAAACGTCCGGTGGCCCGGACGTTGGAGACCGAATTCTTTTTAAGAAGTCCTTGAATGTACATCGTATCCTTTTTTTCGGGTAGAGAAAGTGTTAAATCGAAATTAGTATCTTTCGCCTGGTGATGCGCACTCGCGTTTAACCTAAATAAACATTGAACAGCCAGTGGAGAAAATAATGTCGTTTGAAGAGGGGTGTGATGAGTCGATGAAAGCGGTTAATTTTATATTATATCGTTCCCCATCGTGTGGGTGGGAAACATGTATATACGACAAAATAAATATGTACCCCGTATATGAACATTTACGCAGGTTTGCATGAGTTCCCAATTTATGTAAGGTTCACTCCCGAGCAGGATATTGTGGCGCCACGAGAAAAATGTACATCGATCATGTTATCAGGTGTCCCAAGTGGTGGTTAAATTAATTTCAGGGCGCGCACATCAGGTGGCAAGTGTAATGAGCGCTTGGAGGTGAAAGTAATTAAAAATATCCCTTGGGAACAATTTTTTCTCTTTCTTCCCCACTTTGCTTCTGATCTGGGGGGCGATTGGCGGAGGTGTGAGGTTGTGTAAAATGCAAAATGTCGTTTATTGTGTATCGAGTTATAGCAACTGAGTGGAAAATTGAATCACCCTTGAGATAGTAAAATAAAATTTATGTCTACATGGGAACTGCTGCTGTTCGCAATTTAACACGAACTGGACGTATTCCATCAGTCAATGATTTAACAATTTGTATTTATGAAAAACACATGACATGCCTACATGCATGAGAAAGAAGGCAAGCAGAACTCGTAATGATGTTTGCATACTAATTTAAATAACATACTACGATGCAATTACAAAGAATTTCCAGAGGAATCGTTTCGGCCATTCGTTTGCGGCCTAGTTGTCAATGTTGTCCGCTTATCCAGGGAAAGATTAATCTTACTCAGAGAGGCTTTACATGGGAAATTAATTGAACATGGGAAACTAAATAACTAGAATGTTCGGAATTATGACAAGAATAATGTGCGAAAGTCAACATGAACTCTCGATACTTCGAGGCTGATTTATTGAGTATAGTTACAATTCTGACTGCCGTCCACAGACTGTTGAAAGGGAAGACGCCAAACAAATATGAACTAGGTGATTTCAGATGTAAGACAGCTCAGTCCTGATGATTGAAAGCAGATTGCTCTAACCGGCAGCGATAGACGGCAGCGAGCAATTGTAGCATATACTTGAATCCATCTTTATTTGCCTTGAGACCAGGGATGGAGGAGTCTAATATGATAGTTGACCATCACACTTTTGAAGGTCAACATTCATATTTTCGATTGTGTACTGTGGTCGGAAACTACAAGATAGATTTCATTAAACAAAGCTACTGATATTTACGCAATTTCTAAACTTTTAAAGCAGCATCATGTTGACTAAAGTAAAGGGTGATTTTTTAGCTATTATCTTTTTGGCAACACTGGTTTAAACAGCTGACGCACGTTTCGTGTTTTGTTTCAGTGTCAAACATCTTCAGTTTGGTCTATAATTTAACCATGAATCGTCTTACAAACGAACAACGCTTGCAAATTGTTGAATTTTATTTTCAAAATGCGTGCTCTGTTAAGAAAGTTCTGATCCCCTTTTTTACCGAAAAATTGTGTTCAGCGACGAAGCTTATTTTTGGCTCAATTTGTACGTAAATAAGCAGAATCGGTCGCAGTCAAGGTCAACATTTGCATGAAATAATCTTCAAACATTAAATTATATGGACCGTACTATCGATTCATACAAAGATTTCATGCATTTTTCTGAATTTAATGTGTTTTTTTTTTTTGAAAAACTTTCCTATAGCTTTTAAAAAATCATCCTTTATAATGCCCCTATACAGGACATTACACTAAATTGAGTGTTCGAACTATTAATTAGCCTTCTTAATACTCTTACTTTCATATTTATACTGCAAGACAGAAAAGGTAGTCAAATGAGGACTACTGTCTCACTTGGTTCACTGGCTATTCATATCAGTAGTCAGACTCATTCGATCCTATGGAGTCGCGACTTTGTGGACTGCACTTGATAATGACACCAACTTCAATCAAATCGAACTATAGCCAGGGAAAGCAAGCGTATGTATCTGCGGTACGTTGTGGAAAACCCCTCGGCAGCTCTGAACGTACCCCTTAGTCTTCCGTCGATAGTCTTAATCGGCGCCGCCTCGATGGGCTAAGTCTCTGGATGTACATAATAAATATAACAATAATATGGGTGTCAACACATTCGTATTGTGCCTGCTATTGTTTTTTCACAAGTGGATGGGACCTAAAATGTTTATGCCGACATTGAACGGCAAATTTGGGAAGCATTTTCTTGACAAGGGTGCTCTTTCTGTTGTCAGCGATGAGTTTCAATACAACGAATTGAAATATGAAAGTTGGCAAAATCAGGGATTGAACCTGTCACCCTCTGCTTAAGAGTCGACGCACCACTCCACTACCTCACTGCGGCGACCAAAAATCGCTGTATGTAGTCACATTTAACTTGATGACTTTTTTGAACCGGCTACGAGTATTCTAGCATACCGCTTATGTTGGTGACGGAATTTTGACGACGAAGCGGACGAACTACATTAGAAAGACAAATGTTCAACACTCTGACAGTACACACACAGATGAAGGAATTTACTATGTGCGCTAAGAGTGGAAGTGATGTTCAACCATCACACTCCCCTTCCTAAACATAACCTAACCCCAGCACTCTCGTTGGATGCAGATCAGCCATGCATGCCTATCGGAACCGCGGAACTACTACTAAAGCCCGAAACACTTGTTTAAGCAAATCGTTGATAATTTACTGGCACAGGACGTCAGAATATGCCACCATTATGGCCGACTTTAGGTATGAGACTCTCTCACGATATTATCAGAATAAGAAGACCGAACTTCAGAACTCGTATCGACATCCTAACTGGAACTGCGTCATTAAAATTTAAGCTTCAGGGTTGGGCCTGCACTACATCGACCTCTGCAGCAGCAGGAACATCGTATACCGCTTCTGCGCGACTTCTCCTCACGAAGGGGATGTCACTTGGTGGCTTACTTCTCAAACAACCTGGGCGAACTGAGCAACATTAGTGTCAGCCATCTTAAACTCTATCAAATGCAAGAGCTGGTTTGCGGAAGAGGATCAAATAAATCCGCATGGTAACACAATCGGTCTCCTCTGTCCTAAATGTGACTACTGCTTGCCGCCAATTAGCCACCATAACCTAACCTAAACTTCGTCAGATGCTTCACATCTGAGCCGAGGTCGGTAATCGGTTTTGCAATGCAAAAGGATTTTCGTGCAGAGCTTCGTCGAGTACAATTTCTTTATTCTTGGAAAGTTCTTCAGATGGTTAATTTTTACCGGCTGACACGGACATACCACTCATCCAATGAGATCAAAAAACTAACCCACCGCGACGTGTATCAAGAAGTTGTAGGAATTCCTTCACTCATTCCTTTAGAATCTCGTTACTGTGAACATGGCTAGTTCACATTTTAGAGCGATCCATTCACATTATCGAATAGAAAAATACATTAAACAAAACTAAAAAACGAATAGATTTTAGGTTAGCATAAGCCTGTAACAAATGGCAACGTGGGGCCGAGCGTTGTCATGATGGAAAATTATTGCCTCGAGTCTGGTCGCATATTCCGGGCGTTTTTCCGCTACTGCGCTCTTCAGACGGATTAGTTGTGTTCGGTAGCGTTGTCCATTGATAGTTTCACCCGGTTTTAGCAGCTCATAATGCAGCACACCCTTCTGATCCCACCAAATACAGAGCATTACCCTTACCACTATTTGGCTTTGTCGTTGATTTGGCTGGTTGGCCAAGCAAAACTCAAAAAGAAAAACTCCCCGTTTGACTTATTTGAGTGAAAAAACAGTATTGTTGTTAACACTACATATGAATGACATATACTGAAGTGACTGAAGTACTATGACAGTAGCTTTCCAACGCATGTTCCAATGGAATAGTACAAGTTACGCCATCTGTTAGCAACCGAAAAGTTGAAAATACTATGAAACCAGTCTAGGGAATTGTCCGTCGTGAGCTTGAATATAACGCTCATATCTGGGCCCTGTTACACCAAACACTTATCACTAATCACTTAGCAACTTATCACACATTTTGATTAATTTCTGTTGCACCTTAAATAGGGTAGGGTAGGCAACGGGGTTGCTAGTGAATTCACCAACACACTTAGACCGTGTTGGTACATTGTGATACCCAGACTACTACCACCGATCGACCAGTAAAGTGAAAGTGACCGGCATATAGTGACTAGACGAGATTTGACCAGAAATGAAGAAAAAAAAAACAGACAAAAGCGTATTAACCTTGCTTTCACTGGGATTCGATCCAGGGACCCCACTAATAAAGGGCAGGCACTTAACAAACTGCGCCATCCAGTCGTTTTTGCACAATAAATTGAATTTAATTGGTTACTGAAAATGGAAAACGGATCAACTTTATAAATTAGCGTTGCACCAAAACCGCCCATTAATTCACTAGAAATACCCGCTTCGCTAGGAATTCTCGTCCTTCCTGCTTTCCAATGCGCAGTTAATGGGAAATGTACGAATAAAGAATGTTGTACCCATCTCAATATTTCTTAAGATCACTGTGCACAGGTACCTCATCTCCTGCACTTCATACAGATTCTCGCGTCTGGAATCACACGACTAAAAAAATACATGAAGTAAGCGAATTATTTGTTAGTACAGATGTATGTAAATATTCTATTTTTCACATGTCGTCTACATCAAAAAACTGGACATCCTTTCCGCGCAAATGGCTGCAGTTTGTCTCACATTTTCAAACAATCATTGATAGTCCGTCGAATCAAATCCAAAGAATTTCATAAACACCAAATTTTCAAATCGTTAAAGTATAGAAAGGCTGTTTGCATCCTGCGGTAATTTTCCTGTGATGTATTATTCAGATTATCGACCCATGCAGTTTCTGAGCCCGTGCTATAGCTTCCTTGCATTTTTATTCCAGGGCACTCTACTTCCAGCCATCAGGACCAAGTTGTTTGTATTTCCCCTCACCCTCGAAGTCCATCAAATGCATAGTAAAAGATTTTTGTCGAATGAAGTCGTTGTCACTAAAACCAAGCCCATTTTGAGGTCTTTTGCATATGGCTATAACTACACAAGACATTGCGTAGGCAATGACCAGCTCAGTGCTTAACTTCTATCAGCTGTTTAACTAAGCATAATATTACTTCCATCTGCATTCTAAGGACATGTGCGGTAGTGATAACGAAATTCATATTGAACCTCAAACTTCGCATTAGCAACGGCAAGGAGAGTATGTCGCAACTTAATAGTAATCCATAAAAAACAAGCTTTAAAACACAATTACCTGTCAGCCTTTTTTACGCCAGACCACATCGCCGCAGATACCGGTGGCATGAAACGTAAATTTCCCATGGGGGGTGAGGCGTACGGTATCCCTCGGTATGATTCCACTGGATCCAAATGTCGACCCTCCAGTTGGACAATCACACCCGATATGGCACCGTTTCGAGTGTGCACAATCCGAGATGATAATGTGGGGGGTAATTGCTGGTCATTACTAACTCGACTTCTCCCACCGTCACCACTGTTACGACTGCTGCCGCCGCCACTACTGCTGCTGCCTCCACTTCCGACGCCACTTGAATCACTATCGGCAATGTTGCTATTGCTACCGCTATTGCTACCCCCGCCGTTACCGACACCTGGACTATTACTACTTAAACTATTTGAGCCGGAACCAATGCCAGCGCTAAGACTGACAGTCCCACTCATGACACTGCTGCTGCCGCTGCTGCTACCGCCACCAACGCATTTTACAATGTACGGTGAAGCAAGTAGATAAAAGTATACTGCGACCATAACCATTATGGTGAATGGTTCGCCAGGAAGGGCAATTCAATTCTGCTCCCTTTGCGAAAAGTCTGTTGTGATTAGAATGTCGTCCTATGACGGTGTCGTCGTCGTCTTCGTCGCTATCCTCGACTTCGCCCTTTGTTTGCTTTTGCAGCGAAGCTTCGCTATGATGCTGCTTTTTGGAAATGATTTAGCGTCGGCGTTGTTGTCGTCGCCGTGGTCGACTTTCTCGTTGTCACACACGATGCTGCCACTGTTGCCCTTTTCCCTTCAGCAAAGGAGGACATTCATTAAAATTTCATACAAGTGTGCGGTTTTTCATTCGATGCGACTAAATCCATTTAATTCGCCCTCTCTTACTGGACTTGGATTATGATGGGATTCTGCTTAAGTGATAAAGTTCATCGAGTTCTCAGGCTAAAGCACGTGCAAGAGGCACCCAATTAGGTGGTGTTACGACCAACAAAAAATAAAAAAAAAATAAAACCGTGACAGCCGTGGCAGCGACAAGTGCAACCCACACTTATAGTTTGGAATGGTCTACCTCCCAGAACTAAGGTATGGATTCATCGTCGTATTTTATGGTTTCAACGATTGCGCTGAAGTAGCCTCTTAACAATGCGGCTCTCAGAGTACTTGTGAAAGGCTTAAAGGGTCGACGGGGCAATTGCAATATTATTCATGTTGTTGTATGCGGTTGGGTGGGTTGCGGTTTCCTTTATCTTCTGACGATGGGCAGTGGAACCTAAAATGAAAAAAGAAAAGAACATTCATGAATGGAATATTTTTATTATGGTGGTGGGAGTTTATTATTATCCGAGAAATTAAAGCCATTAGAGATAATGCGGCACCTGATTGGGAATTTCTGAAGGCAGATTAGAGAAGGGAGTACATGGAAATTTGTTATCCACAGTATTATCAAATTGGGATTTGGTTAGAAAAATATTTTATGCAACGAGTCTCTTCTGAAAGAATTATAGATCTGTCAGGTTTGAGAGCTTTCATGGAATAGATAAGTCTCTGAACTGGCCGTTTTATGATTATGGGTGCGGCTTAACATATTTCCAAGTTCTTATTGTAATCATGGACACTTTCGGGCTGTTGCTGTGCAAAGCCACGAACATCTCAAATTAACAAAAGGAAACAAAGCACTGTTAGACTTTGCTGCTTTGCCTTCGTCTTGTGAGGCTTAGGGTCTCTCCTGCCCCAGTTTCGTTGTAATTTGCTTCAGTTCTCTCCAACCGTCAAACCTTCTTTAGACTGCCCGGCCTTCTACCATCTTGAGTTAATGACTTCCATTTGATTCACTCGTTAGATGTTAATCAAAAATGAATAATACAAAATCAATATTTATTTCAATAATTCATTTAAACTTTTTTATGAATTCCTCTTGAAACGTAATTCCTCCTTCCTAACACCAGAACTTGCTGTAACTCAACCAAAGCGTGGATTGAGTAAGAACTTATCGAACAATAGATGTGCCTAATCAGGTTTGATGTTGCACCTTCTTGAGCTGAGTTATGATGTTGCCAGCCTTCATAGTCACCGTCATAGCCACCGTCTGTCTCATTTCTGATGAGCTTAAATTCACAGCCAATTACACCTACTTTGTAGAATCGCAGCGTTTAATTCCGCCAGCAGGTGTGACATTACAAGCAATCGCCCAATGTGTCAGTTTGTTAAAAACAAGTCGCTTGCAAGCTAAGTCTTGACTTAAATTTGATCAAGAAACCCTCAACAAAGTGAAACACGTTAACAATGACCAGTGCCTGCTCGACATGGTACCTATCTTAACAGGTGATGACGCCCGGAACTGGCCCGTTTTAGCACAGTGCGACTTCTGGTTGCTTCCTAACTCAAACAAGTGATAAAGAGAATCACATACCGAATAATATATGACGAATCCACTGTCATTTAATTTGTAGTACGATTGTCATGCCTGTGCTTGAGTTTTGTTTGGATTGTTTGTGTCGAATACTTTACCAACTCGATACAAAGCATTGATGCAGATAATAAGTCGCGAGTTCCCAACTTGTCGTAGTGGAAGCTTTGACGGCGATAGAAGAACAGGCGATACGAACTGGTATCAATGAGGACAAAACGAAATATATGCTGTCGACCGAAAAACGTTCCGTCGCATCTACATAAACATCCCGATAGACAGCTACGAGTTTGCAAAGGAGCTTTTCTACCTCGACATCACAGTGGAGCTCCGACGCAGAACCGCCCTTGGCACCCGACGTTACTTCTGAGTGTCAACTGGTCTCAAAACTTCTTATCCGACGGACCGAAATCAAGCTCTACAAAAATTTTATTTTGCCAGTATATCGAGCCGAACGCTGGACAAGAAGCAAAACTGCAGAGCTGACTCTTAGTGCCTTCGAAAGAAAAATGTTGCGTCGGGTTAGTGGTCTCGTCTGCGAGGAAGGCTAATGAAAGAGAAGACACAACTGCGAACTCTACGAGCTGTACCAAGATGTGGATGTCCAGAACGCGAAAAACGGTTGACTGCACTGGCTCGGCCACATCGAGCGAATCCAGCTAAGAGGGTTTTCGAATCCAAGCCTCCTGAATCAAGAAGGAGAGGAAGACCGAATCTCCGGTAAAAAGACCAAGTAACCGCGGATGCAAGACATCTTGGTCTTCAGGGCTGGAGGGAGAGTGCCCACGACTGCAGCTTTTGCTGTGTAAATAAACAGTTTGCGATACGATTTTTGTTTATAATTTGCTAGCGCGCGCATATTACGCGTTAATACACTTTAATGTTCGGGGTCAAGACACAGCATGTGGCGAAGTAGTAGAGGGAGAAAGGGATTATCTGCTAACTCAGCTTTTTTAACTAACAACGGCTTTGATTTATGACGTTTTTTACCAAGAGAGACTTAATTAGGGTAGAATGCAACCCTGCCTTACTCAGCGGTGGGGTTCGAATTCCTCTGGGCAATCAAATTTGCTCTCCACGTGCTGTACGTGCCAGCTATTATCAAAGCCTCTGGCTATAACCAACGAATTCTCTGGAATTCTCCCCCCTCATGTGGCAATCCAGATAAACTCTCTCTGTTCATACTGTCGAATGCCCAAATAAACAGAAAAATCGAAATATTCGATAATTAATCATGTGTTATACGGGCGACGCATGACGATTCACTGCCGAATGATACTTCCGGCATCGTTTGTTTTTTTTTTTTTTTTTTCGTTCCACATTTATTTTTGCTATTGCCTTGGCTACAGTAGTGACCAAGTACATACAACTTATTTTGTGTCTTTAATTTTGTAGAAATATAATATTTATATCGAAAACTGCATGTTTTAAGGCATTTTATATAAATTCATATTAGCCTAATTTTATCGTTGAACTCATATTTTGCAGTATTTTTCTAATTTTTGGTCTCCTGTACTCTGACTCATACCAATGTGACAATGGTTGCTAAGCATGGTCGTTTCATGTCCCTGGGAGAAAACATCTGTTAATTAAACTGCCGCCATAAGGAAGTCGCCACCATAATCTTTCTGAACTCTGTGCTCATGACTGCCAATATGATTTGATGTTGCCCTTTTCATCATTAAAAGAAATATGTATTTCTGCCTTTCTTTGATATCCTACTTCTGTACTTGGCATACAACATACACAAAAGCCAGTGTAGTGAAAGTTTCATTTTTGATGTTATTGGTATGTATCCAATGATGTTCAAATCCGTGTAAAAACATTTTTTTTTTACTTTTTTAGGTCAAAACGCGTAAATAAGTGTTAACATAAAAAAAGACGCAAATAAAGTAAATTACTGGCAAATAATAGAGACAAAGAAAGGCATTGCAATATCTGTCAAAATATAAATAAATAAAGAATACTTTGCAATCGTTCGTGAAACAGAAGGATAAGAAATATTTTTCAGATATATGAAATATATTATTAATAAAAATTAAATTTATTTGCGTTTTATATTTGGCTTAGGAAGAGAATATAATGTAACATAATAGCAGGGCTATTCTTGTTAATTTATTAACTAATTGTAAAGAAAATATTTCATGAATTTAGCTAGTATTTTGGCTATTGCTGGCTGCAATTTTCAACGAAGTCGAAGGATGTCGCTTCAGTGCCTTTTTTTGTCTATTTTTCTATAGAAGCGCTTCTAAGAGCTTGCGGATATATTGACAATAAGCATAAATGAAGAGGAATACGCATTCGCCAAGGACAAAGAAGCGTCCCATGCGGACGTCGATTTGTTTATCAAAGAGCATGGTGATTATGCTTAAGTTGAGTTGGATTGTGGCTGGTAGTTAGTTTTTTTTCCGGCAAGGATAGAATCCTGTGCATGAAAAATTCACGAATGACGATAGAACAGTGTCAAATTATGGTTGAGATCATAATTGCAACATTGTTGCCCCTGCAGTGCACAAAACATTCTCCCAATACATTTATGAACACGAATACTGCGGCAAGTTTTCAGCAGGTCAGCATTGAAAAGTTTTCATAAATGCAACAAAAGTAGAAAACACAAAAGTGTTTGGTTGACGTTTGTATTGCAAATATCAGAAATGAAGTATGATAGAGAAGCCCTCCTTCTACCTCTCTTGCCTTGAACATTTTTGACAAACATTTTTATACCGTTTTCTAAAGCCAACTTCACCAATCAGAGATCATTAGCGTTATTTCGTGAATAACTATCAAAAAGTCTCTGAAATTCGTCTTTGGACTATTGGTCAATCAGCTGTGAAGTTTTTCTGGCCCAAATTAACGTCTAAATCATGTCTAACAAAGGTATAATATTAGGTTTAATGTTGGACATATATAATAAGCTGACCTACTTTCAAAAATATTAAAGAAAGAAGCTTTAGCAAAATACGCAGCAAAAGGGCCATGCTTTTAAAGAAACAGAATAGGATGTCATAACATCCAATTAACAGAAATTTCTTTAAAAGAATAAGATCATTTCCGTATGATGTTCTTTCACACCATTTTTGCATGAAAAGTCCACTTTTAGGTTTCCCTGCAAATCCAGCAACATAACAAAAATCACAGCCAATTTGATCGCAGTTTGACTGTCACATTGCTTTCATGAACGCAGTTACCGACTGCTCTCATGCATAGAATCTGCAATTCATTTACATTTGTGAACGCAAGTCTTGCAGGGCTGCTGCAGTGTGACGCTTATGAACTCGGACTATATAGTGGCAGAGCTATAGACATTTTTGAAAGTGTCCGGCAGTAGTCCACATAAAGACTCGGTCAAGTCACTCGGTACTGGTATAGAAAATACGGGGACTGTATACCGAAATTTTAAGAAAATTGATATGAACTCTGAAAGTATAGGTGACTGGGTAGACTTGGTGGGGCCACTCTTTACTTAGGACAGGCTGGACCAATTCTGATAAATAGTGTAAGCACACGCTTTCAAATTCCTTTCTTTTTGTGTGCCACTTTATGTATCAATACAATTAACGTTTCTCACAGTATCACCAAGTGTGTTTGTAAAAGTTTAAAATTATTCAGAAAATGCAAAGAAATTAATGTATTGAATGGAAATTTAACAGAAAAATACAGTTTTATCAAGAAAACAAAAAGCGAATGTGATGTTGAATGCAATGTTTGCAACTCCGAAATGAATATTTCTCACGGAGGAAAGTCTGACATCCATTTACATTTGGAATCGACAAATCACCACAAACCCTTGGGTGCTGTTGTTGTGAAAAGTGCAACACTTAACATACTTCATTTGAAGATTACAGCCTGCGAAGGTGTTTGGGCTTAGTGTTACTTACCTAATGTTACCACTCACTCCGACCGAATCAAAGTTTTCTTTTTGCCGACTGTGCACCAAAATTATTCGCCAGTGTTTTGCCTTAACAACGTGTGATTATATTGAAGCTTTCAAAGTTCATTGCATTGAACAATGGCTTTGTTTTCGATTCGTTCGGTACCGAGCACTCCGACCAATTTACATTTTTATTGTAATAAAATAAGTTTTCCTTTGAAAAGCCTTTTCATGGGGAAAAAACGGCGTTGCTACTGACCATTGATGAGTGGAATGCTTTCAACATTCTGCAAAAGAAAACATTCCATACCATAATCTATGAAAAATCGCCGGATGCGTGCTCTGCTTGCCAATAACTTCGGCAACAGTAGGGTTGGTATGTTAGGTCACAAAAAAAAGTAATTTCTGAAGTTCTACATGGAAACTATTCATTCAAAATGCACTATAATTCAAATATTCAACACCTATCTCTTAAAGTTAGGTCAAAAGCTCATATCGTTCCCCTTACGGACAGGCCCTTATTATACAACCAGTCCCTCCTCCGCCTACGTTTGTAAATATAATTTGTCGGAAAACAAATAGAAAGGGTAAGGACTTTTTGTAAGGAAACATGCATAGAAGGTCTGTGATTCAAATACAAACTACTCTTTAAAAGGTTAAATCTACACCTGCAGACTGGAAAAAGACCAACGCGCTGAACCAAGGGGAACATGTCGTCGTTGCTTTCGTTCATTAGACTCATGCCTGCGTGCCCAAGTGGTTGAACCTTTGAACTAACGTTATTAAATGAATGATAAATTTAAGTCATAATTCAGAACTTACACCACCACCTATATATACACCCACATATGCATAATATTTTAAGCTATATAACACCCTCCCAGGTCATTTGTTACAGACCCCCTTATCATATATGTACACTGGGCCTCGGGAGGCACAGTCTTTTTGGAGATTTTTGGATGACGCGGATCAGTTCGGATCAGTCATCCATCCTAGAGTTGAAGGTTGAGAAACAAATTAGGCTTTTATCATTTTAACGAAACGTAGATGAACAGCCCATCGTTTTTTGGATACAGCACGGTTTAATCTAATTCAGCTCCCATCTTCTGTTTTGAAGCTCACAAATTTGGATTATTTTTCGTAAAAATCTAATAGAAAAAAACTAGTAGACTAATGTAAATTAAAACAGTCGAACAGCATTGTACGCCCCTTCGTGTGTGCTAAGGAAATGCCCTTGTAACTACAGTCGAACTTTCATAAGTCAAATTTCAAGGGACCAGAAAATAAGTTCGAGTCATAGAAACTTCGAGTTCTAGAAAATACTCAAAATGTGCGTTGATTATATTATTCTAGAAAATACTCAATTCATAGAACTCAACACACAGAAAAACTCATTATTCTAGAAAATACTCAAAAAGGGCGGAGATTATATTATTCGTTTACTTTGAAGAATTCTGTAAATTCGTTTTGGGTTTTCCACGACCATTTCATTTCTCCTGTTCTACAACGAATTGCCACTCCATGGTACGTGTGAATATGGAATTTAAATAACAATACGCTTCGGAAAAAACGTAGTTCCATTAGTAAATTCTCTTAAAATTCGAGTTATGGCTGAACTTCGACTAGGTCGAGTTATAGGAATTCGGAAATTCGGGTTAAGGAGCAAAAATATGTGAAAAAAGAAACGAAAAATCATTCTTCACTATAACTCGATTTAGAGAAAAGTTCGAATAACAGAAGATGGATTGTATTAGGTGTAGTAGAAAAAAATCATATTAAATCGCGCGTTTTATACGTCCGATAGAGCCAAACTAAATATTGTGACGTGTGATGACAATACCAAACACCTTTCAGACTACAAATCAGTCAGCCACCCGAATTGATTGTTGTACACGTGTACAGATCTTCACTTATACACAGATGGGATATTAAGAATGTTGTACATAATCTAGAGCGGGGAAATTCCATAGCCAGATGGCGACAGTAAGATCTGTAAGGAATATCGGGAGCTTTAAATATCGCAAAGGCAGTCGATGCTAGTCAGATCAGTTGGTGAAGTAGTAGAGTTCAGTTGGAGAATTATTACAGTGCAGTTCAATTGAAGAATTAGTACAATTTATTTTGGTAATTTTTACAGTGTGTTAGAAAGCAAAAGGATTTTTTAGTATTTAAAGTGCAATCGATTGTAAGGAGTAAATCAGTAGTTGTAAATCAATTCGTGAATTGTTTTAGTAAACTTTGTATTTCATTGGGCACAATCCAGTCGAACCCTATTAGTGGACAATTTGATTATTTTTACGTAAGACTCATTCCGGAAAAACGTTACAATATTAAGAAAACTAAGAAAGATCCGATTTCGTATTAAAAACTAAACTTTTTTGTTTCAGCGTGTGTCAAAGATGGACAATGAGAAAATACTCTACATTCTACGCATTTTCTTTGATAATAGCAAAAACACAAGCCAGGCACAAACCATAGAAAATCAAGTTTAGGTTCCGTCGATTACGTTTCCATAATTTCGATATCACGCTCGGGAAAGCCAAGTGTCCAAAATTCCGATAAAATTATGGAAATCGTAGATTTTGACATGTAAGCACTGTTTACATTACGTTAGATCTTATTTCCACAAACAACCGTTTGGTACCATTTGAATAAGGCTGGATGCAAAAGGGAAGGTCGATATACGGTTCCCACGCGAGTTACCAAAAGCTAAACAACCTCATGGACAGTATTTCAATCTGCGAATCAGTACTGAATGAATGACTGGTGACGACAAGTGGATCACGACAGCGTCAAGCGAAAAATTAATCCCAATACTCGTAAGTTGGTGCAAACTATGGCCAAGCCAGGAGTGACGGCCAGAAAGGTATTGCTGTGTGTTTGTGAGATTGGCAAGGAATTACAAACAATGAGCTGATCTCCTATGGCAAAACTATTAATTCGGGCATGTATTGTCAACTATTGAACCGTTTGATGGAAGCAGTTTCTCCGTAACAGATATGTAACGCAGAACAGTGAAACCTTCTAATTGGGCCATTCTGTAATTGGGGCACCTCTAAGTTGGATCGCACTTCACGCATACACTGGCTTTTTTCATATAAGCGATCCTCTGAAAACGGGTCACTTTTGAATTGGGTAGGCAACGAACGAAAAGTTTTTCGTTGCCTGAAAAACAGCCTCAAAATTTGGGACAAAAATTAAGGAGAGCTGATTGTGTGGATTTGTACATCTACGTACGTACTGAAAAAATAGGCGATTTCCTCGGAATGTTGTAAATGCGTCTGAAAACAAATATTTGCTCTGGCTGAGTTGTTTCCACAAATCACTCATTTATTTCAGTTGTGTTTATAAAACAGTTAACACTTCAGGAGCATTTTATTTCAGACGTAGCTCTGAATTGTAATTTTGTACAATTGTTATAGAATGCTATTTGGCCCCATTTAGAGGTCCTCTTAAATCGGGGCACCTTCAAAATTGTTCACATTTTCTTAGTCCCCTACAGTGCCCCATTTAGGAGCTTTCACTATAACTTGTTTTTACATATTTATGCATTGTACTTATGAGCATAAATTCAATAAAAACCATGTTTCCAATATAAAGATAATTTAAATATTTTGTTTATTCCATTTATTAACGCGTTAAGAATACATTTTATTATATTCGCTTCCTCGGCATTCCATTATAATAGCACAGAAAAACAAAAGTGATTTAATATTTTACGACTTCAATCGCCAGGAATTCATCCAGGTGCCTCTATGTCCAGTGATTCCCCCGAGTTTCCATCCTCTAGACAGTTCGGAACGCTTATTTTTCTTAAGCGCAGATTGAATATAATCCAAAAACGAAATTACTTCGAAATCGTAAACATAAAATATCTTCGCACAGGAAGAAATTAAATTCATTGCTTCAGATCCGCCCCTTCACCAGTTAAATCCCGCACTGAAGGAATTCAAGAGAAGCCAGCTGATGAATGCAGATTAATCTTCATCTTGGAATACGAAATCAAATCAGAAAAAACAAAATTACCGAGGCTGCTCTTTGCACTTGTCCGCTTTGCCACTTATCCTCACCTTTTAATCTTCATGGCGGTGGTTAGAGTTGAAACTCATTTGATAGGCGAAAAGTATTACGTGCTGAGCTATAAAAGCGTCCCATTTTCCTGCAAGCCACCGTGGAATTGACCACATCCCCACATGAATACATGAATGTGTGTAGGTATGATACAATTTATGGGGCGAATTGCAGATCCTTAAGTATCATGCTGGTAGAGGCACTGTGTCTCCATTGAGAAATTTGATAAATGGTTGCAACCAGCTAATTCTGAAAGCCTAGAAATTGCTGTGTAAATGGCTTTTGAGGTTAATGTTCTTCCCTTTCGAAAATGGTATGAGTTGTCATATTATCTTAGAGAGGACCTATATTTCTTTTACATTATGTGTCCTTAATGCCCGTTGATGTGACTTGAAATACTCCTCCGAATGTAACTGCGTTGCTGTGAACTTAGGAAGTAAATGTTGTAATGTTTTTATTATCTTCCATGCATGCAGTTTTAAATGGTCCATGAGTCGACACATTCGTGGTGGATGAAGCTTTGAATGTATCCATTTCAAGTTTACTTCCATTTCACATTTGAAATTCGTGGACTGTAGCCATATTATTTTTGGTATCAGTTACGTACCATCATCGATTAAAGCGAGGTCGATGATAATGAGAAGACCATGATTCCTATACGGATAAAAGGAGTAAATTTATTTAATTGGATCATCCATGGCTTAGCGTACTGGGAGCGGGGATTCGATGAGATATGGACATCGTCAAAAATCCAGCAGTTTAGCCAAAGTTGGAAGTGCAATCCGGAATATAATAGTTACTTGGTCTTTGTTCTGTTTCATATTAGAGGACATACGAGTACATTCCCATGTGATGCCTTGTTGGCAACTAATTTGTGTTTGAACCGCAAACTCAACAAAAATAGTTTGTTGTAAAGATTTGTAAACTTACACATTAACCTGATATTTCATTGGTACATTTGTCTCTCTTGGTAAAAGACCTAAATTTTGTAGGCAACGATGACTATGACTTAGTGTTTTGAAAGAATAATGGTGCCCGGAGATATATCGTGGATTCGAGAATACACTTCACACCACAATCCTGAGGATTGATACCTATATTCTGAAGCTTTTGTCTTTCATAAAATCATTTGTGTGGTGAAGTGCACAGTTGAAGACGTCCGTGAATCGAAAGAAGGTGAAGAAAATTACAATGTCGGCCAGGGTACCAAGATCATAAGTGATGGGGGCGGTGTGTTGGTATTGCCAAAAGAAAAAAATACGCCTAAGGAAGGAGCCATTTCAATTTTCAACAAGGCTTTGGAATGGTCTGGAAGTTGCTAGCCAAAATGATATAACTGTCTTAAAACGCCTCAGGGAACGACAGTGTTATGGCTTTAAGATAAAAACAAGGCACAAAAACAGATGGATTCTTATCGGCAATGTTCACTTCAGTGCATCATATTTAATCTTGCTTTACTATACCAACACCTCTTATTTATTTGCATTTGTACTTACTTCTTATTAAGAATGAAAAAATGAACTAAAAATACATTTATGTAATGGCACAAGCTTATTGTTTTAGGTTATAAGGATGTTTTTACATGAATATGTACCGTGGATTGCCCTATTCTTTAGTTAAAATGCAAGGTTCGTGAAACAAACGTGAGCTACTGTAATTACTATTATTGTTGTTTTCACAGTGTCCCTACCTCTGCGCCATAGAGCAGGACGGCGTGAAAAATATATTGTATAAAGCTAATTTGATCCTTCGAAAGAGGGAACAAAATAGGAGGGAAATAAACAGTAGTTATACAAGCTTTTTCAGCCACCATAGATCAACATTGTTAGTTATTATTCCCATCAATTGGTTAGTTTTATTAAAACCCACAAGAGTGCTAGTAAACCCTCTACAAAGTGCATTATTTTGACATTTATTTTTTCCTTCGTTCGATACTTTCTTCACGATTTTGTTTCGATCATTTGCAGATTCATTGGTTGCTTTCACACAAGAGGCTTTTCGAGCAAGATTATTTCAAATTCCTTCTTGGGGTCTCAAGCCCCTTTCACACGCGAGATTTTAAATCCCTGTAACTGAGATCTCAATTTTCAATTTTGTCTGTTTCCCACACTTGCTCACAAATGCGTCATCTCATTCTCACATATGTACAGCCTGCTTGACAACATTAGACTGAAGCAATTTGAAGAAGAAATGAGGAGATATAAAAGAGAATACGAAAATCCCAAGCAAACCCTGAGCACACGAGACACGTACCCCCCTAGCACGTCTAAGCTCGCTTGCCAACGAGATTGCAAAGTCTGCACAAAGTGCGTGTGAATGCGACCTTTGTGTTACATATTTTTTATATCATTTATGTCATGCATGTGCTTACCTGCACAATCTCTCGCCTGTATTCCGTTGTTCAGAATTTACATATACGTAAAGTCGGATAAAAATGAAAAAAACATCGAATTTTCTTGATTTACCATAAAATCGATAATGCTCTTCACTATTGACTTTAGATACTAAATACTTTTACACTGACTGACTGGAAAAGTTAGTTCAACAAAAGTGGTCACTATAGAAGCTAGGCACTGGCTGTGCCTGTAGAGTCATCCATATTATTGCTAGTAAGACTCAAAACATGTTCTTAAAGAATTTTAACTTAAAAAAATCTACTGGACTTGTTATGCTCGATATTGAGAAAGCTTTCGATACAGTATGGCACGACGGACTGATTCACAAACTTTTCGTATTTGGATTTCCAATTAGAATCATCAAGCTAATACAAAGTTTTCTCTCAGAAAGAAAGTTCGTGATTAATATCCAAAACTGCAACTCATCGGCTAGAAGTATTCTTTATGGTGTTCCTCAGGGATCTGTTCTCGGTCCCTTCTTGTTTAATATATATGTATCTGATCTCCCCAACCTGGGTGATAATATAAAAATAGCTATGTTTGCAGACGATACTGCTATTTTCACCTCAGGTATTATGTATCTTAATGTCTGTTATGAACTCCAATGTGCTCTTGACATACTGCTAAATTATTTCATCAAATGGAAAATAAAATTAAACGCTCAAAAAACCCAGGCTGTTTGGTTTTCACTTCGCAGAAAACTTTGTTTTTTACCACATTAGACTGGTCTGATTCTTGTAAGTACTTAGGTATTGTGCTCGATAAAAAACTCACATTTGAGAGACATACATCTGCCACCACGGATAAAATAAATAAATTAATAAAAGTGCTTTATCCTCTTATTTGCAGAAATACTAAGCTGTGTATTAAGAATAAATTGTTAATTCACAAAACCATTTTCCAGGCCATCCTTTTGTATGGAGCAAAACTCACAAGTTAAAGCTACAAAGAACTCAAAACAAATTGCTTAAGATTATACTTAACTTACTTCGGCATTTCTCAACAAAAAAAACTTCATGATTTAGCCAATGTCAAGTCTATCGATCTTCTAATAGGCATATCGAAAACTAATTTCTTTAAAAAATGTTCATATTCCGAAAATGTTCTTATAAAATGTCTTAATACTGATTAAGTTGAACGCCTTGTAATATCGAAAAGTTTATCTTGGAACTTTTAGGGGCATGTGCAATTTTAGTCGTAAGTCTTACATGGGGGTTTTTGGTTGTAGTTTTCCCTCAATATACATAAATGAATTTTCTTATTAAGTTATTAAATACTACTATATCCTAGTTGTAAAGACAAATTGTGTCCTAAAACTCTAAACATAAATTGAAATTGTAATCTCGCAACATGTTAAACTTTACCTACTTGAAATAAATTGAATTGAATTGAGATAGTTGCTTCTGCACCACAAATAAAATTTTTCGAAATGTATATTAAGGTGAACACAACATTATTGAAAAATAAGACAAGCAAGAGAGGCCTTGACGAACGCCTGAGGTCACACAAATTGTTTAACAAAACCTAACATCCTGGATCAATATATCAGGAAGGTTGCCCTGACGACCTAATAGCCGTGGCCCGCTAAGAACGAACATGTTGGCGCAGTTGGTTAAGTCTGCCCTTGGTTAATGGGGTCCCGGTTCGAATCCCAGTGAAAGCAAAGTTAATACGCTTTTATCTGGTTTTCAAATCTGGTCCTGTCACCATTTGCCGTTTTGATCAAATTAACGGCACTATCACAAAAGTGGTCGAACACTGATAGTTGTCTGACTGTGGGTATCACAATGGTCCAACATAGTCTGTGTGCTGGTGAATTCGCAGCCCACTTCCCTACTCTACCCTAGACGACAGACACGGTGGATCCAACATGTTCGTCTAAGTGGGCACGGCGATAGGTTGCCCTGAATGTTTTTCTAAGGTGAAACCCCTCTGTCCTAGGGGGGTTTTCAGTTCTACACCGCTCAAGTGCGCTATCAATACGAACAACTCGCTGCCTCCATTGCTTGGGCTGGGCATTCGCATAGCAGATGTGGGACAGATTATATTTCTTCGTCATGTCTACAGCTCCGGTAAAAGTCGTTGTGTGGTATGTTCAGTATGTCCTCTTGTCATGCACACTACCTTTCGTCTAAATCGGATCACTGATGTAGATCTCTTTTTTATTCAATTTACCAAGTCGATGGCTCTGTCTGGGGATTCGTCTTCCAGTTATTTAATTAAGGAGCGTAGCGGCTTGAAGGCATAAGATATTGCCCAAGGTGGTCCGAGCTCTGGTCCACGTTTCACAAGACTTTGTGTTTTTTCGTTTCCTTGGATGTCTGTATAACCAGCATATGGTAACCAAGGATATCTCACTGGTAACCAAGGATATCTCTGCTTAACTTGACCAGTCAAACTGGCCGATTTCTCTGGACTATGTTCCATTTTCTTACCGCAGATGCTGCCATGTATATCGAAGTGGTGAAATAGTTTAATTTCTCAGTTTCCAGTAAGTGAGGATATTTGCAAACACTAGCGGTATGTAAATGTTTTTCAAAACCTAAACCAAAAATTCCTTACAGAGAAGCAAACCCTTTCATAATGGCATCTACGGGTGAATAAATCGAGCAAAATAATTTCACGGTAACTATTTTATCTATGGGTCAACGGACCAAGCGAACTTGTGAGACCATATCACCCGAGTAAGGATTACACGTAAAAATGCGTTACCATTTATTTTTGTATTAATTTATGAAAGTGTGCAAGACGTAATCTTCTTCATGGATGACACTAGTGTCCAGGTTCCTCAACCGTGCCCAATCCTCTGCAGTGTTTCCGAACTCTTGCTGGTTGTCACCACTTAATAAACGTTGGTTGAGTTACCCTCGAATTTGCTTGTTCCACCTTAATCGTTGTCGTCCGCTGTTGCTGGACGTTATTCGCTTGAGTATTTTCATTTCCGGCTCAACAAATATTTTGTACATTTTTTTCAACATGCTTGAAAGCTGAATTAAAAGTATTTATTTCAAAATATGATATTCAACGAGCGTAATACTTTCAAAAAATCTTCCTTTTTGTTCGCAGCCCTCCCGCTTCGCTAATCGTAACATGTTTCATACTTTTGAACATCCCGGCGAGCTTTGTTGACTTTGCCCTTTCGTGACTTCAGTTCCGGAAAAAGAACAGAAAATCTCCGGAAACAAGTTAATATTACGTCTTCAGCTAAATCTGGTGCGCAGCAATAACAAAGGAAAATAAGAAAATAAAGTTGGCACACAAGAAAACACGGAAAAAATAATAACGCCCGAGTTAAAATTACTTTCAAATTGCCAACGTAATGGACTTTATACGTTGGTCGTCAGTTGATACGGAATCTAGAAGAAAAAAAAAACCTCTTTGTTTCCCTCGGTTGACTCCGTTTGTTTCGAGCTAACGCCTTGCGTGCATTTAATACAATGTTTTCATTACCCGTGGAACGGGAACGGAACATCGTGCGAAATCAACAAAATAATTTCAAGAAACTATTGTGCATTACACCACTAATTATTTTGAGATTACCCATATCAGTGGCAAGTTACGTGCCTCATTCGTAGATGCACATCTATCAAAATGGCTTTTAGCTGTACGGACGGTGGGTCATTGGTGGAAATTTCACTACTGGATGTTTTAATAGCTTCTAGAAGCATATTGTTTGTTTTCATTTACAAAACGAAATAGGATCCGGACCGAACGAAGTTAAGGCCTACGCGATAAATAAAATTAATTTTTAAAATGAACGTACATAAACATAAGACGGACGTTCTGCTTTTGTTCCCGCAGGGATCATTGTTGTTCCGGAAAACACCGGAAACACATTCCGCCAACTTGAAAACACGAAAAGAAAAATTTGTTTTATAAAAATGTTCGTAATAAACAAGATGAGATGACGAACGAATGAAGAAATAATGTACGGGACATGAAGGACCATAGAACCTCGCATTATCAGCATAATTAAATCGCGTGCATGGATATGGGTCAGGCACGTCATTAGAATAAAAGGCGAACAAGTAGACCACCAGTCGAAATCCTCGGAGAACAAAATCATTGATGGAGGGGATTGCATACGTACGTATTCCCAGATTGGTGAGCGGGGGTTCTGCACGGAGAAATCGCGAAATAGAACGAGTAGCGACTCTTTGTTAACGAGGTCATGGGATCTCAAGTTTCACACGACCATTAAAAAAATGAAAATATTTTCGACTTCACGCTCTTTCGAATAAGAAAATTGCGTATGCATTTTTGGTACAAGAAACATATTTTCCTCTCTACTCATTACCTTTTTGCTATTTTGGCATTCCACAGTTAATATGCAAATTCGAAACGCCAACTGTAAACATACATTCATTCAAAGAGAAATATACAAATTCATTTCGGGAAATCCTTGGAAAAGCACATGATCTTGGGAAGTAATAACCATCACCGAGCAGACCGCAGTGATGCATAGACCTATATAAACTCAGAATAAATTTGTTTGTTTTTCAGAAAACGAAGTAATATTAGCTGACAAAGGTATTCTAAGGTAAATTAGCCAAGGACGTGTTCAGTCTGCTCCGCAGCTGCATATGTATCATCTAGGCTTGGTGAACATTGTGCCTGTGATTTGCTCTAGTCCGTGATGCGAAAAATGAGACATCTTCCATTTGAAGGTTCTCGTGAGAAATTACCTGTGCCGCATTCTGATTAAAACCGCGAAAATATATACAGTAGGCGCTCCAATATAGAGAACAGAATATTTTATACAGGATATTCTAAATAGAGAACAAAACATCTCTCTATAGTGGACATATATTTTTGTATTTTCTGTGAATCATTGAGCATGTAAACGCATTTCTACGTCATTTCAGTATATGTCATTCATTTGAAGCGTAAACAACAATAATTTTTTTCACTCAAATTTGTCGAACTTTATGCCTGAAAAAGTGTTTTGGCGAGGAGTACTTCTTCATTACTTTACTGAAATACGGTTCACATCAGAACAGAATATCAAAAATTGGCTTGATCATTCCTGGCTACCAAGTCGGCACAGTTCTTTTGAGATGGGATCCACAAATTGCAAAAAAGATGGGAAAAAGTCATAGGTTCAGATGGGAAATACTTTAAATAATACTATTGTATTTTACTATTGCTTCTTTAATAAACGTTAAAATTAAAAAAAAACCGCACGAATTAAAATATTTACCCATTAGGTAGGATTGGTTAGATACACATAAAAGATATTTTATGGCAACTAATGGCTAACAAACATAACTATCTTTCCATTTTTGGCACTGTGCCAATTATTGGTAAGTGTGCCAAACACTGGGTTATTGGCCCCATGTCAATGTTTGGGTATTCATTTGAGATTCATATAATTTGTATTTGATCGAAGGCCGTTATCTTATTTTGTATTTGAGCAGTCCATGTTTAACAATACGGAGAAAATGCCTGCACCTGTGCCTTGGATGGTCGAATTGTTGATTTGTTCATTTGTCTTACACTCCAAATTGAGAAAAGAATAACACCGGCAGTGCATTTCGATGTCAGGGTGTGGGGTAGACAAAATGACTTTGTCTTGATATACGCCTCAAACCTCCAAGCACAAGAGTTTGTTGGCCTTTTGCATGCCTTCAGCGTTGTTCCAAGTTCCTGTCCGGTTTCTTCTTTCTAGATCCCTGAGTCCTTCCCAGAGGCCCGTTCTGGTCTTCTAGAGCGCAGATTGGTTGGGGTCCTGTGAAGGGTTTCGATGCTCCCCTCTCAGCTAGGGAGTCTGCCACCTAGATGACCCATAGAATCTCTGAAGCCGTTACAAGTGTCAGTGCTAATGTTTCTGATAGTATCATTAGCTCTGGATCTACCAGATCGAAAAATACTTGAAGGAAAATGGATTCCTTGAAATTCTATCAGATCCTAAGAAAATATGCACTGAAATTCTATTAAATACTGGTCATACCGAACGACTTATTAAAAGATAAACGAGGACGACGATAGCTCAGCAGTAGAATGCTAAAAGTAGACATAATTTGAATCCAAGCAATGGTTTTAAAGCAAAAATCGTAAAGTGTAAATAATTGGATCGATTAATGCCCATAATTGGCCAACCATGCCAATAACTAGCTAACTATGTCAATAACTGGTAAACTATACCCTGAACTAGCAGTCTATGTCTATAATAGCCAAAATTGTTAATATGTTTTGTGTCTTTAATTTTATAGACCTTAATTCGTCTTATGTTATTTGTTATTTTTTGTTTATACCTAACAAACCAATGCGTTAAAAAAAATGGAAACAAAAATATTTGTCTTCTAGTTTGATTCTTATATTGGAAAAATATTGCGAATTTTCATAAGGTGCCAATCACTGAGGGGTAGACCCTTCATATTGAATCCAGCGAAAAAACTACCCCATGACGAAAAACAGAAAAACCAAGGATCACATTTTTAGCGTGTGCCACAAGTCTCATAAAGCCAAGCCACTTATCAAAAGAGAAGAACAGAAACCTCGGTTATTAAAATTGTTGGTAGTTAAGTTCTCTATTTGCACCAGATTTACAACGTTTTCTTCGCCAAGACTTGTTACCAGTTAACACCTTATTAATTTTGGACAACGCCTCAGCCATCCTCCAGAAAGTGAGCTTCAAACTCCAGATTGTAGCATTTTAGTAATCCGCATGCCTCCCAATGTAACACTACTAATTCAGACTATGGATAAAAATGCTACTAGCCTGACCAAACTTTTTTGTAGGGAAACCTTGCTGCTAAGAGCCGCTGTTTTCTTGTCAGCAGCATGTAACAAATCAGAAGCTTCGGTCATTTTGAAATGCTGGAAAAACGTTGGTTGAAGAAGACACGATTTTGAGGTTGAAGATGAAATACAACTCAGTATTCTTCTAACAACAACCGGAAGGAGATCGTCATCCGGTTGCACTTGAGTGGGCAACCTACAACAAAATGTAATACACGGATGACGTGGTCCCTAAACGTTTGCAAGAAAAAGGCAAGAGAACCCAAACGAAAATGACTAACTATCTTAACACAGCTTAAGTTTTTTGTAGTTTTGCTTCTTTTACATATCTATTAAATATTTCTTTTACTATGAGTTGTCTTTACTGAAAATAATATAATTTTTTTATAATTATTGTGTTGTTTCATAATTATATTCTATTTTTAATGAATTGTACGTAAAAGCACACACATTTTTTGATGCAATTTTCTTCAAGGAGTCTACGCTCGTAACAGTGAATAATCTCGTTAAAGTGAACACTATATCGAGCCTCTAATGCATTTTCGTTTGAATTTTATTCATTCTAAATCATGCCTCTTCACAGTTTTCTAATAAAATTTCAATAATTAATTTATTTCATACAGTTTAGTAGGTCGCAGTGGGTCGACTGGTCTGGAGGGATCTCGTGCGTGCTTTGTCCCCGCGCGCTGTGTGCCGCGTCCCCTTTACTAAATCATATCACATCAATAATCAATAAAGATGAAAGATGAAAAGTACAAAATCATTCTTTCATCACTTGGTATTAAAAAATAGGTAAAACTGCGTACATCTTTAAAAGCGTCTATTAGAAATAAAAAAGGATTATGTTATTTCTTCTGGCTTCATTACTGCCCCACTACAATTCTGACAGTTGTATTATAGTTTATATAAGCCATCCGATGCTCAGGGCAATTTTAGAAAAAATGTACACACCATCATCGTATCATCGTTTATTTTTGGGGTTGTGCAAAAAAGGGTGTTCGGTTTTCCCTAGCATAACCAACCTAAAGTCAATAAAATCATGGAGAGTACCAGCTTTGAGCCTGATTTGTTTTTTTTATTTTTTACCGAAGCGTGAACATTTAATTTTGAGCAGAGTTGCTGGCTGATGGTAAGTACTGATTTATGGCGTGCAAAAAGCGTTTCAATATTCACACAGCCCTCTGGTAGGGATTTTAGAGCACACTCAGTGTGCAGTAAAAGTAAATAAAATCATATTTAGTCATTGGTTTATTTTTTGTTGTGCTTCCATTTTGATGCAAGCAACCTATCCTTACAGCGATTTTCCAATAAAACTTAAATGCGCTTTCAAAAAGTATTCGGACACCATAAATTTTGTGCGCAAATACTATTTCATCTGGAAAAAATGAAAGTAGTTTTCACACAACTGGAGGATTGTTTAACACTCGTGCTAGGCAAAAATACCTAAAACTAGCTTATCGAATTTAAAATATTTTCTATATCCTATTTTTCTGACCCTCTTCGGGAAGATACATTTACGAACTAAGATGTTAACATTGATTTTAGCTATAGCACAGTATATATTACAGAGATTTGATATGTCATCTAGAAAAATATATAGCTTAGTTTGAAATCTTAAAAATAAGTATGATTTGAAACAGACACTTTTTGAAGGAAGATACGACTTTGAAATTCAGAGTATATTACTGTGTCACCACTTTCATCCAAACAATACTACAGTGAAACTTCTCAATAGCAGACATCAGCGGGACCATCATAATTGTTAGTTATGTAGGGGGGTGCCCGTTCTGAAAGCACAAATATTTATATGCCGGGAGCAATGGGTGGTGGTGGCCTCTGTAAGGATGGTGTCCCTTACAGACGGGTGTCCGTAAAGAGAAGTTTTACTGTGTTATACTACTATTGTTATACCACGTAACAATTTCTCAATTCCAATGATCTACTACGTCATTCCAAATACGTGCTTATCTTCTTCATTTTGTCAAGCCATGTTCTATTCCATGAATTGTATATATCGTACTTTGTATTCATTAATTATGACAGACAAGAAATATAAACGTTTATTTATTTTAAAGGAAGCTTTCAGTTTGATTATTTCTCACATATGGATTTTCTATATTTGGAAAATTCATACGACCGAGTTCCTCTAGGTAAGCTCTGGGCGTTCTGCAGGAATATGCGATTGGCGGTCCTCTTTTAATGGCCATTAAGTCTCTATAACAGCTGTGTTAAATCAACATCTTTCACTTTTTTTTTTAACTTCGCCAAGGGTTCGTCTTGTCACCTCTCCTTCATTTTGTATATTAATTTTATATATAAAATATATTTTATATTTTTTATGGGCTATATGTTGCAGCGAAGCCGAGGCGAAGAATGTTCTTCTTTTTGTAAGGTTATCTTTGTATCCTCACAGGCGGAACTCGCGTGCTGGATGGGCTTAACGTGGACAAATCCAAGCTGATGGTTATTTTCAGAACGCCTGTTCAATGCAATTTACACATTTGTGGAGACCCATTGATGCAGGAGGAGAAGTTTAAGTATCTCGGAGTCTTTTTCACGAGTCTTCTGCTCATTCATGGAATCTTTTGCATGTCCAAATTAGTCGGAAGAAATGGCGTTTTATTGCATACACTTTAAGGAGACCAAGCTTTAACATCGCGAAGCAGTACTCCAATTGGAATCATCCAAGTGCACGGCAAGTTGGTAGACCAACAACTACTTAGGAGATTCATAGTATTTTCCGAAGCAGCAACACAGCGTAAAACATGGCCACAGCTGAAGTATCTGGCCGCAGATCGAGAAGGATGCAAGTTTGTCGCAGCCCTATGCCCCACCCGGAACTGATTGGCTCATATATGTATACTGCTGTAGGATTGGCCAAGCTGGGTCAATACTAAAACAGTTTCACGAATCTATCAAATCAGAAAGACTGCTAAAGCCTGCCCACCACTATATGCAAGAAATTTACTAATTATTATTCTATTCATTTCTTCCTGTTGTTGTTTGAATAACTCGCCGTAATGGAATGCGAAACGCGGCAGTACGCGAAGAGCTCAAAGTGGAGCAGTTGCTTCTTCGAAGGGATAGCGCCATGCTTCACGAGACACGAATGTCTTCATCTTCCGAGGCGAACCTTTCCGTGACCGCT
The DNA here is from genome assembly GCA_905231855.2 of Eristalis tenax. NCBI lineage: Eukaryota > Metazoa > Arthropoda > Insecta > Diptera > Syrphidae > Eristalis > Eristalis tenax. The sequence continues at coordinate 117,220,384 of HG993124.1, forward strand.
TGGCAGAAACAGAACGAGGTGATTGGCCGAAGGCCAAAAACTTGCCTGGTTGCGTCGTTGAGCTCTTCGTGGTTACCAATTTTCTCCACCAGATACTTGTTCATTTCAACGATTCTTCTGTGACTGCTCTGCTGCTAACTTCCGCAACTAGCCCAGCAGATTTCTTAATGTATCTTAATTGTTTGTGGACATCTTAGCTGCTTCTATCCTTGAAGGTCAATGCGGAGCGTGTATTTTATTCTCCCCAAATTAGAGTCAGTTAAAGACTTACCGTCATTAAGTTCCACATCGCGTTCGTCGTCGTATTCAACAGCATCAATACTAATCTGCTTTCCAATTCCGCTTTGCTGCTAGTCTTAGATAATCCAAGACAGTGTACAACAGTAGACAACTCTACGAACGCGTTGAGGGGCTAGAGCTCTAAAATCATACAAATTTTCTAATTTTTAAGTTGGATTTTTAAGATGGACCCAGGACCAAGTCCAAAAACTCGCCTGGTTACGCTTGGGCATAACTCGTGATGAGTTAGATTCGATGGCGGAGGATCGAGTTGCATGGAGATCTCTCGTGAGTGGTTTACTCCCGCGACCCCTTTAGTGGAGCATGCGGGTTAGAGGATGATGATGACGATGATATCACAATCAATTACATATCATCACCATTTCATTTACAATTTTCGAGATTCAATAACAATTCGAAAAACGTGCTCTTATTTGAAATGTGTGTGTATCGTCTATTACCGTGACGGTTCATGAAAAAACTTTCCCAATGGGAAAACCATGCTGTATTCTCTGGTGCAAATTGATACGCATTGTTTCATTCGCTACAAATGGTATTCACAGATGGGAGCGCATTTTAACAAGGTAAGTGCACGCAGAATTGATTGTGTGACAAATGTGCTGACGTAACTCATCGATTTTCGCCACTGCTGTAAATATGAAAATATTTACTCTATGAAAATATTTACTCATAAAAAAATGCATACATATTTTTCGTCTGTCCGATGTGTTGTAAATTCACAAATGTTCAAGTTTTGCTAAAGGCAAGAGAGATTGTCAAATTAAAGAAGTTGCATAGGTAAAGCTTTAGGTTTTGCCCCTAAGGCGGCAATCATTTCTAGGAACATTGAGATGTGCTCATATATACACCGTATCCCGAAGCGATGTACACACTCACTTATGTAGAATGGTATATTAATACAGATTTAATATTCTGGTGTCGTAGTTTACGAACAGTCTGAATCATTTTATCGATATAAGTTGGTCCATTTTGGACGCTAGGTAATAGAAATTAATTTTGTTTTGTTACGCCTTCTTATTGTTTGCTGCTTTTACTTCTCCGTTCAGCTTACACTTCGTAGACAAATGTATTTGTGTGTACAAACGAATGCGCATACACTCCCTCAGCCTTAATTTGGTAAAAATGATGAAGAAATAGTTTCAGACGAAGGACAACTCACACCCAGAGGATTTCTCTGACAACATTGAATTGAATATTCGTGCCATGCAGAAGAGGACACAATTCTTATTCTCTATGTAGGTTTTTTTTGTTCGTCTCTCATGTCGCAACCATAGATGTTACAATGTGGCGAACTGCTGCACATAGAAACAAGAAATAGGCAACGAAACGGGTCAAATAACCTTGTTCTCATGAAATATTCATGAGGGGTCTAGAAGGTGGTGCACCGTCTATTTATCTGCAACTGAAACGGATCCTCCTTCTTTCAATCTTCCACTCCTAACGACGAAACGTCGTCGTCGGTTTGCAGGATAAATGTCCTTGCGTTTTTTTCTTGCTCCCTTTCAGCTGGTGTCCTCTTTGCTTTCGTCTTTACTTAACTGAAATAGATATGATGTAATCATTTATGGAACAGGTTCAATTTATGTACATACTCATGTACTGTGGGACAGAAGATAAGCGCATATAGTCGTCGACCTGGAAACAAGTCCGGTATTCATTAATGAATTTATGTGAGGATTGATATTTATAACCATGGCACATGTATGAATGGCGTAATTCAAAATATTTAATTGTAGATATTCGTATTGGTATTTGAAGGAGTGATTCTCGGCTTGAACGAGCCTTTTTCATTGTCACAAACAATTCAGCTGATGACTCAATCTGATCCATCGGAGAGGGGAGTGTTTCAATTGAATGGTGCCTTGAGGCGTTTTACAGCAAAATCTCTTGCTCTCATCGCTAGTATATAATACCATCGCTAGCATAATACCGAGTCGGAGCAGTTTTCTTGAATCACTTTATTCAAGCCAACTGAGGCTGTCTTCAGAGTGAATTTGCTTTTGATCTCAAAGCAACAGCTAATGGAATGGGTTAATCTGAATTTCACCACGAGCCCTTGATTTACTTTTTTTTGTCTCTGGGGTCAAAGTAAACTAAGTCCGTAACATCACGATGTTTTACTTCGTCTGTCATATCTCAGCGTCATATCTCTTCCATAGTGCCTTTGCTATTTGTCTAATTAAAGGCATCGGAGATGAGAAATTTACTTTACTTTGAAAGAGGTAAGCCGTGTACCGTCTCATTCACTGGGAATGCTATCATTCGGCCAAACATCTTGTGGATGAGCTTGTGATTGCCTTCAACCAAATATCGTTAAGCCCATAACACCATCTCTGGCCGGAGTATTGATACTCTCTGACTGAACACCAATGTCTCTTTGATAAGAATTTGACTAGAACTTCATAGACTGTCTCTGTGAGCGAACACACGAGTTCATTTGAGGAAAATGATCCCAAGCATATTGGCAAAGTAGGAAAAATGTGGATTGCTGAGCACAGTCCCTAGACTTAATCCAATAGAGAATATTTGAGTGACATGTTAACACTAGAAAGCGTGTGGGGAACTTTGAGGTTTAGCGTTTTTCTTTATTCAGTCAAGGGCAATGATATGATTATATTTTTATTTAAATTAATAAAAATGAATTTAGTTTAAAATAAATAATTCTTCAGTGATTTATTAACACTTTAAATGTTTTACTAGATCAAAATCAAAAATGTATACGTGTCAAATGGCTCCAGATGGAACCAGATTGGACCTATTGAATGGTATATGCAATACCCAATTCATTTTGACGGGAACTGGTCCATACAATACCCCTTGCAAGGCTGTTTTTGAAGCTTAAGGGATGCACAACTAAATACAGTAGACGTTCGATATAGTGAACTAATAAAAACCGACCCGGTTCACTATGTCTAGATTGTTCACTTTATCGAGCGTTCACTATAGCAATAATAATCATAATAATATGGGTGGTACTACAACCCGTAGAGGGACAGGGCCTAGTTTCTCAGCAACCACTCGTGTTGTGCGTGCTATGGTTCACTCACGAGTGGAATTGACCTACAATTTTATACCAACTCCAGACGGCTACGTTTGAGAAGCTTTTCTCTAGACAGTTATTACTCTTTGAGCCCTGAAAATTATTGTTGGTAGTACTGGCCGGGAATGGAACGCAGGCAGCGAGCATCAGTTGTGTAGGGGTCGACGCACAAACCCACAACGCCACGGCCGACAAACTCAATATTTATAACAACTTAATTAATAAACAAATAATATGTTACCAGATTTTATTCCATCAATTGATACATTGCTTTCGTTTTATGTAAAATGTGTTTGTTTTTTCACAAATTATGTTTCTTTTCAGAAATGTAACTCCATACATTTGGTTTTTAGTTTAACATAAAAATTAACACAGGACAAGTAAAAATAACTACCTTAGTATAAACCCCTTGCTTTAATAACCTAAATTAAATATTTCACACACCTCTGCTTTTCATAGCAGGTATAAGACGCTGACGTTCGTCACCGACCAAGTGACTACATAATAAACAAAGGTTGTACAGAATTATGCAGAAAAAGTTCCATATTTATTAATTTCATTGCGATCCTTTTGATATATCTTGCTACACATTATGGCATACTTGGCATTTTCATTTACACCCTCACAAATCTGTGAAGATTGGAAGCAATTGAATTTGGGAGCAGCATGCCCATAACATGTGCACACACGTGTCATTCTAACGCGCGGTGCAGCAGCGATGACGCAATAGTTCAATGCACACAAAGCGGGTTTTTCTCGCTGGACTCAATCTGCAGTTCGCGTTTGGCTTGCAGGAATGGACGTTTATAAAAGCAAACGATTCGTATATTTGGACAGTAACTTAAAGATCAACTGTTAATTTAAATAAGCAGCTTTGTAGATCTCTATTTACAGAAGTCTTCGAAATAATACATGTTTGGGATAACCGTTTATATACTCTTCTGAAAAGTTTTGTTAGAAGGGGATATTTTTGGAGCAAATAATAACTTAGTTTGGAACCTGGAGCAAATAATAATTAAGTTTTTCACTTGGAGGTCCTGGCAGCCAAGAAAGTGGCCAAAATGATATCAATGTTGTACCTCCGGTTGATATTACCTTTCCAATTGATAACCATAAAATGTCATTAAAGCTAAAAATCAAGTCCAAGGAGGTCGCATTTTGCTGCGATGCACTTAAGATACATAGATCTCGATTACCCTACCCTAGTCGGCAATGAGGCAGTGAATGAACTTGAAAGGAAAACTCCAGGAAAATTACCAGATCATAGAGTTAGGAAATATTAGGTGGAACTCTCTAACCACCTTTGAGATAGATCACTCGGATCTTAAAGCCCAAGTATATTTGTGCAAAAACTGACAAACTCCTTCAATGCGACAAGAAGTTGCTCCGGGCAGTAGTTCTACCACTAGCCGGCCATAATCATCTGAAGCATCACGAAATGAAAATAACCCCACCTTCGGAGCTTGCCATAATTAAAATCTGTTGAAGTCGAGAATGGTTTAATGTTTAATTTAATGCCAATGCTTCTTCTCCAATCTTAACCTTTAAAGTAGGTTCAGTAGACTCATTTAAGGCCTTAATGCACTTGTCACCATGGCTTAAAATGGTGGTGATTTCTAGAACTTATTAAGCAATCATTTCAGTTTCACTTGAAATTCCCGTGTCCAGATACTAGTGTAAGCTGTAAGTCAAAGTTGAGAAACACGTTAATTGCCTTTACCCTTATACTAGTTACCGAATCGAAAAGTCCACGACAATCCTAAGGACTGTCTGATATTTTGATTATCTTTTGCAGCCTGAAAATACTGCCTTTTGCTCACATACACAAACAAATGAACTTATATATTTACAGCCCCTGTTCATTACAGAGTTCCCAATCAAAATGTCCACAGCAATGACTTTCAGTATGCTAAACATCAAGTGTTGTCCATCAAGTGATACTTCACTCTTACTGGATGGTTTCAGAAAATATTGCGAAATTGCTTTCTCTGTGTATGAACAACATATTAAGTCTTCGTCTATGTATTACATATGTACACGATTGTACGCATGTATCTACGCACATAAAGAAGTAAATCAATGAGATACCTACCTTGTCTTTATAACGATTTCCAGAGTCACATCAAATTGATTATTTCATACTTAAATACAGAGCTCGAATTCCAAATGCAGCCCACGTTTCAATTGAACGCTCTGTAGAAAGCCGATATTGAAAACGATAATCACAACTCTTATGCTTCAGGTATATAAATCAAGTATGCATTTCCGTGCCAGTCTACCATAAAATTTATAAGGGTGCATTTACCTATACAGATCACGCAAATTCCTAATTCTCTTCCATAGACAGATTTGCTTCGACATTTTCCGGAAAATATCAAGGATGCTACTCAGTCGTCTGTATTCCCCTTATCCACGTTCACTCGTATGTTTGTACGTCTATACATGAGCTCACATGCTTTGCGTACCTTCCACACGTAGCGGAAGATAAAATTTGAATTTCCCAATACTTTCATATTTTCGTTATTACGATATTGCTATGCAGGAGAATTCGTCAATATTTCTTGTATCTTCATATACTAGCCGTCGGACGTAGGTTCTACCGTATGGCTGTATCACATGCTCCTATGTGTATGTATGTGCTTCCATTCATATAAAAAGGAATTGTTAAGAGTTTCCATTAGCATTCCGGATACATATTGTGGAGGGAAATAAAACGGAATTCGAACACTAGAAGCATAAATGAGATGAGACAGGGTATTGTAATGAAGTGAGAAATAATGTGATAACTTTACTGTCATTCAAAAATTTTACTTGTTGCCATAAATACGTTTCAAAATGGCCGTTGTTTATGATGTGCAAATGGAGCATTTTATTGGTAACGACTTTATTAATCATTATTCAAAAACAATCATAAACTTGCATTAAAATTTGTTCTAAATGGTAATTTGAGCATCCAATTTAATAATGAAAGTCTCTCAGCTGGATTATGAGTATAAACTCTTTCGCACATGACTTACTGGAAGTCATGTATAGGTCGGCTCAAACCTAAGAAACCAGAAACCGTCGGAAACTTGGAGTTTTAAGCTGCAAGATAATATAGTCGCATACACTGGGTTCAGCGCTTATTCTGTCCGCTCAGACAAGGTAAGCGACTGAATGGCGCATTTGCTCAAGTGCCTGCCCTTGGTTAGTGGGGTCCTCGGCGCGATCCTAGTGAAAGCTAAATTAATACGCTTTTATCTGGTTTTCAAATCTGGCCCAGGCATCAATTGCCGCTGAAATCAAATCTCCGACTGTGGGTATCACAATGGACTAATCTGGTGAATTCAGTAACAGCTCTCTACATATCTAAGAAGTCCAGTACTTATGTCTCCCATCGACGACAAAACAAGGCACTGGTTCTATACTATTTCTGCAAGGGCCCCATGAAGGGATTAGAGACCACACATCAACCTACATGTTCCAGTACTCTCGCTAACCGAACAAAACTATTGTTTAGGTGTTTACTTTAGCAACAATTTGAGCGAACTGCACGACATTAGTATAAGTCAGATGGTTAAAGATATACTAGTTACTCAATCCGAGGTATGTCACAGTAGGTCTAAACTGCTCTAAGTGTGACTGATCTTTGCCGCAAGTCACTTCAATCTAACAAAACCTACTCCAAGCTCAGTATTTTTTAAATCCCTTGTCGAATTGCATTCTGCTTTATTCGTAGACTGAAGGCTTAAGATAATTAAGGTAAAACAGTCCAACATCCACAAGTCGAATATTCACGGAAACAAATATCTTGTTCGAGTTATTTGGTGTAAAATATGGAAAAACTTAAGTCTAAACCTGAAACATTTAACAAATTTTGTTCGACTTATACAAAAATTCGTCGTAAGGGGATTTGTGTTTCAGAGGTTTGACTGTATGTTTCAATCAATAAACAATCTTGAACGTACCTACTTCAACATGAAAGTGCAATAGTGCACTGTCTCTTCTTCCGTCACCCTGCAGCTGCTCTTATAGTTGAACAGACTTAAAATCCAAATGTTTACATCCATAGCCCGAGGTAGAATGTGCTTCTAAATTAGCCATTTGCGTTTTACACTTTATAGTTGCCAACAGTATAGAGGGGCCGAAAGTTATTTTACGTAGCTTATGTTACAGTTACAGTCTCGGCATTTTCAGTGAGTCGAGAGAATCGGAGAGGTCACAGGAATGTGATTTTCAAAAAAAAAAAAAAAACACTCCAACATAACGAATTGATCAAAAGAGGGCGAAGATAATTTCTTCACATACATATGCCCAATATACACAGTTGTTTGGTTTTTGGTAAATATAGTAACGAGAGGAGGCATCTGAGATAAATAAGGAAAAGGAAAACGAATCACTCGAAAGTTCAACAAAGCATGAAATTGGTACTTGCCTCAAGTTGCAAATCAATACGAAATGTCGTTAGAGTCCAGGAAAAAACGAAGCCAATATATGTACACCCAATTCTGTTTTTACAAGTTAGATACGTTCCGGAAAAAATGGGGCAAAAAGAAACCGTGTAAAAAAGAAAACATGAAGTACATAGAAAAATAGAGAATTGTTTCGATATCCAACACCTCTATATTTCATTTTTTGTCAAATGTGTTTTATAATGTTAGTCAACATATGATTTTCACTAGAACCGTTTGTATATTCAATAAAGAATAAATTACAAATTTGGAGAATTAGAACATCAATGCCGATAATTCTGCTGTATATATTTAAAAAGTGTTGTCAGCGGCATTTGTGATTCCGTGGTGTTGACTGAATCGTATAAGAGGCACCACCTGTGATTGAGATTCTTCAAAGCGATCTAGTCAGTGTTGACTGTCATATATGACAGAGTGGTTTCTGCTCAGTAATTTGTTTTGTTGTTGCTAAAGGTAATACTGAGTTGAGTACTCTATACTTTAAAATAAATGATTCATACAAAAAAAGAAAATAACAAGAGTATATTATAGTTTTATGTATATTTTGTATACATACTATCATGATTTTATTCCAATTATAATTGTTATAGATTTTAAAAGTTAACGGCTGATAGACATTATGTTTCTTTAAAATATCAACCAAATACCTTTTTTTAATAGTGATATCGAATGAAATTGCGGAAAATGGATTTTTTTTTTTTTTGTTTTTTTCTTCGTTTTTTTTTCCTGATTTAGAAGATATTTTCATTCGTATTTTCATTCGTATATTTTCATTCATTCGTTTTAGACATATACACATATGTATATTCAAGGAGATATGTGTGGTGCAAATTCAGAGATTATACGTAACTCTTCCCTGATTTTAAAGCCTTTATATCAAAAACATTCGCTTAACATATATGGTAGAACAGGTCGATTCAAAGACTCTCATACATATTTTCATAAAATTGGTTTTATTATGTGCGTTTTATTGATAACTCAGTACTCAGCTCAGCATTGATTCTCAACAAAACGCTCTTTCACTCATTTTATGGTTTTGTGTCAACTTTCATGGCATTAGATGTCAAAATACAAATGGAGCACCTCCACATTTTTTTTTTTTTTTTGTCAAATTTGTTTTATAATGTTTGTACAAATAGGTTTGATTCACTAGACAGAGTTTGTATATTAATAAAATAAACGTTATCCTATGTCAAGAATTTGAGCAACAATTCAGCTGTATATTCAAGAAATGCAGCATCTGTGATTCAGTGGTGGTATCTGAATCGAAGTTGAGGCAACTATGCTTCAGATTATTTAAGACGCAACTTTGAGTAGAGGCTGCAGAAAGAATTATCAGTAAAAGTTTCAGTAGGTGTTTCTGTTGTTCAAATTTTCCTACTCATCGTTCTCAGTACCTCAAAAAAACACACCTATTGTAATCCATTACTTGTCAGTACAACTGGATATTGATGTATAGGAAGTCATGCAGCCTGGAGCTGATCTGGTCCAGCACATGCATCGGAAGAGATCGAAACACTGACTTTATACACTTGGAAAATTAAATAAATTTGAAGACAAGATCCATGAAAACGAACTTGGCTAAATAAGTGAGGAAAGATAACTATTGTTGAGTTTAACTTTTGTCTATGTGATTAGTTTTACGTGAGGCTACAGCCGCCACACCAGCATATCTCCAGCGACTTTGAATACATAAATAAACTATGTTTCAAAACGCTTGATTGGACAGCCAGTCTCATGAGTGCACGTCCAAAATCCGACTGCTGTTACGTCAGTTTTGTATTTTTTCTTCCTATTTAGCAATTTTCTTTAAATTCCTCAAGTTCTGGTATTTTTTCTTTAAAGGATATACGTCTGGAAATCAATTGTGTGATGAATTGAGAGCGGGAACATATCCTTCAGAAATGTTAAGTAGCCAAGCCTAAAGGAGAAGTTTAAAGTACACATGCATAGCTACACATCGCAATGTTTTGATTTGAATGCTGCACGACGTAATATTTATCATAGAATCACCGACAATGATTAAATAGAGTCAAAATGCACTCATGCGAATGTACATATAGCTTACGTATGATACGTATATGCTCACACAACGATAGCAATTTATGCTCACGTAGTAAGTAGTGGCATTCTACGGTTCTCTTCGGTTCTCCCCTTTGAATACGACCATAATACAATGTAAACTCAGAGAAAATTCCGATGATTTTACTGAAATTCTAGATTGCACGGAAACAGAAGGGGTTGTGAAGTGATTTCCTCAGTTTGCTGTTGAACTAGTAATCGATAATCGATAAGTTGGAATAAATCCAAGAAAATGATGCTGTATTCAATTGGGTTTGTTATTTTTACAATCCTAATTGAATTTTTGGCAATACTCACAAGTATTTGCTTCGTAGAACAAATGCCAGTAAAGTTTTCTTTCTTAATCCTTAAAAATGCGAAAATGCAGGTGTTTTAGGTTCTGTGTGTCTGTAGGCAACGTAGATTGAGGGTTAATTGATATGTGTATATGTTCTTAGTTAAAATGTTGTGAGCGGATGCAGGGGTGACTTTCCAGTTTCTCAACAAACACAGGAAAAAAAGAACGTACTCTATGTTAAATCTCAATAACCAAAGAAGCAAATAAATCCAATGCGAGTTTGTATGCCGACGTATTTGAAAGAGGAGTGTTGCATTAGTGTGAGTTATTGTTAAAAATTTTGAAAAAATAATGGATTTACGACTTTTGATCATTGACACCATAAATCGGTTTGATAAATAGAGTGAGAGAAAATAATAGTTAAATTAAAAATAAATACAGTGAAACCTGCAAAAGTTGGCCAGCTGCGGTGCAACGATTTTTGGCCAACTTAGGTAGGCGGACAACTCCTTCCTGACTCGCATTCATCGATTTTTGCCAAGAGTGATAGGTGATAGGAGCACTTTGGACCCTTTTGTCAACTTCATAGAGGTATAATCTTCTTCAAGAAAGGGCTGATGCGTCACGTCTTCTTTCTCACCAATATTACACAGATTGATTCTAACCGGAAAGTTCTCACGCTGGTTTATATAATCTAACTTGAGTAATTTTTCTCTCACTCACTGAAATTGGGTTTAGTACTCAAGTAGTCTACCGCCTGATGATTGAGTTGATTGTATGTCAAATATGTTGCTGAATTTTCCTCTGGTACAACGCTCCCCACTTTGATTGCCTATCGCTCATATCGTACAAAGTTCCAAATATTTTACTCCACTTTGGAATGTTATTTTCGGCTTGATCAAACACGAAGTTGTATCTATTTCATTGAGTAGAATTAAATATATTTTTGAAACATGGTTAATTTTCCGGTCCGTATTGCACAACACAACAAGCGGCTTGTTACAGCAATTTCTTTCTACTCTATGGGCTTAATAGTCAGTATGTGATTAGCACGTGAATCTGCACGAACATTATGAGATGAGGGATATTCGGAGGTGGCTCCCATATACGAGATGTTCATTTTATCGATCGATACATCGATCGTCTATTCCAAATGTTTATCCCAACAGTGATTGCACTTGACGCATAGAGTATATAGTAACGAAACGACCTATAATAGTAATACTCAACTAAAATAGCTGCTGATAGATTTGGATTGTCATTTCAAAGTGTGTCTAGACAAACTACCTACGTAACGCTAAGACCGTAGAATAAAAGCAGTACAGCCTATAGCGAAATTTCTAGCTGCGAAATGCGTCAACGCTTTGACTGTGACTTAGTAGTCATTCAAATCATGGACTAGTATTGAGATGTTTCATTAATTGATTATCACTCGAATTGTTATTGCAATGCCCACATCAGTAATAGCGAAATCGTTTACTCCCAGATGCTAAACTATCAAACGTTACGTGACAAAAAATCAATAAAATACTCAACCCAAAACAAATTCAACTAGTTGGCAACACATGCTGCATATTTGTGTCTTCAAGTGGGATCAATTTTCATCTGGTGGTTATATTTGCTAATTTTTGTAAGAACTCGGGAGTATTGGATCGTGTCCATGGACACACGGACTTGAACAACCCGATCTAAGCACCAGCCATTGTAGGACATAAAAAATAAACAATAATAATGAACATTTAATTAATCAAAGTACATCAGTTGGCCCCTATTTTTGAGCCAACACCCTAACATTTAGTTTGTAAGTCTAGTTGTAAACTCAATTGTAAAAATAATTCATTTCAGGTAAGTTTTTAAATCGCTTAAATTTTAAAATTGGATCGTATCTTTGATATAATTCCCAAATAGAGTCCAATGACAGCCCAAGAAAAAGGACAAATGCAAAAGTTGTGTGATTGAATGTCTAATAGAAAAAAATCCTCCATTAAAGAGACTACGCTCTCAAATTGTTGATTCGTTGCAATTTTAACACTAAACGTGGACACATTAAACAACTTTTATTTTACTCAAGACAAATTTTGGGTTACTTGCGTATTTTTCCTACGTTAATCCACAAAAATGCAAGTGACAAAATATCTTCCATTGTATCTCCCTTTTTCATGAAATGTAACTAAGTGAATATACACGATGGTCGTGTGTGTGACATAACTAAGAGAATACAAATTTGTCAAAGTGGCACATATTGCGTGACACGACTAAGATAATACGCAGAAATGAAGTATTAAAGAGATTTGACAGCTGATTGACGTCCAGTAAATCGTCGGATTTCAGAAACTTTTTCACAGTTATTCATGAATTTTTGACACCTATTCACGAAATAATGTGAATGCCGTTCTCTGATTGGTCGACTTGGCTTTAGAAAACGACATAAAAAATGATTGTCAAAAATGTTACGGGGCGAGAGAGGTAGAAGTTGGCTATCTCTATAATAGTTCATTTCTAATAATACGGGGGAATATGTGTACATTCTATATTCTCGATACATGCCTCGTGTGGAGGTTTCTGCCAGTTGAGTTCGGGATTTTTTGTTAAAGTATGTCCTATTTTGTTCAAAAACATAACATCATACATACCCTCAATATGTGTTTACTTTTATTTCCTGCCACCATTTTCCTTTGCTTGGATCCCTAGTTCGTATATCACTCCCAAAGCAGGTGTCTGTCTGAAAACGGATAAAATCCAACGACATTTGAATAAAAAGAAAAAACTGCCACCCCATTTCTCATCTCATGTTCGATTCAGTTCAATGCTTTATTTCCATTAGAAGCCAAGCTGAAACTGATTTTCGATAACAGTGTACTGACTTCTTCGAATGATTTGTTAACTTTATGCAAATCCAAAATAACTAGCGTTTATCATGACCGTCTACATATTCATATCAGTTCATTTCCCGGATTTCCTCCAAATGTTTTCTTAAAATTAAAGATTTCTCTGAATACGAATGGAAAAAAGTAGTAGCAACTCGTTCTTGGTAGTTTGCATAGAGTTAGTTCTGACACTGAGTTATGTACTTTTGTAACATCTAAGTTGTCCAAACATTCCTTGAATAAACATCGATAGATATTGATCAACTGCAAATTAGTAGACATCTTATTATGGGATAAGACATCGAAATTGAATTCGTATTTTTTGTATACACATTTTTAGAATAAACTTGTATATACAAAGCAACGAAGATAGAGACCATTGGACAAGATTTATGTTCCGACGTCAAATCAGGATAAGGTGCACTCAAATGTACATACATTCATAGAGACACACATGGCACGAATTTGGTTCTCTATAAAATTCACTTGTCGACTTTCCTTTGAGCAGGGATGTACTCATAAAATACAAAGTAGACGACAATAATAAAAACGACAAGCCAAAAAACATACCCACCGACGATGTGAATAAAAACAAACAAACGGATGGATTCATGCCCTGTCATCATAAAGAATATCCATCCAAACAGACTGCTGCTTGGATGTCCGTATTATATCACGCTAAATAAAGTCACGGAGAAAACAAAGTTTTCGAATCTTTTTTAAACGCTTGCCAAGCATGGCGCTATTGATTTATTGTTTTGTTTTCTCTTAGGTGCTGTTTCTATGACCTTATATTATGTACGGCCAATGATGTGCACTAACTACGAGTGTAATAACGATGAGTTCAAAAGTATATTATGTTATATCGATTGTTACGTAGATGTCCTCAACACATAAAGGTCTACAAGGCGGTTGTAGTTTGGTGTAGATGCGCTAACATATTTCCATAAGTTGGTTTCCAAGCTGGTGTCTTCACATTCAATCCGATTGACTTGAGACGTCTTTCGATACCGTATCTTAATCAAATTTGTGTTGTTGTAAATTATCCAATTTTCGTCACCAGCCACCATCCGCTTCAGAAATGGGTCGATGTTGTTGCTGAATCGCAGTTGGAAATTTGGTACATAAGGTTCTTTTGCGCTAACGCGTGTGGTATCCATACCTTGAGTTCCTTTTTCGCCCCTTATCCTGGTTCGTTGAAACGGTTCGAAACGATTTTTTGTGTAATGTCCAGCTTCTGGGCAATCGAAACAGTGGTAGCCTGAAGGCCACAGTCCACAATTCCCATGATTTTACCGACATTTTTGTCAATTGGCCTTCCAGAGCGTGCAGCATCTTTGACATTGAAATTACCGGAACAGAATCGACGCATCCAAGACTGCGCATGATTTACTGTTACGGTATTTGGACGAAAAGCATTATCCACATTTTCAGCCGCCTGGCTTGAGTTTTCGTCTTTATCGAAAATATGGCGTATTTCTCTTTTCTGGTGTCCATATTTGAAGTGAGCTTACACAAAACTGAGTCAATAGTTCCCAACCCCTTTCAGAACGACGGAACGTATACAACGCGAGATATAAATTACTAAAGTCATCTGTTGGAAAAATACTCGAACCTAATATTTGACCTGTACAAGCATAGGACTGCAGCAAGGAGCACCATAATGACCAGTCAATCCAGCAACTGGTTGCCAAGCTAGACTGGTCATTGAAGGATACTTGATACACGACAAATTAAATAAGTCGACTATACATTTCCGTTCCCCGATTATACTCTTCGCCGAAGGGCCGTAGGGTGCCTTTTTCTCAATAAGGGAGAAGTGGACAACAAATAAGCGAAACACAGGTAAATCGAAAATGCTGAAAGCGGGCTTTTTCTCCGAATTGTCAAAGGTGCGCTGCCAGAAAGAATCCCTGACAATGGCAGTGTTTTTATTCGGTTGTTAGACAGGTAAGATACGAGGCTCGTTTGATAAGTAAGTGACTTAGAGGAAATGTTTTGTACTATTTAGAATAATAAATATATCACTGATGGAGGGAGTGTTTCCGTGTTCATGGAAGGAATGGGTTGTGGTACCAGTTGAAAAAAAAGGAAAAAATCCAGAACAATTTCGACCAATAAATTGCCTGTTTACGAACAATTTTTGGAAAAGGTGCCATGCATTGAATTGGAAATTTACCCTACACAGAGTGAGGAACAATCCGGTTTTCGCAAAGGGCATTCCGACGGAGACATCGCTAGCATGGGTACTTAGCGAATAGAAAACGGAGTTGGATACAGGAAATTTAGTCTTGAAAATTCGTACATTAATACTAAGAGATAAATTATGCAAATATGGAATAAGAGGCAAGGGGCTGAGTTGGTTTGATTCATTCATGACAGCAAGGACCCAAAATGTAAAGGAAGGAGAAGTATTTTCAAGACCAAAATCTGTAATCTTAGGAGTTCCACAAGTCACATTCCTGGGAGTGTTTTTATTTTTCTTATATGAAATGATTTGAAAGATTGTCTGAAATTCTCTTTAATTGCGGACGATATGATTATCTATGTTATTGGTAAAAATCTACATCTTCCTGAATTGTGATACTGAAACATTGTATGAATGGCTGTGTGAAAATAGACTAAAACTGAACGTTCAAAAAACCAAATGTATGTGCATTGGTAATGGGAGTAATTTTTAAGAATTAAAATTGACAACAAAAGTATTGAATGTATTGAGAGGATTAATCGTTGATATATCGCTTAGTGTCCATGAAGATTTTATAAGTAGAAAATAGCAGAAAAAATGTTTTATGTAAAATGAGAAGAAAAGTATCGAAAAAATGTACAACGTACAAAAAATATCTATAATACAATTATATTAGCACATCTAGGTTACTGTTCATATAGTTTAAGTCTGTGTAATTTTTGTTTAATTGATGAGCTACAAGTTTTACAAAATAGGGCATTTTAAAATATGGTTGAAGAACACATAGTAGAGATATGTTAAGAGAATTAAACTTAATGAGTGTTCATTATCTTTGAAAATGGGTCTACTTACAGCCTACTTACAAAGAAATCTTCAATCTGTAGGTGGATATTACAATTTAAGACATGTAGGAGGTTTTCGGTTGCCTCTATATAGGCGGACTAGTTCACAAACCAATATATTATATAAAGGATTGCAATTGCATAATAAGCTAGATTCAAACATAAAAATTTAGTCTAATATCAATAGATTTAGGGTTGCTAATAACCCTTGAATATTGTAACTCTACAAAGTTCATCAATTACTAATAAATATACTATACTATATATACTTTTTTGATATTTTTTTGATTCTGATATTTTTTGATATTCCTTTGATATTCCTCATATTAACTGAAAAACCAACAATGGCTAATGTCAAACTGGCGTCGTTTACTCTGTATTTAATAGCAACTGAAAGACAAACAAAAATTGTTTGGTAGCGTAAGCGAATTTAAACTAAAATGAGTCCAATAGACATACTAGAAAATGTATGAAAGAACTTGTTGCAACATGTCTAGTCAACTGACAAGAATTGGCACTCGGTGCAAGGTGCAATCGATTTCAGGTATATGACGCTTCTCACATGAGTTTTATCACGTCATTTTGATTAAGTTCCCAGAATGCCTTTGG
This sequence comes from Eristalis tenax, assembly GCA_905231855.2. NCBI lineage: Eukaryota > Metazoa > Arthropoda > Insecta > Diptera > Syrphidae > Eristalis > Eristalis tenax. Next base: position 117,237,040 of record HG993124.1, read on the forward strand.
ATAACTAATTGTTTAATTAAACACTATCAAAATAAATTTAAATTGTTCGACTTTGAAATAAGTTATATATATATTGAATAAGTCTAGATACGTTTATTATGGAGGAATCTCAGTAGATTATAGTTATGGTATAGTTAATGCACAAGCGACGTTTGGAAAAAAATTAAAGGTTCGAAATAATACTACGCATAGTTCGATGTGCCGAAAACATGAAAGCAATGCGAAAATACGAGCCATATCAGTCGATTCATTTTATTTACTACATGAATGAAAATTCTGTTACAACTGCACAACTATATCTTACGAATATGATTAATTTCGCTCAGCGATACGGCTGTGGAATAACTTACCAGTCGAATTGCAGAGAACAACCTCATCAATAACATTCCAGAGGAATCTACCATTACATACTCTTTTTTATTATAACCGTATTTAAATTTCCGTCTTCTTTATATTGTTAGTCTTTTTTTTTTTTTTTTGGTACTTATATAAGATATAAAATCTTGTAGTAGTTTTATATACTCAGTAAATAAAATGAAAGGAAATGATTTCACGCGGGGTTCATATGAATTCTTCGGTTCACATTGCGCTGAAAATGCAGGCAAACTACACCAATATAAGATAAATTTAACTTAAGTACACGAAACTTGTTCGCGCTGTTTAAGTTGTGTCTTTTGTTCTAACTGAAATGTATAACCCGATTGGCTGATGATGGAACTGCGAATTTGCTTCCTGAATTTGTATTGCCGATAAAAATACGGGCTTCTCATCAGTTTATTCTGTTTGCAAGCATTTAACAAGAAAAGAAGAAATAAGTGACAACAGGCGACTCATCTAGCATTCACTCTATGGATTAGCAGATGATTTTTGTAGATTGTTGAAGAAGTGGAAATAAAATCGTATGAATGTGGATAGATAAACATTATATTTTTAGCAGGACCACAAAAAAAAACGTTAACCAATTGATGATTATGATGTGCTGCACATCATTATATTCGTGTCACTATTGTACTTTATCATATTGAAAACCACAGTTAGCCGCCATTGATAAACAAAGCAAGACCTTTTAAAAATCCTCCAAAACGCTCCCCCACCCACCAGAGATGTACGACTCCATGTGTGAAAGCCATGGATCATCCCAAAAATTGAATAAAACAAATAAATCTACTTTGATAAACCATTCCAGTTATTGACACGATTTTTCCGTTTGTTTGGGTTTTATTGCCTTTACAACTCTTATTTTTGCATTTATATAATTTTTTTGTTTCTTAAATGAGCAAAAGAAAGCCGCCCTCTTAAGGAAAATTTACATGCAAACAGCGCCAGAATAAATTCATGGTCAGAGCAGCGGGAATTGTTTTTCTTCCGCCCTTTGGCAAACAAACAAATAAAATATCAACGCAAACAGTTTTAGTTTCAGTTAAAAAAGACTGAAACTTGAACTAGATGTTGTCTCCCCCGCCAACCCCAACATCCACCCCTTGAACGACTCATCAAGACGTTTTGAGTTTTGTGCTAAGGGTAGCCTGGAGATACATTGTGGCTGAACAACCGAGGTAATAACTCTCGATCTCCCTCAAGGGTCATTATGTTCATTTCAGAGGGATGGGTGGCTCTCCTGTGGAAAGGCATTTTTGGCTAAATTCGATGTGATGTATACGATATGAGATTCCGGGAATATGTACGTATACAGAGTGATAGGCAACAATAAGCTTATTCCTTGTATTATATATCCAGCTTACTCCACATATTTTTTGTTCTGTTCTCTCTTTTTGTTTTGGTAATGTATTCAAATGTTAAAATAAGCTGCAAATAAATGAAAAGAGAGATAACACAAAAAAAAATGAAAACACAGGGAGTGGCAGAGTGTATGGCAGATATTGTGCGGTTTTGGCGACAATTGTATGGAATGTGGGCGCGGTGGAACACATCCAAAAACGCGGTTTGTGAATCAGCCGTGTTTTGCTTGCAGGGGTAGACAAAATGACGATATGGTGTGGTTGTTTATTGGTTAAATGTATACTACTTTCGGCTTTATTTTATTTTTTCGCTCTCAGCTTTTCTCCGTGGATTCCTGCGGAAATAAAGAATACAATTTCGTTCATTTTTTCCTGAATTTTATTTACTTAAAGTGGGCCTGGTATTAACATTAAATGAATATTTAACAGTCCGAGAGGCATGTAACATGCCCACACAGGCGCATAGAACTCATTTATTCATCTGCATAAAATTATTAAAACCTTCATGCAAATTTCGTTATTATTTTGTATGGCTGTTTAAAACAAAAAATATGTACAATAATAAATGGCTAAGTTTAAATGGAAGCCATTGAAATTAAAGGACATTGCCTCTTTACCGCATCACATAATGCGGATGAAGTTGGTTGCTTTATAGTCGATTAATTTTTTGTGGTCCATTACAGCAATAGTTTCATTACCGAAGGGAACGGAGGCACTTTATTCGGCTTTATTTGAATGTGCGTGCTACTGGCATGTATAGCATTCTCTGGGCAGTGTCGTAAATTTTGCATTTATAACCTAGCAAAAGGATTAATAAACGAGCATGTCATTGACGTGACTATATGGAATGAAAAATTAATGAGATTTTCTCTATCAAGAGCGTACGAACAAAGAGTTAGGGTTCCTAATTACACTGAAATCGCCCACTGTCTTATTTTTTTAGTTATATCTTATTTATTTATCAATCAGTCAGACATTTTCTTACAGACTACGATAACAAATGCAAAATAATTTTGTATGCTATTACAAATATTTAGTTATTATAGATATTAGACATAAAACACTGGATTGAAACGCATCTCTAGAAGAATTTATATAAAAATCGACATTACGACAAACTGAGTCAGCTTCTCTGATGCACCGTGATATCGGTTCATTTCGACCATAGTTAGTACTGTGAAATTGTTAATGAAAAATATTAGACGTAGGTTTCTTGAGGGAGAATGCAAATTTAGCAAAGCGAGAACCATTAGACATTTACTATGATACGTTAAAATGATTATTACATAATGGAAAAATACTTTCGCCGCCCTTCAAGAGGTTGCAATCCAATTAGTAGACATCTCGTTTTATAAGAAGGCATATCAATGCCCCAATTATGCTTGAAGACAACATATCTTGTGAACTTCCTTGGAACCTCTTCAATCCTATGAGACGACATTACATAGTAACGATTGCAACCTGTACTACAGAAATCCAGAACAGACCTCTCTATTGAAATAAAAATCGCAATTTAATTCCTAACGATCTCTGAGTTCTTTGGTATTCCGTTTAAGGAAACCAAGCATCGAATTAGTTTTATTGACAATATAGTCGATGTCAGGCAGAAATGTAAATTTGTTATCTAGAATTGACCCGAGATCTTTTGTACAAGTTATCTTTTCTAAGTCAATATTATCGGCGTTAGAGTCGAAATTGATTTCTAGAACAAGAAAAAGTCTGATATTTTAAGAAATTCAAATGCAGATCATTCACTTCACACCAATTTACTTCAGCTCTATCAAATTGTTTTGAAGAAGAACACAATCCCTTACTGAAGAAATTTCGCTACGCAACTTAAGGTCATCCGCATAAAGCAGGCAGTGAAAATTCTTACAGATTAGTGGGATATCATTGACAAACAAAAGAAAATGTAATGGGCCCAAATGACTACCCTGAGGAACACCAGACGGTATATTAATATGGTTTGATGAATTATTGTCTGTTTAAACAATTTGGATTCGACCTCTCAAATAAGATGCGATCCATGTCAGAAAGTTCGAATGGAAACCAATACAGGATAGTTTATGCAGCAGAATCCTATGGTTTACCCTGTTAAAGGCAAAGTTCTAAATATAACATCTGGTTGTGACTTGTTTTCAAAATTGTTGATGATATAATTAACTATGATAGATTTTGGTTGAAGTCGATTTACCTGATATAAAACCGTGTTGGAAAATATATAATCGTTCCTTAATAAGACAAAATAATTTACAATTTAAATAACACAAATTTTGCAGATAGGTCTATAATTTGTGATATTTTGCTTGCATTCTCTGGGCTGTGTCCATTTATAATGTATCGAAGTAATTAATTAACGATACATCGAATACAATCGAAGTGATTATTCATCGATCCATATAATAAGATAACTTAGTTTATTAGATTGAGATGATGGACTTTGAAAGTCTACTTCTTGTGTAATCTGGAAACGACTTATGCTACAAAAAGAGGGCGCCAAACGTAGGGTTTACACAGGACCGTCAATTGGCCCGGGCCGGCCCTTAGAAAGTTTATTGCCGCCTTTCACACTAAATGATTTGTCGCTACTATTTTCTTGGCGACAAATTTGTGCCTAGCGTTCACACACAAAAGATGTTGGCAGACTTCAGTTTTGAAAGAACCTGCAAAGTGTTTCCATATAATGGCAGAAATTGACGAAAGTGAGAAAAAAGCTAGGAAGAAAAAAAAACGAGTTTGGGTGAAACTCTGAATAAAATTAAAAAATAGGCCACTATTTTAAGAGACACTATTACCCTGCATGGACGTCTGTCGGCAATTCTAAGATTCTAGGCAATAGGAAAAAGTTTCTCAGATTTAGCACCAGTATTGCTAAATCCACAAAATCCACTAAATTCATTCCTTTCACAGTTTATTTTTGCATTATTAACTTTTCATTTCCTCTACATCTGGATGTCTATATAATCTATATAATTCAGAAGAATCCAGACAACTTTATATTTCCACATCTTTCATTTCGCCGATGTGCAGTAACTAAAGTCAAAATCAGAAATTAAAAACGTACTGAAGTCAAGTCGAACAATCAAGCTGAAAAGTCAAAATGTTTTGCCTACCACACTACAAGTCTGCGGTTTGGTTGTAACGAGCGTTCACATCAACGATTTGGCCCATCAAGCACTGTTGTCAAGCAAATCGTTTCGACAAATTGTTGGGAATAAGATAACGCTGATAAATATTTAAAAACGTGAAAGGAAGCCTGATTTGACAACTGGGGAATCGCTCCGTATGTGAACATAACGGATTCAAAAACCAACAACACCACAAATATAAAAAAGAGATTCGTAGAAAATAATTACCGAAGAAATGACTAGTATTGGTGTCAACTTGGCAAACACAGAAATTAGAGACACACTGGTTGAGGATGGGAACTTAAGCACGCTCGAATATGCCTATCAACCTATCGAAGCGAAACGCATGCAACTGGTGGCATTGAATCGTGTTTTATGTATTCTTTCGCGTTATATTATTTTCCGTATCAGTAACAATATCCAAATATTTTAGATTTCATGTTAAATTCAAATTATCGTCAAACTCGAGCTTAAATTCGCATATTACTAAAAGTCTTTGATTTTACATATATAGGTTGAGTATTGATTTTGTTTGGTATTAAAAAAAAAAATCAACACAACCAGCAAATATTTGCAAAATCCGTCAGTTAATTTGTATTTTTTAAGGTTATTGAAAATATTGCAGATACTTTGTTTAGAATTCGTTCAAATAAAACATTTAATGATTATTTTCAATTAAAATAATTAATAATACGTCAAATATTTTTTAAAGTGTCTTAACTCTAGGAAGCTTCAAAGACTTAGATTCGGCAGAATTATATCAAGTGTCAGCAGTATTCTTCCCCACCGTCTCATGTTTAAAAGTTTTAAATTTCATATTTAGTTCAAACATGTAGAGTGTGGCTGTTTTATTAAATTTAATGCTGCACTTATACAATAGAAAAACTAAAACATAGATCCTTATCTTCATTTTACTTATGTAAGTCAAAAGTCTTCGCCCATAGCGCCAAAAGTTTGGAAGGCAAAACAGCCCCAATCGGCGAAAAGGCTTCATCTCAGTAACACCAAACATTATCTGTTAACGTCAAGTTTTACACCAATCGTCGGTAGGAATATTTTTCGATTTCACTGCGAACAACGAACAGCTCACAGCGGCATATCCGGGATAATCTGCTCCTGTGCTGGGCTACAGCCAATTCGTTTCCTTGATGAACTTGATGAAGTTATGCCCTGAATATTAATGTGTGAAATTTCATCTAAGCTGCTGAAAGCGTAGTTGACTAGTATATTATTCCCAGTTCTTGCAAGGGCTACCGAAAAAATGGAGTATAGGTTCCTATTTCCTCCTCGTTGCAAAAGTCGTTGTGCGGCCTCCCATTCTACTGGCGTCCAAACCGAGAAAGCAGTGTCCGGTGATAATGTCCACAGCATAACTCACCTACCTGTTTTGCTTGGATACATGAAGGCCAGACAAGCCTCGAAGTCCTACAAGTATCTAATTCCATCCACCTCCAATTTGCGGTGTTGATGGCATCTGTAAGTAACAAGATATTTATTACTTAAAATGGGATGTCCAGATTCTTTGCCAATGATAGACCCACCCTTGTTCGAGCTAACTGGTCGACCATCCCGTTGCCTGGAATAACACTATGCCCAAGGAACCAGCATAGGGTGAGGTTTCATCTAATGGCTATCTCACTAAGAGATCGAAGGCAAAGTTTTTCCATCCTTGATTTAATTGATTCTGCATACAGAACCTTAATGGCTGCCTGACTGTCTATGTATAAAGTTATAGATACACCGTCTACCGGGTTCATTGGCAGTAAGCGGGGAGCCCCTTGGATAGCTTTTACTTCTGCCTGCAATACACTACCATGGTTGGGTAGTTGGATTCACAGGGAGAAGGATATATCCGGCGATGTTATGAATACCCCTAGTCCTGTGCCCTCCCCTCTTTTCGAGTCATCTGTGTAATTGTCTAGGTTGGCAGGTTTGCTCACCAAATCTTTTGCCTAGTCTTCTTTATCTGGGATAAGTGCTTTAAAGCCACACTCGAAGACTGAAGAGTCTTCGATGCGCAGCAAATCTGTATGCGGAGGTATCCTCTCATTTTTGGTTATTTCTGTGTGTCCTAGGTTGTGTGATCTGCTCCAGCGGCTGCAAATCCGCAGCTTTAATGCTGCCATGATCAGCTGCCTGGCAGCTTCCCATAGATGTCCATGGGAAGGAGCTGTAGCATTGTTTCCATGGCGACTTAGGGTGTGGAGGGACGCGCCCCTTTGATGCGGATACACGCTAATCCTTGAATGGTGCTTATCTTTTTGAGATTATCTTTGTTACTCAGTTTCAGTCCCCATTTGGGGCCGAGGATCCTCCTACAAGTGTGAACGCCTTCTTGATGCATTCCTTAATGCTCGGTATTCAGCTTATTTTTTTTGCCAGAATTAAACCTAAGTGTGAGTGAAACTTAGTTCCTTTTTCTTCAGGCTTGGAGGTCCTATTGGAGGTATGTTGAGCCTTATTGTGAACGGTTTTTCCTGTCCACTTTTCTAATTTGTTTAATGAAATGTTCATAATAGCCCATTACGACTTTTGCCACTACCAATATCGATAGAAGAGGGGGGTAACCCTTGTGGGGTTCCTCTGAATACCCTTCTGGTTATATTGACACGGCCAAGTTCAGAGTGGATAAATCTTCGGGATAGGACATGCAATTGCGATTACTATCAAACTCTAAAGGTTACAGTAGAATCATTTTTAAACTTCAGGATGTAGTTCAAGGCCAAGGAGAAATATTTTATTTGCATGCTTTCCTCAAAATTTGAAGATTAAATCACTGCAAGTAGTATACATCCCGAAGACGCAAATAATTTACATAATCTTGCAATTGCTATTTGATTCTAAGAGCACAATGGAAAATTGCATCTATACACAGAAAAGTATTCATTCTTAAGATGAGCACAGTCACATGCTAGTAGTGGAAAATATCTAGATAAACTATCATCATGTAAAATAGAAATAAAAGATAAAAGCGACGGTAAAATATGGGACAAGGACAAAATTCCACTTATACCATGCGATGATTGGGTATTCATGAGTATCCCATATTACCCATTGTGCATGTCGACTGAAAAGTGGCCATTGTGTGGGAATTTAATGCGTTGGGAAAATAAGCCCAAGGTTGCATAGAGTAAGGTTACTTCCCCAAAGAAAGAAAAGAACAGTATACTTGATGCATTGTTAATTAATAAATCCCATTAATGAGTGAACTTAATGAAAGTTGTCTAGATGTGAACTCGGTTGAAGGGGATTCATTTAAAATACATTCTCGAAAATTATGAAGTTTCTGTTTCTGTTGACGCAACCTTCAAGTTGAAAACACCTTTCTGCCAAGCAAACTGTTGGTTGTTCTCTGTTCTTAAAGAAAACGTCTGTCGCATAGGACGAACTCAGTTCTAAGAATTTTGTTTGGTTTTATTGAAATGAAGTTTCGATTCGATTCAAAAAATCTCTGTGTAAAACAGAGTACAAAGAAAAAAAATGATCTATTTCCTCAATCGATTTAAACGGCAACAAAACTACCCAAGGCCACGCCTCGAGAGTCACCATTGGATCGCGATCGTTTACTGTCGTTGTTTTGCAAGTTGGCCCTTATAACGTTATGGCTTAATTCAATGGAAAGGGTTTATTTCACATATTGAAGATATTTTGTTGTTGGACGTGTTTTAAGTGCTTGGTAGTGAAGACCCAAACCCTTAGAATCCGTGGCGTACTGTCACAAAAAAAGAGAGACAGCAAATGCGGCCCACAAGTGGAAATGATGTTTCTACGGAAATTCATTCGGCTGCTCAATATGTGTTTGTCTTTCCGGTATTTTATGAATGAATGTTTCTTCCTATGGATCTTAAACGCAACGCATGTAACGGATTCAATGGGTTTGGGCCTTAAATCGCATACGCGAGATTTCATATGTCACGTGGCTGAACAACAATAATTTACACAGCATCCGTTGAGTGGTTTCTGGGGACCGCAGATAAGGCAATTGGTTTTTTCTTGTACCTGATTTTTTGATATGTGCAGTTTTTGCACTTATTGTGCTCTCCGTAGTGAAGCCAAACTCAATAGTTCAAACGATCTCCAGGCAATGATGGGGCTATTCGTGCCACGTGACCAAACCACAGAAGCATATCCTCAGATATTGCATACCCTGGTGTGCCAGGGCCCCATTTGGAGCCAGTATGCGAGCGTTTGGTGGCCTGCCTGTCCCGCTCGGCAGGTGTTCGGGCTTTGCCCGAAGGAACTATTGTACTATCAACCCAGCAGTGGCCACGAGAGCCGCTATGGGGGTGGGAGGGACGTCCCGCTGTGTACAAACCAGTGCGTACGGGGAGCAAAAGGTAACGGACAACAGCATCGAATTAGTTTCATCATTTCAAAGCGAATGTTCAGCAATTCGCCATACATTCTCCAGGAAGTGCGTCAAATCGAACAATGCTCTTTACAGATTCAGTACGTCATTTAATGACTTTGCAGCCCGCTGACTTGGATTTCGAAATTTCTTCCCGAAATAATGGACTTGGGTGCGGCGTAGACGTACTATAAGCATTCATTGTACGCATTTACGTGTGCATTTATCTGCTTGTGTGTTGTCTTTCGACGTATTTATTAAAAACTGACTGTTATGCCATCTTCTCATATGATTATGAACATTTTGTAGACTCACAAGTGCAGAAATGCAAATGCCCTTATTGGGGAACGATGGGACTAAAAACGAGTTAAAGTGAATAATAATGGCGAAAACAGATGCTCATGAAAAGCAAAGTAAAACGAAAAGTTCAAGCCAGAAACAAATGCAGAACTCATGAGGGAGTAAAAACGACGGAAGCTGGCAAAACATAGTAAGGGTACTGTGGACAAACAGTCACGTGCGAATGAGCCAGACATTGTGGAGGTTCAAAATGAGGTTGTCGATCCGAACCACTCATTTCCAATTAAATCAAATTCTAGTGAAGATCCCACAGGTGAGTCAGAACTGTCGAATGTGCCTCGGAGTCCTCCCTTTATCTCAGAAATGAAACTGCTCACCAGGAGTTCAACAAAAAAAATTGCAAATAATCCCTTCGGCCACACGTGAAACATTTGCAATAGATTATGGTCGAGGGATGCCTTGACCGTGACCAGGAAGAAAATGTTAATGCAATCTTTTAATCAACTGAGAATAAACAAACAGACATCTCAGAGTGCGTTAAGCTTGCAATCATGTGCCCACGTATAATGAGTTCAAATATCGAAGTGTGCCCCATTACTTACCGACACTAGATTTGGTGCCAGAAAGGCTCACTACTCCAGGATTACTCTTCATGCAAGTCAAACTTCATGCAATGCAAAATACGGATTATATGGGCAAGCATCAGTTGCCACGAAATATCAATGACGATGATGTGTTACATCAATGTCCATGCCAAGCGTAAATGAATTCACAGATCGAGTTTATCGTAGTGGTTTGATCAATAAAAGGAGACTAAAAGCCGTTTATCACAGACGAAGAACAACAAAACCGATGGTCACTTTGCAAGAGAAACTGCAGAGACTCAGTAAAGACCTTCTAAATTCCATAAGTACTTGGAGAGGATTGACTTTATGTTATTTAAATTGTCAAAGTCTTGGAGCACCAACCTGGTATTGCAGCGGTCAAACATACCGCTTCTTTCGGAGACTCGGCTGAAGGTTTAAGACAATATGGACATACCACATTTGATGCTACATTTTGAGTGCGCCGTTCAATTCAAGTGCAGCAACGTTCGACCAGCAGGGTACATAAAAGCTATCAACTACACTAGCGTTCCAACCCCTCACACAACAGTTTCCGTGGAATACTTCAGCAATCGCGGACATGTGCGCTTCTGAGTGCGTCATGGAGGATGCGGATATCACGCGATAAAAGATATCATTAAATTTCTCTCTCCTCAGACATCTCTATGGATTCAATGGATATGAAGTTGCACTCGTGCAGCGTAGCTTTCTACACGCACTCTTTTTCTTAAATGAGGGATATTTAAGTGGGTTTTCGGCATATGTTTTTGTTCAGGGAACCCATGCGTTGTTGATGGTGTTCGCTCTAGACAAGCACCCACCAACGGCGACAAACAAATCTTGGCTGCAGTTAGCGTTTATACAACATATCGCAGATACTGAAAAGTCCTGAAATTTCGTTTTCCATCATGACATTGCCAAATCACACACTTTGTGACATAAAAAAACCCGAATTCATTTCACTGGGAAGCTAGGCAGCAGTCACCTTCTATACACTTTCGGCCTCTGACTTGCATCCGTACCAACCACAACATTCATTTGTTCTCTGTCATACATATCTAATTTCTATTCCCGCATATAAAAAATGAAAAAAAGTATTTTCAACGTTCTTAAATGTTTTTGAAGTAGGATTGCTCATTACACATCGATACATGGAAAACATCGATGTTTGCTATTCGATGTTTAACGATGTATCGATGTATTTTATATGTTGCATGAATTTCCACCTTAATATTTTCGCCAACACTTACAATGAGACGAGGAAACACGACCCCGTTCGCACGGACAATAGACACGGACAAATTCGTAGACTTTGCTGTCATGCCTATTACTCTTTGTAATTGTGGTAATATGTGTCCGGGAAGAGGAAAGTTAATTATCCAATACGAATAAGAATAACCCCACATGGGCCACAATGTTACCTTTAGTTCGTCCTTAAGAACTTCTGGTGTTCGTAATGGTTTCTGTGAGTTTTTCATCAATATTAGGAAATTTCTGCCTCGATTAAAATGTTGTGGCAATGCATTAACGCATTAATCATTCTTAAACTCTTTTTTTTAATGTTTGACATTGTATACATGTTTTTCTAAAGTTTTCTACTATCATTCATTTATGAAGACACGACTGTCTTTATAGTGTCCTATGCATGCTGTTTCTCGTACAATACTAATCTAATACGTGTGGTGTCATTTTTCTTTCATAAGAGGAGGGCTGCAGGTACATACATGCCAACTCCGAATGGCGATGTTCGGGGGAGCAGTGTATGAGGGAAACTCTTCGTCTCGGGAACAGAACCCAGATTTATGCCACGCACTACGACGCAAGGCGTTAACACTGCACATTAACACCTACAGTCTCCCTTCAACTGATAAATTTTCATCTCGAAAGCAGTTATTTTCATTATTTGCATTAATTTAAAAATTTGACCAGATATACACCTTGCCATGGTATTTATACAAATACTTCTCGTTGAATGTGTTACTAAATTCTTTAAAGCCTCAAATATGTACGAGCACACTTCAGTGCTGCTGAAAACCGTACCCGAAGAGGTGCACAGAATCTTGTTGATATGTGCGCTTTACATGCGTACACAAATACTGTGTCTTCGTTGGCTTGGAGACCAGAAAGGTTTTATTAAACTTTCTGAATGGGATATTATATTTGTGCCTGGCGTAATGTAATGTATGCAGGGAGGCGTAGTGTGTATCTAATTAGCAAGCGGATAACAAAGGGATAATGAAGTGGAATATCTTCGTGGTTTTCCGGCATAAGTCCTGAAACATTTTCTAATGTCAAGAAGTTAAACGATCCTAATTAACATCGCAAGGAACACTAGCAATAAAAGCTTTTAAGTTGATGCCCTCTTGCGCCGTTGCCTAATACAGATCCGACAGGACGGAAGGAAGGGAGAATATGTATGTTCCTTATTGTGCTCCTTCAGTAGGGGTTTCATAACACAATAGATGTGGAAGTTTCAAAACTGCTTTTTAGGAAAATTTATTGCAGATATTGTATATCCAGTGAGCAATTTGCTGTTCGGTTTTCTTTAGATTACTCCCTAGAGTGGATTGTTGGCTTTTCAAATAGAACACGAAGTGGAAGTGTTAATGCAGATGTTCTTTTTGGAATTTTCTCAACGAATGGAGTCCTTTTAACCGAGCGGCAAGAAAGGGAACTCAATAAAATGGGCACGGGCTATTAAGTCTTGTTCTCTGTATTCACTGTACGATCATATAAGTTAATGAGTGTAGTTAATGTCACAAAAGATATTGATGGAGGTTAAAGTAACGACATAACTCTGTATTTTGTATACGCTCCAAAGTTTTCTCAACTCCATAACCAATTATCAGCTAATGTTATGATGAACTAATCGAATACTAATCGAATATCAGATGTTACATAAAACTTTTAAATAAAATTAATCGCGAAAAGGAGTAGGAAATGTGTGGTATCTACTCTAGGTGGCGTGAGAGAAACACTGACTGCGCCAACTTCCTTGATGGAGTACCTATATGTTAGTCTCCTTACATATCCTCTCCTGTTTTGGATGAAGAACCGCTCAGCAACCATCCCTTATTGAACAGACGCTGCAGCAGAATAGCCAAACAGCAGAGAGAGAGAATGACATAGAGAGACTACTATACACCGCCAGGTCTAGTGACATTGCTGCCGAAAAAGGACAGGTGGTTAAGAATGAGGATGGAGATATCTTGTTGCACCATTAAAAAATCATGGAGCAATTTACTGCTCATCATTCTGTATAAATGTCTTCTTTGGATCGCACATTAGCAATTCCATGCAATTCCTAGTGCTGTCGAGTGAAGTGAATGACGATCAAGGTCGGTAGCGATTTTTGTGAGATTGGCAGCCGTTATTGTCACATTTCGTATTGAATCATTGTGTCTGGTTGTTTCTTTTGGCTCAAGAAGCGTTTTAAAATTCACACACAGAAAGGTTTGGTCTCTTTGAGATAAATATTTTGTGTGTCATATCCAGTACACACGATTTGGAGGCGTTTAATAAGTTCTTCAATATCGGTGGAGTTTAGAAGTATATACAGCTGCATACATGTACATACGTGTTCATAGCATGCATATGACAATGCTAAACAATGCTGACTGTCCCAAAAAAGATCGAAACAACACTTAAAAGAGCGGCTTAGGCAAACCACTCTACGCTAAAACATTTTCTTCTTTGTTTGGGGTGGATCTGGATCTCAACCTCTCTCCAGCCGACAAGTCTCCGATCTTTCGCCAGCTGCCTCTAGTTGCGCACACCAAGTTGGTTGAGGTCCTTCTCCACTTGTGTACGCCATATCGTTCGAGGTCGTCCTCTGTTGCGTTGTCCCAATGGCTCGGAAACGAAAACTCTTCGGGACGGAGCTGTGGGGCTCATCCGCTCTACATGACCTACCTATCTTAAGAGTCGGATCCGAAAACGCTTAATAAGTGCATGGCGCTGTACAGCCCGCACAGTTCGTGGTCGAATCTTCTCTTCCAGACGTTATCAACGCAAACAAGACCAAAGATGCCACGCAGAACTTTTCTCTCAAAACGACCGAAAACTTCTTTATCCGCTTTCAATAGCGTTCATTAGTCAGAAAGTCAGCTTGTTATTTCGAGAAATGGCTCTGTTTCTCAATTGCCTTCTGATTTGGGCTCAAGAGGAAACATCGATTCGCAAGACTAATTCTGCGCTAAAAGCACGAGGTATGAAACGAAGCGTTTAAGAATATGCTAACAAGGTTGAGCAACTTGAATGGTATGGAGAAAGACAATGTCCAAGAAGGTTTTTGTTGCTGTCGACTCTAGTGTAATGAATAGTAACTGTAATTTCGTTTTGTGGCATGTGAAGTAAGTTGTGTTTTAAGACGAGTGAGTTCTGTTCCTATGGCCAAAGCCATTCGTTTTTAGAATTTTGTTGTATAAATAATATTCGAAAAAGAGAATAAATAACATTGTGTTTTTTTATGATAAGTTCAATATTATAACTTTTGGCCTCAGCCAACAAGCCACTCCAGTTGGCACGGTCTTTATCCAGCTGCCTCCAATTAAGCACACCAAGTTTTTGTGGAAATTTCTTGGTTATTTAAACAGCCAGTGTTGAAAATTTCTAACTGAACTGCAAAATGTTGTGCTTCCTACAATAAAACCTCGAATTGTTTGCCTATGATGTTAGGTTAAGGTAAGTCTGATTCAGAATCTGCGTTCATCAGTCTCGAACTAAACTGTAATGTCAAATGAACGCGAAAAAAAACTTCGTCTAGATCAATAGACCAACGCATGATGGAAATATAAACGATCAATCAAGGGAATAATAAGATAGCTAACGAGCTTTCTTACCGGTCACTGCGGGCTGAATTATAAACTTAACTGAATAAACGTGTGACAGGAAAGGGATGTATTAGACATCCGAACACTTTTAATCTCTTCGGCACCAATCTTGTTGATTGGTTTTTTTTGCTGGTCGAATATTCCGCGCGTTTATCGTGTACTGCTCTCTTGAAACGGATTAATTGTGTTCGGTAGCGTTGGTCATTGATGGTATCACCCGGTTTTAGCTGCTCATAATACAGCACACCCTTCTGATCACACCAAATACAGAGTATTACCTTCGCGCCATGGATATTCGGCTTTGTCGTTGATTTGGCTGGTTGGCCGGGTTTCACATATGATTTTTTGCGCTTGAGGTTGTCGTAATGGATCCATTTTTCATAAATTTCATTTTCCCCATAAACTTCCAACAAAATGCGATGACTTTCGACAGCAGTTTTCTTCATGTTAAAGTAATGAAGGAGAACTCCCCGCAAAAACACTTTTTCAGGCATAAAGTTCGACATATTTGAGCGAAAAAAAATTATTGTTTAAAATAAATGACATATACTGAAATGAAGTACAATGACAGTAGCTTTCCAACGCATGTTCCAATGGAATAATACAAGCTACGCCATCTCTTAGCAAACCGCACGAATTAAATTACAGACCCAATATTTAAGTTTTTACATTTTTGGGTTTTTTTTTGTTTCTTAGTTTCCACAAGGTGCATAATGCAATTTTATATTATTGCGCAAATTTCTTTTCGAACTTCTCACTTTTTATTTACTTTGTCTTTTGATGCAGAATAACGAACATGGATTTCCGCGTTTTATTTTGTACAAAACTGTGTCCGATCGAATAGCTAAGCATTGTGTTCAGTTGAATCACCGATGACTTTATGTACTGTACAGAAAAGGGAGATACGTTTTTTTTCCTCCACGCTGGAAGATATGAAGACTAAAGCAATTGTACATTAATTGAATTAACTTATTAACTACTATGCTGGCATTTTTCCGCAAGAGGTCAACATCGAATCCAATTTCAAAGTTATTACTCACATAAATCCTGCATAACTACTGTCAAACTGAACTAATTTCTTCGACATTCAGAATTTGTTCATTTCAAATATTTATCATATATCCATTTTATTATATCGTTTTATTTCATATGGAATTTAGGAGATTAGTAGTACGAAAAATGTTTCTTTTGTTTGTGTTTGATGTACACGTGTATATTGGAAGGGATGTGGTGTTGATTTGTATTACTTTTAAATGAGTTTTTCCCACTAGTGAGTTTCTTATAAACTTAATGTACTGTAACACAAAACCTTTTAATTATGCGAATAGTAGCGTGTGAAAGTCGTTCACTTTTGCGCATACTTGTTGGAGTTTTAAATTAGTCTTTTATGCTGTAGCATTCAATTGGTATCTACCAACCGTGCATAAGATGAGGAAGCAGAAGTCTCAAATGTGTAATTAGTCGTTCTCTGTAAAGAAGTGTGAACAACTTGCTCTGAACATTATAATAATATGGATATTGGTACAGTCCAAGTCCGAATTAAAGCAGCTCTCACTCAACATTGTCAGGTACTAAAGAGATGGAGCCGTGGATTATGACAGTTTTTCATTTCCACAATGTCAGCGACGCACCACTGCCGCCGCATATTGTTTTAAAAGAGGTGAGATAAGTATGCCAAAGAAAACAACATTGTTGTTGATATACTTCTGTTCATGTTCACGTTTAAGTAATGAGTGAACCCACACATTCATCATCTCTTTTCAGATCAGCATCCTTCAAAAATCCACAGCTTGTGTTAAAGGAGAATCTAAATTTGTCACTCTTAATTTTTCTCCGCATCAATCAGCTGCGTATCCTCAAATGTATACGCAAATGCATATACATTTGTACATACAGAATATATGTACATAAATATTATTTACATAAAACATCGCCAGGCGCAATTATAAAGTCAAAATTAATGTCAGCACATTTTTAAAGATAAGTGACAGCGGTAATGTCAAATTTTTTTCCCGTTCTTTCTGCGTATCTTGTTTATGCGCGTAAAGTATGCAAAGTATAATTTTGCCTGGTTGTCATGTGTAACTTAACGTTCGCCAAAGGAGTGCTTTGGAAAAAAGCTTAGGACAAAGCAATGAGTTCTTAAGAATTGTTATCCGCAGACATCGCCTACCGCATTGAGATTGAAAAGAAAGCGACAGAATAACAAATTAAATTATAATGAGATATGTTCTTGTGACACATTTACAGCGAAAAGAGTTCTTGCAAAAAACAACAAGAAAATCACTCTATTAAATATGAGTACTTAAAATACAACAAGGAATAACGAAGCACAGATAAACAAAAGAAATGCCTAAATATACAATTTCATTGGCAATAGAATTAATTTAATGTACGTTTATCAACTATGAGTACATACAAAAAACATGTCTAACTCTTGCTAACAGCAAAAATATTATAACAACTTCCATCATGAACTTCCTGGGTTCTCGTATGTAGCCACTGGTTTTGTTTTCTCGTTTCGTGAATGCGACGGAAGTGTGTAACAGGAAACAGCAAGAGGTGGTCGCCATTTTTTTCTTTCATTCCCTTCGTTCATGTTCCTGAATGTACATGTTCTGTCTTTGGATGGGGACGCGGGTGGATTGTCGCTTGCGTAATATTGGTGGGACTAATGTGCGGAGATATAAAATAAATAACGTACACAAGGTTTGGGGATATTTTTTCATAGTAGGGGGGAAGAATGTTCCTGTCATTGGGGCTTGCAAATAAAGTTGCATTCGGTTCTCTGTTGGGTTTCTTATCGGGGATGTGTAGATGGTGTAGTGGTTATTTGTACAGTAAAGTGCTGTACACATGAAGTGGAATCTGCGATATGCGATCTGCAAAAATTTTAGATGTTGACATTTCATTCACATGGATTTTTTATTGCTCGCAGGCTGTCGCCATTTCTCTATAAGAGATAGAGAATATAACTAGACACTGACATATACACTTTCATGGGCATCAAGTCACGAAGGAAATTTGTATTTACATTTTTTTTTGTATTGTCTGAGGGCCTTGCCTTCGAAAAAACCTGTGCACTAGTTCTTACAGCGTAAGGGGCTCATCCAGTTAAAAAATTTAATTTAAATGTGCATTTAAATAAAATACGTTTATCATTTAAAATCCCTTTAATTTTTGTATTTTCTTGGACTTCCGAATGGACTTACTCAAATGTCTTACATCAGCAAAAAGTACGTCAGAAGACAACCTGATTATATAGCGTTCCAACTACATTAAATGAACTCCCGCCATTTCAATACACAAAGACAAGCTTTAGGCCAGCTTCAAACGCCAAAAATCAGCAACAACTACGTCAGGCAACTTGTGTCAAGGTCTTTTCGACACACTTCGTGTAATAATCTGATCAATACTTTCATTTAATGAATCTATGGAGCTCGGATTATTTGAAGATAGTGTGAAGTGAAAAAAACCTTAGGACTTCCACGACAGTTCTGCAATATAAATTCATTAATAATATTTCTACTGTACCTATATATATCGACTTCCGCTGCGGGTGTTAAATGCGATTCCATCAGGTAGGGGGCCACTTGGAAGACCCAGGACGAGTTGGTTAGGCCAAGTCCTAAAACACGCCTGGTTACGCTTGGGCATAACTCCTGATGAGTTAGTCGATGTCGGAGGGTCGAGTTGCCTGAAGATCGCTCGTGCTTGGTTTACCCCCGCGACCCCTTTAGTGGAGCATGCGGGTCAGAAGATGATCGTAGCTTTGACTTTTGACGAACTTTCATCCAATATAATATATAACCAAACAACGTGATTGTTTTACAGCTATATGTGAGAAAGCACGTATAATCAAAAAACCGTATCTATTGAAAGGACATTTTAAGCATTTCAACAGATTTCACAGACACAGTTTTCCTTCGATATTCATTTGAAAATAATAAAAAAATTGCTATACCCGATCAGCCTATTGAGATAGTCTAAAGCTGCAAGTACCTGGGAGTTATCATTGCCAGCGACTTTATTTGCGATAGGCACATCAATCCAATTCGGATCTGAAAAAGGCCCTATTCGCTCTGCACTACCTTTGCAACTACTCGACATTTCAGGTGAACTACGACCTAGTCGTGTCTAAGTTAAGTTACGGTATTCTAGCTTGGGGTAGCGCATCCAACACCCACTTGAATGAACTTCAAAAACTCCAGCACACTATAGTAACGAAAATAAACATTATTTCCTCCAGGATTCATGGTGATTGGCGTCATCAATGGAACCCACAATCAAATTTATATTCACACATTAAATAGATATTTGAAATCGAGTTAAAATTGGCTGCAATTAAAATACACTGTATCATACCTAAATTTTTACTGACAACGATGTCTAGATTCGTTTCCCGGTACAACCCAATACTCAAAGAATACTAACTGTCCGTCTAGAAAAAGCCTCTTAATTCTGGTCCTATCGGCCAGATCGGCATAATACTATGGGACCCTTCCACTCTGAGATAACAATTATTATATTATTATTAATATATGTGGTAGCGGCCGGCCGTGGCTCTGTCGGTACGTGCCCTAGGTTCGATTCCATTCCGAGCACGACCCCACCCCTTTCGAGTCACTAACAATGATCAAAGAGTATAACTGTCTGCAAAAACCTTCGCAAATTGGCCGTTCGGAGAAGATGTGTAACATCCCATCCATTCTTGAAAGGGCAATAGCACGCACAACACGAGTGGGTGCTGAGAAGCTAGGCCCAGGCCTTCTACGGGCTGCAGCACCACGCATATCTATATTGTCATTATTAATGCTAAAAAAAAGCTGTTTTTTTCTGTATACTCCATTCGACAGCAAAATCCTCCCCTCCAGACCTTGCAAATACGCCTCAGCAAGTTTGAAACGACAGCCCCGATTGAGCTCCTCATCATTCGCTCTCATCTTTTTCGTTGCCAATAACCGAAAAATCGACTCTGTCTACCGCAGTTCTCTACTCTCATCGTCATTGTACGTTTATACAAGTACATCGCATTTTTGTCTGCACCCAGTGTGTACACATTTAAAGAAAAGAATACGTAATTACCTCAAAAGCCTCCATGAGCAGCGTACGGAATTTATCCTTATTTCATATCTATGCATCTGAAAGCATTCATTCAAGTCTAAACACAGGAACATGTACCTATGTGTCTACATAACTGATTTCCCATCGTGGTAAGAACATTTTCAATTTCTTGCTTTCGTGCCGTGCCGCCACATTTGTTGTCTGTCCTATGATTGGTAGATGTTATCTGCAAAGCTCTTCAAACGTTGATAAAATGCTATCACTGTAAGCACGCCGTATTTACACATGTGTATGAAGTCGTGCCATGGATTCTGTCGCATTGTTATTTTCCGTGAAGATTCTCATATCCTTGGCGTAATGTGAGTGTGGAATGCTCTGTCTGTCTATTTTTTTTGTGAAATTGAAGATGAATAAAAGGAATATTGTATAATTTACATTTTCTTTTCTTTGCTTTATTTTAGATCCTGTGTAAAGAACGTGTTTCATTCGTTCGTAAATTGAACTCCGAGCATTACGCCAAGCGTGCCCCAAAATGTATGCGAGATTTGAATTGTCAGACATTTGTGCGTTACAATGTTGCCAACAAATACGGAAATGGGCAACGTGACAGCATACAGGTCGGGGTCATTGAAATATGGAGTGATACACGAAAGAAGAACGAGTTCTTCATTATTTTTTTAGAAATATATTTTGTACCGTCCGCGATGAGTCATGTTTCGATGATTCAGAAAGAGCATGATCCAGTCTGCTGGGTATACATTATAAGATAAGACTTTGATATACTGTTTCAACTAAACGGTGCCACATCCCATTAAACGCAAGAAGTAATTCAATTACTGGATGAGTAATGTCCTGTTCCTGAGGTAATTAGTTAACGATTACCCACGCCTCGAAAAAATAAATTAAATGCTTTAATGTGGCAACTAGATACACAAGAGTAAGTAATGAGAGCATTCGAATTTATAATGACAATGGCATATAACGGGTGGCACTGCAACCCATCTTCGATCAGCTCCTAGAGCGAGTACTTGTTTTTGCGCATACTCTTGTTCTCGATTGAAGGGAACCTGGAGTATCATGCTGACTCCGAACCAGCAGCTAAATTTGAGAAGCTGTGTGTGGGCATTCTTCGTGCATTGTCAGTCACTGACCCATTTACTTATGGCAGTACCTTCAACATAATGCGTACGTAGTAATTGGCTATTGCGCCTTCGGTAAAATTTGAAATCTACATTATAAAATGGGTGGCGCTGCAGCCCTTAAAGGGACAGGTCCTTGCTTCTCACCATCCACTCTTATTGTGCGTGCTATTGTTCCTTCACAAGAGGAAGGGACCGTCAGTTTTATGCCGACACCGAACGGCCAATTTGAGAAGGTTTTTCGAGACAGTTATACTCTTTGAGCATTGTCAGTGACTCGAAAGATGTGGGGCTCCGAAAAATATTTTGCTCGAACCGGGAATCGAACCTCAGCTGTGTGGGCTCAAGTACGTACGAGTCGACTCACCAACCCACAAAGCAATAAATATTTATATGCAGCGGCGAGCAAAATTTAAGATACATATTTCAGAAATTTTAATCAACATCATATAACTCCAATAGTCGCTCGAGCTTCTCCATAGAGCAAAGGAATTTGAAAGTGACGACTGAAGACGAGTTATTTGGTCATGGTAAACGATTCCAGTAAGATGGTAAAGAATATAGCCTACTGCATTCACCGAATGAGAGGTTACAAAAAGGCCATGTTGAATAGACAATTCACGGAGGAGGATGTTCGATGGTGTGGGGCTGCTTTACATGATGGAATTTCAGTAGTTAAGCTAGAAGGTATAATGGAAAAGGAGCTATACGTCGATATTCTATTCTGTGAGCCAATTTAGCAGAAGTTGATTAGCGTGCCTTTCTTATTGACGAAAGAGCTTTTTAATAAGACAGTGACCCAAAGCACTCTACAAAAATTTTACAAAACTTTCATTTAATTCGATCGAACATTAGTGAGTAACCGTATCCGTTGACACATTCATTAAATGCCGAAACAGGGAACATAATATATGTATTACGAAGTGAATGTAGTCATGCATACCTCTAATATGTACTCAGCTTTTCCTCAATCTTATATACAGTGATACCTTCAAATTGGTACACTCTGTAATTGGGGCACCTCCGAAATGAATCGCATACACTCCATGCATGCACTCGGTTTGTTCATATAAGTGAACCTCTGCTCTTGTTTATATAAGGGCACCTCTGAATTGGATCATGGAGCAACGATTTCTTTAAAAAAAATACTTTGGCCTGAAAAACATCCAAATTGGGGCAAGAAGCAAAGATAGGCAGAAATTACAAGTATCAGGGCTGACTGTGTGGATTTGTGTGCACATACTGTGATGCCAAAAAATGTCGGAAATGCGTTTCTAAAAAATCAGTGCTCTTGTTCTGTTGTTGCCACAAAGCACTCATTCATTTTAGTAGGGTCTCAAAGATTAATTTAATTATTTCTAAAGTTTAATAATTTATATTTATATATTTATAAAACAGTTAACACTTAGGAACATATTACAAAAAAAAAGGAGCGAGCAGTGGACGTACTCGAGGTCTATGTGTAAACATCTTATCACCGCAGTGTCCCCCCAATCGATTATAGCCGAACGGACAAGGAACCTTCACGGGATACAAAGTATTTTATTTAAAAAATGAGTCGTGAATGATTCAGTGACGAACATTTAATCAGGTTCAATTTATGGTAACGTTGACACAATGGGCTTATTATAGCTGAAATAGGAAACGTATACTTGAGACTGAGATTTCGTTGGAATACTGTGTCGATGACTGTACCACTTTGAGGGGTGGACATTTTTGACTTAGAGTTCATTTAAAGCTTTAGAGTATCTCTCAAAAACTCGACAAGCCTTCTGCGATTGGCAAAAGTACGAAGGGAATGAAGTCGATGATTTTATCCATGGACTGGTTAGGAGAGATGTAGTCAACAAGAGAAATTACGCTCTGGCCATTTGGAAGAATGCATTCAGCTGCACACAAGTTCCAGATAACTCGAAATGGAATACCCAATCCTTTGGTTTGGCGATATTTAATTTCCATATTTGGAGTATGACATGAGAACTGCGTCCATTTTTATAAATAGCAACACGACCAGCGCGCCTTTCTGGTCGCTTGTTCGTTGCTCAGAATGTCAATGATCTCTTCATCATTAACCCATGTCTCGGAGAGCATGGGGAGAAGTCGTTGCAATGTGCTCGTAAACTTTGACTCTTGAAGGAGAATAATGATATTTTATCTTTGATATACCTTGAGAGTTAATTAAACACTTCACTCACAATTATAATCCTGCCAATATTAAAATAATACTAATTACTACTCAAACATAAAATAGACGTCCTTCTACTGCTTGCATTGAAAATAATTATTAAATTGTTTTAATATAATCAAAGAAAAGTCATACACACGGTAACACGGCTATTCTCACTCATGACAAACGATCGGCTACGCTAGCAACTATATTTTAATGTAATTTCCGGTTACGACTTCCGTTCCATTTAGTTTCAAATCTCTCCGCATTCGTGTGTCAGGGGCGAGCGATAAGATGTTTACACATCAAAAAATTGGTTAGATTTTTCTTAGTCCCTTGGAGTGCCCTGTAGGAGGAAAACCTTCACTGTAGTTACACATGCAATACTTTTTGTTTGGCTTAGTTTATTTTATTTTGTATAAATATGACATAAATCCATATTCAGCAAAGAACACTAAGAGAGTTGCCCCACGATACTCTCTACACCCATAGAGAGTGATTTCTGGGTTTCAAATTGGAAGGTATCCAAATGGTGTTACTAAGTTGTCTTAAATATTAATTTTTGGAACAACTATACTTTCTTTCCCAACATTTTATAAAGGGTGGTTTTTTTAAAGCTATAGAATCGATAGTACGGTCCATATAATTTAATTTTTGAAGATGCATGCAAAATTTGACCTTGACTGCGCCTCAAATGGTCCATCCGCTTAGTCCAATTTTGGCATACTCTTTCCAACATTTTGGCCGGTATCTCACTAATAAATGCTTCAATGTTGTCTTCCAATGCGTAAATTGTCTGTATAGACATGAGCTTTAACATAACCCCACAAAAAATAGTCCAAAGGCGTTAAATCGCACGATCTAGGCGGCCAATTGTCCGTTCCCGAACGTGAAATAAAATGTTCACCGAACTCGCCTCTCAATAAGTCCATGGTTGCGCATGCTGTGTGACATGTGGCACCGTCTTGTTGAAACCACATGTCATGCAAGTCAAGCTCTTGCATTTTGCGCAAAAAAAAGTTGGACATCATCTCACGGTAGCGCTCACCATTCAGAGTTACGTTAAGATTCGCATCATCTTGGAAGAAGAACGGTCCAATGATGCCACCAGTCTATAAACCGCACCAAACTGTGACTTCTTCTGGATGCATTGGTAGCTCTTGCCATGCTTCTGGCTGATATTCACTCCAAAATCGACAATTCTGCTTATTTACGTACCCATTGAGCCAAAAATGAGCTTCGTCTAAACTGACCATAAAATGGAAGAAGAGCGCGATGAACCTTCTTAACAGAGCACGTATTTTGATAATAAAATTCAATAATTTGCAAGCGTTGTTCGTTTGTAAGACGATTCATAGTTAAATTATAAACCAAACTGAAGATGTTTGAGAAACAGTACTTTGAACTTTATTAAAATACCTAAAAATTAGGAGTGGTTATATATATTTGGAGGAAATACATAATCTTATCATTTTTCCAAACATCAAAGGCATAATAACAGCTCTAAGGGAATTTACGTAAACACAAACATCTTCAGCTTTTATGATCAATTTCCCCTCCCTGGCATGACAAATTTGCCTCCTTTGCGTAGATTACACAAAACAACCTTAATGCGAAAATTTACTCGCAATCGTCAGTTAGCCCTTGACAACAGAAGTCAATTTAATTTCGCCCACATTTTACTGCATATTCGTACATTTATGTTCGCAACCTTGGGTACCTATGTACAATTACAGAACCAGAAGCATACCAATGTATATGCGAATGTTTGAAGGATATGCGTACTATCTGTTATGATCTAATTCGTTACGATACATGATTTCACCGTGAAGTGATAAATTTGAAAATAAATGGAGCAAATTGAAGAATATCTTGTTAACCTTCTCATAAAAAATAAAAAATTTATGTTATTTTGTGATTTGGAACACGGCTTATGACTTTTAAGTGAGAATCGTAAAATACGCCAAAGCTATTAAGTGTAATCAAAATCGCCCTGTGGGAACTGTCCAATGGGCGGGGGGATCAAATGACGAATCTGGGTTGTTCTTCATCCAGCGTGTG
This sequence comes from Eristalis tenax, assembly GCA_905231855.2. NCBI lineage: Eukaryota > Metazoa > Arthropoda > Insecta > Diptera > Syrphidae > Eristalis > Eristalis tenax. The sequence goes on from HG993124.1 coordinate 117,262,423, forward strand.
CGTTACGAAGGGATTTGTGTTAAGTGTCATAAACAATGACCTAGTTTAGAAGGCAGAACTTTTTGTTTAGAAAGTGTGGAATTATATTTATATTTCCAGTTCAGTCAATGAGACGAGGCCCGTTTCTTGATTTTGCAACATCAGTTCAGTTGCAGGCATTATTGGTGTCAGTATTTTGTATTTCTAATCTGGTAATCTCTGCTTGAATAATATTACAGTGTACTCTCGCCTAACGAAATCTGCTCATAAGCGGTCGTGTTATGTCATGCATTCATATGTCTCTCTTTTATGTTTCTTTTTTCAAGGTTATCAAGGTCGTATCGGGGCCCCTCTCATAGCTAATTTCTTGTTAACGTTGGTCTTAGCTTATGAGAGAGTTCACTGTATATGTATCTTCAGATCGCTTCTTTAAAGCAGCATCTCCACTCGACTGCCCAATATTACAACCACAATCTGCACAGTCATCCGCCATATTTTCTTTCGTGGGCAAGATATGCGATGTCGCTTCACTTCAAACGTTGGCTGCGAGAGCGTCAACATCGCTTGGCAACCAACCACCAATCTTACTACAAAATAATGCCAACAAATGATCTACTATTCACTAACACTTCTACTTTTACTCTCCATATTTACCACTCCATTCAAACAAAATCGTACACATATAGGAAAACGTGAAAACGCATGTCCAACTTTTGAACAAAGTTCATGCCATGCCGTAAAATCAAGATTCTCCCACACGATGTACGTTCGGACTTGGATTTTTGTGGCTCCACAAGATTTGTTCACATGTCCAGTGGAGACCACTTGTAATCATAAACAATTCAACAATTCTTTTACTCAAAGTGTAGAGCAATCTAGTGGTTATAACGATGATCATGCTTAGACGGTGCATGAACATAGGGCATCTGCATATCTATGACACGTCCCTCCTAAGAACTGTCATCCTTCTCAAATGCATTTGGATGGTGGAAAACTCATAAATAACCGTGCCTGACATTTACTTTCTGTCCCCGACTACCCCGTCCAATATAGGATCACTGCTTCCAACACCGTGACCGGTATTTGACCTACTATGCTAGGAATGTTTAAGTAGCTGGCTAATCCGGCTGGGTGTGGTCTATTCCGCTTATCATCCAAGCCTCAAATGCGGATAGTAAAGACAAGGACTCGGAAAGTCGATATTGCACACCTTTGTTGCTCCAAGTGCACGGAAAACATTTTCACACAAAGTTGACTTTTGAAACCCAGCTAACGAATTTGGAGATGTTGTGGATGTGTGAGTCTTTCCATGATAAACAATGTTGAATAAGAATAACGCGACACTTTTATGTCAGTTATTCGTGATCTGTAAAGGAAAATGAACCTGACTCTTGAGAGGGCCTCAATCTGTTTTAAGATTATCCCGATGTGATAGCATTTATTTCATATTTTCATCTATAACGATAGCTGCTGATCTAAATCTTGGAAAAGGCCACCATGAGCCCATCCTATCGTCATATTCCTTTAATTTTCAGAAATTGCGAATCATTGCAAATATATCTTCTTTATCAATGTAATATAAATAAGTATATAATCCAATTATAATCCCTTTGTTCTGTAAATATACTACTACCGGATAAGCGACCCTTACCAATATATCTGAAGCACTTTTATGTATCTGTATGTCCACAGATATGTATGTGGGTCAATGGATATCTGAAACCGAGTAGCAAAGGAATATAAGTAAGTATACTTACATTTGCTTCACGGGTATTTACGAGTATTATTTTCAAGGATTAAATATATTTTTTCCTTCATTTTTGTTCTGAGATAAGCATAACCTCCCCAACATATTCAGTTGGGAATTTTCGAGTACATTTTTTGCGAAGCAATAAAGATAAAATAAAGGAACCAGCACAATGCAAGATAGGAAGAGTATAATCATTGACGAACGCAGACAACTGACTCCATTCACATCGAAAGCGAAAAAGGTAAATAACCACTTGAAGCAGAAAAATGATTTCCAAGGACTAGCCCTCTATCATTTTCCTTTTTGTTTTTATCAAATTTTATGTGTTATTATATTGTGCCAAGTCGTTGACATTCTGTGCGCTTGGTTGCTATAGTTCATTTTACCAAGCTGTTATTATTTCGTTTTTGTATTCCACGAGGCTTAACGCAATTTTCCGTCCTCTTATTAGAATCAATGGAAAGCTTGCGATAAACAGTTCTATTATCGTCCGTTATGGCCTCCACCTAAATGACCGGCCATAAATGCAATAGTGATAAATCAGGACCACTGTGATACCATCCGTCGTAAAAGTATTATGATGATATACGAGTATAGCTGATGGCGGCTTTTTAGATAGTATTGTGATTACCAAATTTACTTGTTCAGATAATAAAGGATTGCTTGAATACAAAAAAGGCAATCAAAGTTGCATGCGAATTGGTTTCGTTTCTAGCGAGCAAGGGAAAACTCAATAATTAAATAGTTGATTTTAACGTTCATAATTGATGTAGAAACGAAAAATACGCCGTTACTTTTTGTGCAAGACATAAGGAGTGTTTTTCAAATATTAAGTTTTCTATCAATGTATGTTCATACCACAAGGGATACAGCTGCAACAAATCAACTAAGAGGGAGACCTTAACGCGTAACGTCTTGCTGGAGCCAACCAGCCAGCTCTTCGAAGGATAATGTCCTTCTTAAATACCTCAAGTTAGATTTAGAGATATCTGAAAATCAGAAATTAACGAATAGTCAAGGAAAGCCGTAAAGTATCAGCCATCGATATGGCCGACGTGTTAAAACGGTTCAAAATGATGGAGCTTCATCCACAAATGGTACGCAATTTTTTGAATAAAGAAGATCTCAAGACCCGTACACCTCACACCACAGAAGCCTTTATTGTCGGTTTTCAAAAAAACTCGTTATTGGCACTTTTCGTATTTCTTGTGACTTTTGGAAATTAGTTCGCCTTTTCGAGTTGTTCATCTTATCGAACCGTTCATGTTTCTAAGATTTTTAATTTACACACTTATATTTGCATTGATTTATGTTGCCATATTGTTGTCAAATATGTACGTTTTTTATTGCTATTTGCTTGCAATTTTCTCTGTGGATGTTTTTTCTATTTTCTCAAATTGTTCAGCGGCATAACTTTTTCACACCCTTACTTAATAATAATTTCAGTAGTGAATGCTTTGCACTGCTCTATTTCTCATTTAACTAATGAAAAATGTGAAAGAAAACTTAGTGTCAAATAGTCATTAGTGACGTAAAACGACTACTAAACGACCACCGTAATGACGATCTGACACAGTCGTGTTAGTGACATGTCGTTAAACGACAAGCGGAAAAGGGGTGCATAGTATGCATCTTGCAAACTTGAATATGTGGATAGGAGGCTTTATATCACCAACACAAATGAAAAACTGGGGTTGCAATGAAGTATTATACCGTTGCATGATGATAACCTGGGTGGTCTGCGGAAGGATTGGTTTGCCTCGAACAGATCCAAATGAATTAAAGATTGTTTTCTCTCTGCAGAAAAATGCTAATTCCAAAATTTACTTGGATCGATGGAAAGCAGAATACTGTTAAACGCTCAAAAGCGTAAGAGCTTTACACAAAAAATGGAAAAAGTGTTATTATTACTCTCCCAGTTATTTTTTGAACTCTGACATAATATTATAGACAACATCAATAAAATGTAGCCCTTATAATGTTTCTTATATATTTCAAGTTGCACTTTAAGGGTACCAGTTTTTCTTTGGATATATAGTGAAAAATAATTCTTTTGTTTAATTTATTCGATATGTAGGATTGTTTTGTTTAAATAATAACTTTTGTTAACACAACTCACAATCGCAACAGCCAAATTTATTTTCTTTTTTTTTATTATTTTATATTTTCATATATTATTTTTTGTATATATATTATATATTTTTTTTATTTATTTAGTAGTTGCAACTTTTCATACACTTTTCATATGTAGATGGAAACTAGGTATTTGTGATAGTCGAGTATGCACTGTATATTTATTAATTTATTATATGACATGGTTCAGTATGATTTTGGACATGTGACCGTCACTGTAAGTCCAATTTTAACATAATGTGTTCTACATATTAATTTTTTCGAATTTGAGCCTCCAAGTCCAAGTGTTTGCACGAAAAAGTTAGTATTCATATCACTGTACTCCTCATCCTTGATTGGAATAATAAATCCTCATGTCTGGCGGCGACATTCATAATATTTCAACAGTTAATCATAAGCCACGGTGTAAGGAAAACAAAATGTGTTGGAAAGCTAGACTAATCAAACATCTTTATATTTTGGAATATTTGCTCGCAATATGTTTTTTAGGCTTAAATTTTGGTATAAACATGAAAAATATTAACAATGGATTGAATTTCAAATTGATATAAGTTGGAGGGATTGAAACAGTTTTTGAATGATAATGAAAAAAAAAATTTAAATGTATGCAAGTTTTTTATATTATTGACGCACAAATTTGCTCCATGGGCGCTCTAATCGACACGGTAAAGCTACCCAGTACACCTTGTGATTCACGAAACACTGCAAAGTTTACTTTATTGAGTAATATTATATAATACAACTTTTTTCGATTGAGAACAGATTTCAAAATAGGGAGCAAATGACAATGGTCCCACAACAACGGGGAAGAAATAATACGTCGTCTAGCTCTGACAGAAAATTTTGGTTCTTGGTTGAAACCTAGAATTTGGAAAATTCTATAATCCCACATTTTCCAGGCACTGATTCCTGTCCTTCTAAAACTTCGCCGTTCGGAATCTGCATAAAAACGTAGGTCCCTTCTATCGTGATTGAACAACAGCAAGCACGATATGATTGGGTGGTGTTGGCCTAGGTCCTACTCAAAGACGGAACTCAAAAATGAAAATAAATATGATTCGCTTTCATCTTTTGTGTTCTTTGTAGTTTCAGTCGCAGATTATTTATATTATTTGGACATCAAATAGTCAAATCGTTGGTCTGCAGCTATTTAAACATATGAAATCATAAATAATAACCCTCACGTTTCTACCTATGTCCGTTAAAGACTTTGAAACCATCCAAGCGATATGCCCCAAACCGTTTTCACTTGAATGCGAATAATGCGAAGACTGTTTTTGACCACAAAGCCTTAAGCGCATTGGTCCATCCATGTTGTCGATTTCATTGTGGAACGCCAATCGCTAAGTGTTGCTGGTTTGAACATAGAAAGTTCTTGTTTTTCACATGGCCAGTAATATGTTGCTTGCTCCAAAGTTAGAACACCGAAAAATATTGCGGATTTACTTGCTTGCTTAGTTTGCAAAATTTCCTTTTTTCTAAGAAATAAACAAAAAAAAACATCTTATCTTTTTTTTTTGGCTAATAATAAGCTATTTATGTATAATAAGCACAATAAAATAAAAAATATACCATACAAAATACAAAACCTACATACGCACAAGACAACATATCGTCCAACATACAAGAAGGAATGCAAACAGTTTACAAATCACCCGCTGTCAACGTAGTATTTAAAAGCCATTAATATTAATATTGTAGTCAAATGTTGACAGTTTAACCATGACTGAAAATAGTCAAATAATTATCTCGTATTTCATATTTCCTGACACTGTTACCTTAATATCATTTGTGTGTATAAATAATTTAGAAAAACTAAATTGTTTTGGTCATCCGAGATCGATTCAGTAAAACGCAATCAGCGACGTTTGCTTACTCATGGCAGCACTCATTTCAGGCACAGTGCATAGCCATTATTATGCAAAGGCCATTATCAGAAAATTAATCTTAGTTCGGATTGGCAGTTTGAAGCTAATTTAAACATTGATATCCTTCTTTATCGGATCGTTGCATATTGGTAGCGCAATTTAGTGCGTTTTATTGCTCATAAAATTTGAGAAATTGCCATAACAGTCTCCTGCTTCGTTAAGGTTATCCGTTTACATAGTCGTCGTACGAGTTGGATAGACATAATGGAAGCCATGTAGATGGAGAAGGTATACCCAACGTTGGTGCCAATAAATGAAATAGGTATTCACGTGAGTTAACTTAAACTGAAGAAAACATTCCAGTTTAAATACGAGTAGTATAAAAGTTCGTGCTGCAGATGTTGAAGTATACAAACACATTTTTTTTGTGACTATGTGGTGTATGTGGCCTTGTGGCGCAACACAGGGTGGAACAGTTTTGAACAAGAAATTCGCAGCACATAGCATGATGCAGTTGGTACTCGTACATAGTGATACTTCGCACTGGTCTAGTATTCACGAATGCAAATCAGGCCAACAACTGTCCTAATTTAGACTTCAAGGATTTAAGTCCAGGCGAAGCAGATGTACAATAAAACCAAATTTAGACTTGCCGTAAGAAAAAACGAACGAACTACATCCCAAATTCGGTGATCATGGTGAAATCGTTGCATTTGCACATTTTTCCTCAGTTTCATTAACGGCAGAAAAATTTAATGACGCGCGGATGATGAATGGGCTTATACTAGTTTGCCTACAGTGCTCTCAGTAAGATTATGGTGACTATAATCTGGTTACAATTTGCGAAACGTACACACTGTAGAATCATTTTTTCTGTAGAAGGGCTTTCACATCTCCATTTTTACCCGTTTTATACACCCTTAGCTTTTGGAGACTATTTTATATGGAACATTTTTTCCACGAAACAAACTCTGCGGAGTCATAATTAGATTCAAAATGCTATTCAGAATCATTTGTGGATTCCGATGAAAAGCCACCTGTAAATGCAAGTGGTTCGGAAAGGAATTATTTGAAAAAATGACAAATGTGATTCCCATTAATAAGGTAAATAAATCTGGAAACAAGGTGACCATTCTGTAATGTATATCAACAATTACTTCCAACTCGAATGAAGCATTTAAAGCGGCAATCCAACAAGCAATTTCTAGAGAAAATTACATATACTTAAATTTGCTAAATAAGAAGATGCAACTAAAGACTGCAGCACTCTTTAAGCATACACAAGCATAATGAAACTGTAAGATTAGTAGCGATTGCACAAATAAAACTGGTCTTACGCATGTTTTTCAGTCCTTCAATTCAACGTAGAATCTGGTAAAGCTACATGCAACAATATTATATGCCGACTCGAAAATTGTAAAACTGCCTTGTCTGGTGAATTATTTTTTCAAACATTTACCTGAGGTTTAATTCGTTGAAGGTTTTCTATTTATTGTAATTTAAGAAATACTAGTCTACTGCTTTTTGTGGCAAGCGAAGAAGGTTGTAGGGGTAATTTGCATGAATGTGCTCTCTAGGGTCGCACTTATCTCGGATAACACATTGTTACGACAAATAATTTTTTAAAAAAATCCACAAAAAAAAAATAATGTCCCCAATAAGTAGTGTCCCCAATAATTATAATTTGACATCTCATGTCCAATTATTGAAGACTACATTGTATTTCGTTTGTAATAGTAATAACGAACATTTTCTCTAAAAAATGTGAGCTTGTAGTCCAAAATAATAAGTTTACAAATTATTGTATTTTAATATGAAAATTCGTCCCTCAGAATAACTGGGGGAGTCTATTATTATAAATAAAACTGCTGTAATTTGATCTAATGAGGAACCTCTCTGACAGTACAAAAGCCCAACATTCAACCAGAACAATGCACCGATTGGATTATCGTCCGACGCATTCATTGACCCGCATTTGTTAAAGATTACAGTGAATGTAATTGATTTCCCACTATTTTTTTACCGAAATGCACGAACTGTATGCAGTCGACATGTGATTCCAGCAGGATATCATAACGAAGCATGAGAATTTATGGCCTAATTAATTAACCAAAAATGAGTTCGTTCTTTAAGAAATTTATCTTTCGTTTTGGAGCAGTGAATTAGCTGCCTAGGTTACGGTTTTTGACGTCGTAAGACTACTTCTTATTGGGATACGTCAAATCATGCTTCCATTGCTCATCGTACGTCAAAAATCAGTCGCCCATGCCTATAAGCGAGCGTGAATTCTAGCCCTGAAGTACAAAATACCTATTGTTACTGAGATGGCAGTTAATGTGATCGAAAATGCAACTTAATTTTTCAGTCTACATCTCGTAGAGGGCAAGGGACCTAGCTTCTGCAGCCACCAATTGTGTTGTGGGTGATATTGTTCCCTCACGAGTGTAGAGGACCTACAGTTGTATGTCGACATTGAACGATCGACTTTTACTAACATTGGTGGTAGCGTCGTGAATACAGTTTGTTGATAGTATCATACCAAGAATCAAACCTAGAAACCAAGGGGTCAAGGGAGTTTGAGACGATACCCATATCTACTGCTCCATGGTGACCACGATCTCCGTATGAACCGCTTCAAGCGTCGTCTTAGTCAACATTTACATAAATTAATATAATAGGCGTGGTTTCTTGCAAGCATTTATACCAGAAATGAAGTGTTATAGAGATGCCCAACTTCACAGCTGATTGACCCCTAGTCTATCGAAGAATTTCAGAGTCTTTGTGACAGTTATTCACGAAATAATGTAAATGTCGTTCTCTGATTGGTCAATTTGTCTTTAGAAAATGATGTAAAAAATGGTTGTCAAACATTTTAAGGGACAAGAGAGGTAGAAGTTGGGCATCTCCACCATACTTAATTTCTGGTTTATGCGCTTGAATGACATGATGACATGACAGACGACATTTATGACATTTGAGACTGTCAGCTGTTAAAAATTAAAAAAAGAAAATATTTGAAAATAATTTGGAGCAAATATGTAATCAGGGAAAATACATCACATTAAATATGTAAATTTCTTCTTAAGCCATGTTCAATGTCTTTGCACATTTATTGTCAAATTAATGAATTTTGTGACGTTTATAAGCTAATTATCGATAGCATATAGAAGCATTATTTTTATCCGCGCTTATTTCACAAGAGGCAAAAATTATCCCGGGTAACCAAATCGGATATAATAATAGTTACTAACTTAAGTTATAGACGTTGTTTGTGATCAATTGATATTTAACAGTGGTGTGCGCACTTGTAAGATTGAAAAAAAAACGCGCCCGAAATTTAACAAATAAATGACAAACTTTATTAACTCTAATCCAATTCCATGTGTTTTTGACGATTTAAAACCAAATGTCAACATATGACATTAATATGGTCATACGTACACACCAACAAGCCTTTTAGAACTAACTCTAAAAAGGTGCCTAATTTTTGTATCACCATACAACGTTCCTAGCAAAATGAAAAGCATGCAAGTTAACACAATCCACGGATAATCATCCTTCTTAGAAAATTAAATACATGTCGATCGTAGAAACCCATCATCGAGCACCCTCACGAAACCTAATGGCATATCGAGTAACATCCCTATCACCACATGCTCCCTCAATATATAAAAACAGATTCAAGATATGACACTATTGTTAAGAAAGATGTGAAATAGAGTTAGGTATACCATAAGAAGAAAAATAGCAATAAGGTTAGTTGAGAGTGGACAACTCCACACGATGTTTGTTTTATTAAAATTTGCAGTCCAGTCAATCATCCCTATGAGTGACAGAAAGTTTTCATGTATTCATAAGCGCACACAATAAATCTATGATAGTTAGGAGGTTCTTGAATATTTTACTGCAGTGTGCAGAATGTCGTTTATTTATTTTGCATAACCATTCCCACACTTCGTGTGCAAACATCCAAATTTGAATAATAAAACCGACTGCACATAAATTCTTATTCGGATTTATGATGATGCACAAATCTTTACACATGAATGAATACTTGACATACGAAATGTATTCTATTCAAGGGAATTGTCAACGTTGTGTAAATAAACTTATTTCTGTCATCAAGTGAGAACTGACAAGTTTGAATGCATACATGTTATGAAAGATAACTTAAATTGCTAGTTACATAAAACAGCGACTTAAAGGGGGAACAATTAGGGATATTAGGTGCCTAGGAAGTTATGCTAGGATCAGGTATGCAAATTGTGTTGAACGAATCGTCCATTTTCAAACCAGTCTAACAAAGCTCGGAATGAAACCATCCGACGGCAATAATATTTGAATGAAATCTGTGCCCACAAATATTGAAATTAAATGTCCTTTCAATAATTTTGTTATAATAGAACTTTAATGCCCAGTTTCACAGTAGGAATTTCAACAGTTCAATGATGTATCCGTTGCTCTTGAAATGCGCTCAATTTGTAGTTTAACTTAAACGAGCGTAGACTGTCGTTTAAACCTCAGAACAAGTTTTTCCACATTGTTCTGCACACATCCTATGTTTGAGAATCCCTTATCCATTCCCTGGATTGCATTGGATTCACATTCTGCAGCTTCTTCTTTGCAGAGTACTTTGTCGGTTCTTTTTTTTTTTATTTTCGACATTTGATGAAAAGTTATTCGTTTTCGTTTATTTTTATTATTATTCGTTCAATGGTCAGAAATGGTCAATCAATCCACTGCAGGAGTGGAATTATCTAAAGTAGTTTGTAATGTTTGACTATATAAAAATCTTTGATTGTCGATAATAGCAAAGATGCGCTAAAAAGCTTCGAAGGACTGTACCAAATGCAATTTAAGACTGCACTACATAAATAGTAACAAACACACACATCAAACGGAAAGTGTTCCCATTGTTTTTTCGATAGCATTATACAAACGAAGTTCAACTGAACTGAAGTTCGGATTTCGAATGAAATTGAACTCGTTTTAGGGTTCAGCTGAACTTAAGTTTAAACCTTCGCTGCTAAGCTGGGCATAAGCAATTGAATAAATTCTTTAATAATCTAAATTATTTTAGACGTAGCCATTAATTTTACAATGTTCTTGAATTTTTAATTTATTATTTCATTAAAGTATGGACTGTAAATATAGATAATCATTGCTAGGTTGAGTCGGAGGACATAGAATAAGGTCAGTGTTAGCCCAGCAAGGACTACGTTAGGACTATATTACCGAATTATGTTAAAATGAGTAAATGTTGTTGCCTCAGCACGTTGTTTGAAAGTAATTGAGTTCAGAAAAGGCGAGGTTTGTTGCTTTAAATTTAGAATGAGAGCAGCGTACATTCACATTTGCCGTACCTACTTTTCAAATCATTCCGGGATAGTAGGTGTATATTTTTGTGAAAATTTATATACCAAGTCATATTCAGTCATTTCCATTTATTTTGCAGATTATCATCTTTTAATTTAAAGTTAATCCTATTTATTTTTTAGATCTGTTAATGATCACCATTCCAAAGCAAACACTCGTTCATCATTCAAACTTACCGTCGTTGTCGAAAATCCTTAGTGTACATGAATGGCAATAATTGCTGAGCATAAATCGGCGTTAACAGCTTTCTTTCAGTGATCCGAACTCCCTAGCCTGCCATATTCCGTTTTATGTGTTTTGCCACTTTACATCCATATTTTTTTTTTTGCGAAACGAAAGCAAAAATTAACACTGTTACACATGCAATTCACACATTAAGAAACCTCACTCAAGGCGCGGTGAAGAAAAAAACAATTAATCATCGATTAAACTCACACGAGAGTTAAGCGCGTTCATATGCAGCCGGGTTAGGAGGAGAAAATGACGACACACAAGCAATCACTTACAAATAAAGATAAAGATCAAAGGTATCCATCATCGAGTAACTAACTTTGTGACATGAAATAATGGATAGACACACTCTAGAGCGCACATTAATTTCTCAAATCTTTGCCAAAACGCGCGCACACACGTACCTACTGCTGAATATCAATTAATCACAAATTGTATGAGATTCGGGAAAAAAGGGAAACCGACCGCACTGAAGTACACACATTCCGTTTTGACGCAAATTATCGCAACAAATTGATTGAACCGAAATTAATAAAAGCATTACTTCGCATTGCTCAAGTGTGAAATGGGTTACGCTAGAATGTGTGTTAATGAATGAACACGCATATATCTGCAGCTATATCTATCTCTAAACGTTATCGTGAAGATTTAGCCTAATGCCTAATGAACAGGCGGGGGATAATTTGGTGGTACAACGCTTGTCATCACGATTACAAACACTTTCAATATTAATATCCCTTGTCGAACACGGCATTAATTTTCTCCACGAAATCTCATTTAATCCACTTATCCACTTATCCATACGACAACCGAACGAAAATAAGATCGAAGATACTCATTTTAAATTGCGTAATCCTTTTAAGTATCTTGATGCGTATATCCTTGCACTGTTTGTCAACAATGTGGGAGATGCGAATTCCGTGGTGATTAATCCAAATGTGAACTGTTAATTAAACGTCCACTAAATAACGCCGCGCCGGTAAGTGTTAACAAGAATACTCCCTGACTTCCGATAAATTCATTAGAATTCCTTTCGAATTGATTTGTTTTAATTGTGCACACAATCGAGAATCACAATGACAACCCCGCATTTTATTTATAACCCCGCATTCAATCTTCACAGCACATCGCTCAATGAGACTTAATGAATCGCATTATCAGGCTTGGAACCTTTTCCGATATCCACCAAGTGAGATTTATACGCACCGAACGAAAACAAGAACATTTTGTATAGGGACCGAACCGCCGCCGCAATTAATTGCACACATATGTACACATATCCACTGCGTTCGTGTATTCTATACTAAATGTGGGCTTGAAAGGGTGGTGTACACGAAAATTGAATAAAAGAACAATGCACACACAGAGCGACGTTATGAATTAATACGAATTTGGGGTTTGCCCCAGTACCAATCATTGCAAATATCGAACTACAACTGACGTCAGATCTCAAATTTGAATTGCTTGGAGAAATGATTCATGCGGGTGGTTTCCTTAAAGCGACTGCAGCGTCAGGGCTTTCATAACATCTTCTCACGGATTCTTTGGGAATCATTTGTTGGGGTAGTGTGTACTGATGCGCATGGTCGGCGCTTCTAACTTCACAAAAACAAAACTTGACGGAGAAAACAAGGGGAAATTTTTAAGACTCCTCATATTTGTTAAAGCTTGTTGTTGCTCTCAGGAATTAATCATATAGATAAAAACTACAGTTTTTTCTCATAAAATATGTAGACGGGACCTGCTGAGCACACGACATCATTTCTTCCATTTCCTCGTTCTTCTTGGTGATTAAACTGGAAAATTTAAACACTTCGGTAACTGCTCATTGCATGCCAAGGACATTTTAGTTACATTTTATTCTTCATTCGCTTTTGGACAGTATGACAAATCATGTATTTGTTTGATTCTAAGATTTTTATAGCACATCCATTTTTTACTTATTTGTTTGATGCGGTTATTAATTGACCGAGATGAACGAACTTGGTTCTCACATCTATTCTGGATGTTCAACTCGAAATCTCGGCTTTAAATATATAAGTATGTGTATATCATTATTAGGATGACCTATTTTTCTATTGAAAATTACTGACGATGAGTTATACACGTTTGTTTAAAGGATCCGAAATACCCTTTTTTCTCCATTTTTCGAACATCCGACGATGTAACATGAAGTAAATATTGGGAAAATGATTACATCGACGTCAACAGAAAGCTGCTTCATGGTAAGGAACAGTTGGAGGAGGGATATATTAGATCTAGTACCCGCGGTGCAATACACCCTTAAAAATAAAAATAGCCGTTGCAGGATAAGTACATTCAATCGCAGTCTATGTATACGATTTGTGATGAATTTACAAAAATAAAAATAAATTGGAGTTACAGAAGGCAAAATAAGCATTTCTAATTGATAGTGAATAAGAACAGCTTAACACACTTGAAGTGACACAAATCATGTGTCGAAGTGCGAGAAGGTGCACATACTGCCGCAAAGGTAGTGTTGACGTAAGTTAGCCTTATGGCCAAAGAGTCACTTCGACTAACGTGCTGGGTGTATTGTGCCCTTTCTAATGGATGATTTACTACCTTTAGGAGCCTTTCTTATGAGGAGTTTCAGTTCAACACCGCACAAGTCCCCCAGGTCTGCGAATATGTGCTCTCCCAGGAATTTCCTACTTATCTTGAGGCAACGCGGATTTTGGATAGGTTCTGTTTCTCAATCATCTCAGCCAGATTCTGCAAAAGCCATTAGGAGGTATTTTCAGACTCATTATCATGCGCTCTTCTTTGCTATTCAAGCGGAAGAATGATGACCACTTTCAGCGTCGGGCATAGGCAATAGCAAACCTTTCTGTAATAACAACATTCCCACAAGGATCCTTTACAAATAATTAATATTTATTTCCAAAATTCCGAGCCGGTGACGACAGCTTTAAGAGAATTAGCGCCAATTGTTAGATGTGATTTCGTCGTAGTAGAGAAACAATTCATAGTCTAGTGAATAACGTTGAGTCTAAATTTTCGCTGCTTGATTTTCCCGTGCCAGGGAAACAAACAGGTTGGTTCCAGGGTCCGTCGAAGACTATGCAATAATTTGGCATCGCTAAGACCACACTATGGTGAAAACTACAAAAGGGACCACACCATTATAAGATTAACTTAATTCCAGAACTAAAGCCAAAAACTTCTGGGATAGTACTCTAGAAATGTTGGAAGAAGATGACCAATTTAATGTACAATCCTTGGATATTGTTACAGAGACTTTTTTCCCCAATCGAATGAACCAGACAATAATGATAAGTTGTTTCAACAAGACTGTGTTTCAAGCCACAGGTGTAAAATCAACTTTTGAAAGCTCAATACGATGAAATGGTTTTTTTTTAATTCATTTTTATTCCAATAATCCGATAAACTTACATACTAGACAAAAATGCTTAAAACTAGTTGGACGAACATTGTTACTATTTCTAACTTATTGGCCCTCCGCGGGCACTCTAAGCTAAACTTAAACTTATCCTATGTCTTTCGACTTAAACTAAAAATTCATATGATTAAGACTAATTATCTTAACTGTACATTTAAGTATTAAGAAAAATTGTTTACAAAAGAACTTAATGAACTTGACGATGTAATAGTTATGTGACTTGGATGCCAAGATCGTGTGATTTAACGCCTCTAAATTGCTCGGACTTCTTTAAATTAGGTCTATGCCAATAAGCCGGTGTCGTTAGAGCTTTGGAACTGTATTGAAAGAACGAAAGCGACCGTAACGAATCGAACGCTGCAAAAATAGCGCTGACCGTCGTGAGCACAATGAACTCATCTCATCTCATCATCAGTGGCCCGCATGGTCCATTAAAGGGGTCGCTGAGTACCATTAAAGTACGCACTGAGTTACACGCAACATAAGTCCAACCGCATTATAAAGGGTGGTTACATTTTAACACAATGTACATGGTGACACTGTTCAGAAAGCAGCTTCTATCCTAACCAGGAAATCAGGAACCTGAGAAACACAATCCCCGGACAACGCTACCTCAACGCGTTAAATAAACGTTAAATTAAACAAAGTACATCCGTTAGGCCCCTATTGTTGAGCCAACGCCCTAACCTTTAGTTTGTAAGTCTAGTTGTAATATCAATTCTAAAAATAATTTTCCGTCCAAATAATTTTTTAAATCGCTTTTAAATCGCCATGCTAAGCCTCTGTTCTCTTTTCTCTCTGTTCTCTTTAATATTATCTTTCCTGTTATTTTTCCTTCTGTAAGCTACAGCGATCGCGTACTCAGTAAGCACTCACTTTAATTTTGGCTGTTCTAAAATAAAGTTCATATGATTGTAGAAAAGTGTTTGCCTGTTTAATTTTTTGGCTTCCCTTTAATCGTAATTACTGGAGGTCGAGGGACATTCTCGCCACTTGACCATACCATACACGTACGTTCAAAAAAGCAACTCAACATCGAAGTATTCGCATACTGACGTGCCTCCACAACAGCATAAATAAATCATTCCTTGGTAGCTTGTGCTCGCGATAATTTCCTCCGGGTCATTGCCCAAATGGCATAACCTTGGGTGAGAGTAGGAATAAATGTACTGAGTTGACCGCTAGCTTGGCTCTAATACCAAGCTCGGCCTTCCTGATTACTGATCTTCCACGCAGTTTCAAAATTTACCAAGCTTGGCCAAGCGAGCAGGAAAGCGAACAGAAAAGCTCAGTATTACTCCACGTAGTATTCGTGAAAAAGGCGCCGAGACTCTTAAACTTCTTCACCCACCAGGTCAGCCGAGTCATCTGCAAAAAGAACGGCCTAGGTGAAAAACTTTCACTTAGCACCTTTAACCCGAAGAAGGAGTTTGTGTATAGAGACTAAATGGTCAATAAAGAAATATTCGATATGTTATAAATGGTTTGTATTTTATTTAAAAAGTAAGTCGTCAAGTCCTTATTGATTCCTTATTGAAATCCTTTTCTCAAAGTTTTGCTTGGTCGAAGAATGAGTAATATATCATGTGAAAACTTTTGTAAAATTTAAGATCCACACATTTCTCTAGACGCACACAAGACTGGGTACGATGAATTTAATTGAATTATTGAATCCATAAATACAACGTTTTCGCACAGCTATAAGGATTTCAGGATATGATGGGATGAAGATATTGTACGGGTGGACGCTTAAGATAACAAAAATACTACACCAACACAAATTTTGCGAAATGAATAATCGCTCCGTATAAGGTCCTGTCTCTGCTGTGTTGTTTTTCGTACGAACGTCTACACATTGTGACGAATTGGATGGAATTTTTCCTTTTGTGAAAGCAGCGGAGGCACTGCTGCACCGCGCAATGCATCTCCTCTTTCGTCCTCTCGTTTTGATTTATATGCGCACAAAGAATAAACAGCATCTTATAGTCATAACTAACTAGTTGTGTTTATATGTACTTACACTATACACATTCATAAGACTGAAAATACATGTTCCTCTTCAGTCCGCAGACAAAAGACGAATCTGAATACTTCAAATGCAAATGTTCTATTAAGTATGGTAAAACGATTTAGTTATCAAAGGGGGAGGAAAAATTCTATTTAACGGAAATAAAGAGGAACAAAATGATAGATTGTGGAGGTAGTGATTTTTCGAAGGCTGAACGAAGGTGTCCGAATGGTGAACAAGGCTGTCCAAGCTTTGGGCGTTTAGGCGCATAGCTAGTTTTACTAATTTGCACAAATTAGTAAAACTAGCTTAACTGCTACTGACCTCCTTTTTTTGAACAATTTGATTGATTTGCTTAATTTTACTCAGACTCATTTCTGTAAAACGTTACATTTGGTGTCAGAAGTGGGATTGTGACAAAATTTTGGTGGAATTTGTCAATCTGAAAGTTTAACAGCTTGAGAAAAAGCTGGCGCATAGAAGTGTTTCGACAGTGGGAGGAAAGGCTGAATTGCAACAACGGCTGCGTGATGCTCTCCAGAAGGATGGAATGTATCCAGAAACACACGAGTTCGATTATGAAGTTGCGGAAACATCTGGAAACGGCCCGGTTTATTTGATTTGGTTCTGTGTCTAGAGACTTCAGTGGACGAGAAAGTTCACCACATCGACAGCAAATTTGTGAGTCTAGAGAAGAGAAGGTTCAACAAATAGAGAAATACCTCTGTGCACTGAGGGAACCACTGCCAAACGCGTACCAACGAAGGTCAAACCACCGATGTACGACGGAACAACAGCATTTAACATCTTCAGGCTGCAGTTCGAAACATCTGTCGCCAGGGCAAATCTGAGTGAAGAAGACGACTGGGAAGCTTTGATTGTGTCGTCAAAGGTGCTGCAGACGTGCTCCAAACGATTCCAGAAGATCTCCAGATGGACTACAACGCAATCATGGGCTCGCTACAGTGCAAGTGTGGAACACGGCATGCAAGTGAACACCGCATGCAAGTCTTCATGATAGAGTTGAAGAACAGAAAACAACGCAACCGTGAGTCGCTCTGGGAATTTGCTGCAGAGATAAAGCGATTGGCACATCTGGCGTACGCCGGCTCATACCCCATTCATAAAGGTTTTCTTTTTCTTTTTTATTTTTAATAATTCATCGAAAACGCCATAACGGATGCGTTTGGGGTATAAGGGATCTGGAGACGAAGCCAAGGAGAATCTTCCAGGAAACAGTTGCTACTGCTCTGTCCCAGTAAATGTGGAGCCAGAATCAACTCGTGACACATTCAAGTTCGGTTGCTTCGTCTCCCAATGAATTGGACAAATGACACGTGACTGTAGGGAGCATCGGAAACGATCGAAGTCCCAGTGACCGGGAAGGAATACCAAAAGACAACAGCCGGATACAACAGGGGATAACGGCAGCAGTAGGCCGTTGTTAAACTAAAAAGAGTCAGTTTGGAGGGGCAGAAACTGGTCCATAATCGAGATTGGAAACCATAGCCACATGAGGACTGAAAATAAATTCGTGCATATCGTGGACAGTGAATTTTTGTGTCTTCATTCGTCATAACCCAGTGATTCACCCATTTTTGTGGACAATTTGATTCATTTTAGATATTTGCGGTAACACAAGGGACCCACTGTGGAATAAGTGTGACATCCATTCTACCCTCTGTGTTAGGGTATTCGAAGTAATATAACTTGGACGTTTCTAGTTACAAGTCCACACAGTAAATACCACAAAATCAGCACTCTCCCAGTTCCTTAGCACAGCGCACGCACCTGGCACAATGCACCCGAATTTCACGTATCAAACTATCAGCACATCTTCCATGCATGAGCATGCATAAGCATGGAGTAAGATTCAGTCTTTCAAGGTCACCATAGATGATAAGACCAAACTGTATAATTAATAAGTAACTACATCACTAGATGGGACTCTGTATAGTGGAAGAATCTGTGTCTTTTCTCGGTACTAGTTTCTATTGTTCCGCATACTCCATACTCCACCAAAGCCAGTCCAATAGTTCCGACATGTTCGAGGAGATGTACAGAACAAACGCGTGTATTTATAGCTATTTCTAAAATAGCTATATTCTCACACATTCTTCACATAGTTTATCTATGATTATACCATTTTAGTTGTCGTTCACATTTAAGTCAATTATAGCTGCAGCACCTCGAGTGAGTATTGTGGGCTCGCTCTATTGCATGTCAAATGACGTAATACAGTGGTGGTCCAATATAACGAAAGTCTATAACACGAATGATCAATATAACGTACGAAAAAAACAGTTTACACTCGATACAACGAATATTTGTGGCACCTGGAAGAAGAGGAACGCAAAGCAACTCCCTTGACTGTGGACGTATACATGGCGACGTTTTCGATTTTGCAAGTTTGGTTTTGTTTGGGGTTTCAGTTTGTTGTGTCTGGCGCACATCCTTATTTGTGTACCTAACATGTGTTGGTATGCACATCACTTAGATTGAAGATAGACTCTCCCTAAGTTGAATTTTCACGGGATACCATGATTTGTTCGCGTGCTCGAGTAAGAGAGAGCAACATGTTTCTTTTCGGTTTAGTTTGCCATAATTGCTTAGCATGTAACAATTTTTTAATATATAAACTGCTTTAAATCCAACTGTTTTAAATCAAACACAAGGAAAAGGATAACATTGTTTGAAATCGGGCATTTTTATACAAAAACCCGGTAAATTCGTCGCCGACTTTTCAATGTTATTGGCAAGGGAGGTGCGGCAAAAGAGAACGCCGAAAGCAAACCATAAACACATTGAATCCACATCTTTAAAAAGTGTCCTGTGCCAAAGCAGACAAGTTGTACGAATATTTTGAGGTTGGTATGTATCGGATATGGGTAGAAACTCAACGCACTTATACTGACATACGACTTGTCTGAGGGGGTAAATTCGATTTTGTTTTATGCTAAATCAAAAAAAAATCGACTTAAGTGGCCAAGAATCGAAACAATATGTACGAGTTAGAAGGAGTTTCACCTTAGAGAGCGCTCACTGTGTCTGTTGTGCAGTTTTTTCTTTGAATAGTTTTCTGTTAACGTTGTCAATAAATGCTATTAATGAACTAAACATTTTAATGCTATGAGTAGAAACAATACTAATAAATTATGCAACGTTTCGTACTAGGAAAATTTGCTCGATAATTGGGACTTTTCGATTTAATAAACACACCTGGACACTATGTCTTCCGTTACACTGGACCACCCCCTATTTAGTACCGTCAAAAACATTATTCTGCGTAGGACAAAAGTAAATTCATATTTTTTGTTGTCATATGGAGTTGAAAAAAATTATGAAATCAAAACGATTCTCATTTGTTCCAAATCACACACCTCTTGGCAGGTGCAATGATTCCATTTCCCCTTCATTAATTCACCACATGAAATCTCAGGAAGGAGAGCATATCCATACCCTTTCCGCTAACCCAAGGTAAAGTCTATTAAATCGTTTTAGTCTAACCAACCTAATCAGTAATCGCGCCAAATGCAAATTATCTTTTTGCAGCTAGGGGGTGAAATGAATGTGAAAGAAATCACAGAGGTGTAAATGTTGATGTGTAGAGATATAAATTTTATTGATTTCTATTATTTATTCTCTGAATTGAAATTCCATCAAAATGTAACAAACTGGTAAAACAGTTTTTAAAATTGTGGTAACTCCCAGAGCCAGAATTATTGGATAGTAAAATTTCACTGGAATTGGTTTTTATTTTGTATTCTGAAATAACAGTCTTCTTTTAAAGGTCAATATTTCGAATATGAAACCTCTTAACAAAATTAACTCTAACCAACTCACTTCTTCATGCTTCATCAACTCTCCTTTTTACAGTGACTTACGAGTAGTAATCTGGTTACAACTATTTCGTTGAGTAGTGATACCATGTCAAAACGTAGATCTTTTCTGAGATGTATCTCTTGACAAAGTGTAACTCCATTTATTTCCACTCCACTATTCTTTCTATAACTTACTTCGTGCGGTTTGCCAAGAGATGGCGTAAACTGTATTATTCCATTGGAACATGCGTTGGAAAGCTACTGTCACTGTACGTCATTTCAGTATATGTCATTCATTTAAAGCGTAAACAACAATTTTTTTTTTTCACTAAAATATGTCGAAATTTGTGCCTGTAAAAAATGTTTTTGCGGGAAGTTCGTCTTCATTACCTTAATATGAAGAAAACTGCTGCCGAAAGTCATCGTATTTTGGTGGAAGTTAATGGTGAACATGCGCTAGCTGAGCGAAGGTGCGAAAAGTGGTTCGCACGATTTTAGCTTGGAAGCCAGCCCAATCAACGGCAAATCCGAATATCCATGCTCTGTATATGGTGGGATCAGAAGGGTGTGCTGTATTATGAGCTGCTAAAACCGGGTGAAACCATCAATGGACAACTCTACCGAACACAATTAAGACAAAGAAGAGAGCAGTAGCCGGAAAACGCCCGGAATATGCGACCAGAAACGAGGCAATAATTTTCCATCATGACAACGCTCGGCCCCACGTTTCTATTTCGGTTAAGAACTATTTGGAAAACAGTGGATGGGAAGTTTTACCCCACCTGCCTGCCCTTACTGCCCCTTGTGACTATCATTTGTTCCGGTAGATGTAGAGCGCCCTCACGGAAATACGGTTCCCAGAGCAGAATATCAAAAATTGGCTTAATTCATTCTTGGCTGCCAAGCCGGCGCAGTTCTTTTGGGATGGGATCCACAAATTGCCAGAAAGATGGGAAAAAGTCATAGCTTCAGATGGGCAATCTTTTGAATAATACTATTGTACATGTTTCTTTTAAATAAACGTTGAAATTTTATAAAAAAAAAACCGCACGAATTATGTTATAGACCCAATATTTTATACTTCCACGGCCCTTCTGCATCGTATTTTGCTACCGTCTTTCTTTAAATATTTTAAAAAATTGTTATTATACGAATCAAACATTAAATTTTTATACTTTTTGAGGCATGAAAACTTAAGCTTAGCAACAGGTCAACTAAACAATTTTTGTTTCCGCGGACTTGTTGCATTTATGAATACTTCTTGACAATTCTGCAAAACTTGCGGTCTTCATTAATGTATTGAACGAATATCTTGCACGGTGCATGAACTACAATGTTGGAATTATGAACTCAACCATAATCTGTCGGAAAAACTCCTTTGCAGTTCCCACATCGCAACAGTCGCAGGTTTTATCTTCTTTGCCCTTTCAATTGATATTGTAAACAGATTGCGTATTGTTTTATTTGTCTGTGTGCAGTAATTTTTTATAAGTTACGCAGACAAGATCTGTCTCAGTCATCGGTCTAATGTTTTACTTCTGTAGAGAAATATTTTACGTCTTTAAATTCAAGAGGAGAGCCATTTCTAGACAGCATCTAAGGAGTTGACTGGGAGTGTGCTTCTATGGGACTGACTGAAACTGACTCGTACACAGGCTGACTGAGGATAAGGGTATGAGTCACTTCCTATGGCAATACTGTCTAATTCCACACACGACACAAGACTACATATACTCTTCTTCATGGATTCGCCACGACTATTCAAGCCCGTGACTAAGTTTTGCGCTGCATTTTACAACCGGTTGTCAACGATTCAGTCGGTGGAGGGCCAAACGTTTGTTTATCTTAGGTCTTAGAGCCATATTAATTATGAACTCATTGGAATACATTCAAACATGAATGCTTATGAATTGAAAAATATGCAATACAATTTTGTTGATAGCAATTGCACTTATCCTCTCACAAGTACTTCGATAACTCACGCTCGTCATTCTACAGAGCAATGGACTGAACTATGATTCTCGTGCAATTGATAATTCAATATGTTTCATCGGGATGCCAAATCCGTAGTGTACACAACGGGAATCTTGAGCTAAATTTTATTTATGAAATGGACTTACGCTGTTACAGCAAAATCCATTATAGTGATGATGTGAATATTGATTTTGCCGTAAGCAGAACCTGTCCATTAATCATACAATAGCACGTATACGCCATCGATCATCGTAAACCTCATATGAGATAGATAGGAAATTATTTCTAAAATATTAACTTGATTTTTTTGTCAGGTAAGTGGGGGTAACACTTTTTTTCATTATTTCATGACCACCGAAACTTACATACAGGAACTAACCAATACTGGAAATTCGGAAGCAATGCATTAAATGAATGGCTTTGATTGACAACGTGTTTCCTTTACAATGTGGTAAAATGGTATCCAGATGGACCAAGAAGTGATGAGTTAACAGGCGCAGGGGTATTATATAATAATAGTGTCGTGTTGTGCGTGCTATTGTTCTCTCGCGAGTGGGGGGGACCTACAGGTTTAATGTCGACTCCAAACGCTCAATTTGAGAAGATTTTTCTAGACAATTCTAGCTGTTTGAAGATTGTCAGTGACTGAAAATTATTTTGCTAGTACCAGGAAGCGAACCTAGGCAAAGTAGGCTCAAGTGTGTAGAGGTTCACGCACCAACCCACAACGCCACAGCAGCAGAGTATTTGGCCACGGAAAAGGTATTTCGAACCCATGAGCAAGTGCAACAGCATCTTTCAAGGAAAAATCTATAACGTAGGCACTGCTTTCAAATCAATCTTGACAGAAACTATACCAACTTTAACGTAGCAGGAATGTCGGACCTACTACATATTCAAATTCATGCCTGCGTGGGAATGCTTGCAGAAGTTTAAGGAGTTGAACAGGAGAAACAAGTGAATCTCTGCTGGACACCATGCCATAAAGGTATCAAATTATCGATTCCCTACCTGGGAACGGATCATCGGAACCCTCCACTCTCCCCCAACTATTCTGTACTGTAGGAGACCACGTCCTCAGAGAAGAATTGATTGAACTAGGAAGAAAGAACCGGACAGATATTTAGAAAAACGCTTATGGCATGAAGCAGGCCGAAAAACTGTCGCCTGAATAACATGCCCCACGACCTGCATGCAGTGCTTGTTATTTTCCAAACTTACGCCCAAGCCTAAGCGCTAGCGTAATGTTGCTGTGCATTGGATAAAGAGCGGCACAACCATGCCAAGCCGATGCCATGTGTTTGCCATTGTCTAAACACGCTCCCACGGCCAAGCACTCGCGTGATGTCGCTGTGGATTGAATGATAGCGGTACAACCAAGCCCAGCTGAAGCCATGTGTCGTGTGATTATCCAAGCACGCTCCCAAGTTATTATCACGTGATGCTGCTGTGAAATGATGGATGCCACAGCCAAGCTACAACCCTAGCCATCAATACTCTCTCTCTCTTTTCATCTAAAGTGTACAAGTACCACTTCTGCTTTGCTCTTTTTTTGTTATTAATGTTGATATTGTCTTAAGTAAAGTCCTGTAAGTATTATCTGTTAAATGTTAGAAAATGGATACAGACTTCACTCTGGATTTAGAATTCCAGCGAAGAAGACCATTAAAAAATTAAGTTGTGTATCAAAAATAAATTGTGATAGAAAGTAAACCGTGGTAAAATCGAGAAAAAAGAATAAAAAAAAGTATATTAAGGAATATAATAAAGGTGTTTTTTGTGCCATAAAGACTGTTTCCCAAACATTACTTCTGGGTCAATATACCTGAATAACCTCGGTAACCTCGGTATCCTAACAGGCTTTCTAACAAGGCACTGCAGACTCTCTGGACACTTAAGGAATCCACTCTCGAATTAATCTCTTCCACCTATCTGAAACATGAGACCACAAGCCCCAATACAACTCCGAAAAGAACTGCATGTGAGGGGAACTCGTATGAGAGGAGTAGTATGAAAAGGGGACACAATAGATCTAAAGGTCGCGGTGCGGTATAAGCAACTGAATCGTGACCTCTACGAACAGAAAAGAAAAGACCTGGCCTCTTAAAAAGAAAGAACAAGAATACGAGAAGTCAATGACCGAGGAGATTGAAGGGTGCTACGGCAGGAATTATCTACGGAAGTTTTACCAGGGGGTGAAATAATTGGTAACTGGATAGAGCTCGTCGATAACGAGTACTTGGAATCATTTCAGACTGGCAATCAAAGAGGAGGACACAAATATTGCCATCTGCAGAAAAATATGATACCCTGCAGATTGACCTATGAATGGCGACATGACAGACTATGACAGACAGGGATAATCTGGTTGGGCACATGCACTAGTACTAATGTTTATCCTATCATTGAGTGACTAAAATGGGTCTGGCGAGGCACAAAGGATCTTCAAAAGAATGTCTTCAAAAGAATGACACACGACACCGACGTTTTCAATTAAGGATCGCAGTGATCAAATAATTTAGTGAAGACATGAGAAAATTGTTAGAGACCTTGATGTATCAGCGATAATTAACCATGGTCATGCTGGACAACCTGATGAGAGTGTGGGTCAAGAAACTACGTATGACTGGATCTATGTTCATTGTCGTATGCGGACTTGAATAGGAGTTGTTGGTCAATCTGCTGCAGGCAGACATTCGTCCGCCAATGTATTACGGATGAACTTGTACTTGCCCCCCACTAGATCATTCCCAGCACAGCGAGTTAGGACTTATCATACATCTTTTACGCGCCAACGCTGAATGCAACATTTTTTAGCAGTTGCATAGGTATACAAAATCGACTACGCCTTTTTAAAATCGACCACTCTTTTTCTACCACCATACCATTTAAGGCTGCTTTTACACTTGGGATTTTTTTAGAGCCACATATATAACAAATTCCCCAGAATACTTCAACGCGTTGAAATCACCAAGTTTCGATGCAGCTCCATTCAGCACATTTTTCTTTTCTTTTTTCTCATCTTTTCTCAGTCATGTGTCGTCTCTTTCAGCACATGTGTAAAATGCTTCCAATACTCAGCCTGAGAACACAAGAACAAAGCAATTCGAAGAAAAAACGAATTGATGTAAAAGAGAATACCCACGCAAATCTCAAGAACACGAGTGTTGAGAACAGCAGAAAAGAAAGAGAGAATATGAGAAAATTAACACCAAACTGAACCAAATAAACGGAAGTTCACGATGTAGGCTAGTTCGGTTTGACAACCTCTCACGGGGGTTTCAACCGGCTTTCGCCAGGTTTGGCCTGTTTTCGAAACCCCGAAAATGTATGGCAAAACCTCAAAGGCTTCTAGTAATTTGATGAAACTTTTAGCGATTTCCTTTGCTGGAAATATTAGTAACATAACGTTATAAAACATCCTTCGAGGATAACTACAGCCAAAAAGTCAATATAACACAATCATCACTCATTTGTTATGTTGCCTCAGTTCTTCCATTGTTTAATTTACTCAAAATCATTTTTCACGCCTCTACATTTTGCAAAACAGATTTCGTCTCACTTCACTAACACGTAATACGTACAAATCAACCCCATTATTTGCATTTTCACGCTTGTACTAGGCTCGTTGCGAAGGCATTGTTTTCAGATTAAGGTCTTCACCATAGTTGTGCCCATGCAAACCATTCATGGCTACTGTATGTGAATATAATACACATCCTCGTTTTCCCACAAGATGTTTGAAAGTCTCAATTGATATAATCCAATCTATTTCATACAGAGACAAAGATGTTCCCAATCACTTCTTTTTGTGACGTTCCACAGTCTGCTGGGGTTAGTGACTGCTCCAAATCAATTCCTTTTCTTCGTTCTTAAGAATGCTAAACAAATGCCACTCCTCAAGTGTCTAGAATCATTTTGCGGTTTCGTATTTTGAGAATGACAGTTGGGAATGACAAGTGGAATACAAGAATGGAAATAATAAGGATGAAAAAATATCGTTTCTTAATTTTACACACATACATGTGTACTCGTACTAATGTCGTTCCAAGCGAATGTCATTCTTTAACAACAAGTCTCTTGATAGTGTTTGCTCCGTTCTTGCATGGTTGGGGCGGTTTGGTCGTTTTCTATGTCGTTTCGTAAATAAGTTTTCTTTCAAAAGTGAAACGAGATTTGTTGCATGCTTCGCTGGGTATATGTCAGAGCTCCAATCCTTTGCTGTGCTTCAAATGAGTCCTATATTCTTTCTATTATTTTCTTGTGTGTGCAATGGTGTATTGTGACCCGTAGGGTGGATGATCTGGGTATGGGTAAAAAATGGAACGAAGTGTACGTCTTTTCTATTTTAACGCAAACCGCAGTTGTGTGTTTAAATGTGGATGCGCATACATTTAAATATACATGCATTGGCGAGAATGAACAGACGATTGGTATGTAGGTGCGATTATACTTGGTAGAAAAACTGCATGTACGGCGAGAAATACAATTCGTTTAAAGGTGCATCAGTGACGTCACGATACATGTAAGAATATAACAATGTATATACTACATTGTATGTCAACATGTATACAAACATTGTGAACACATATCTACCATTGTAAGAAAGGGAGCATTAGCTAAGAACATCAGCGAGGATCAAACGGTACACAAAAGGGAACATCATTCGATGCTAAAATAAAAGTACAGTCAAGTTTTAGTTTGTATCTTGGCTCATATTTAGAAAGACGTGTTTCATTTCTTTGCTCCTTAATATACTCTAACTCATGCGCATTATTTTTTTAATTCACAGTGTACTCACAATTCAATGCAAGAGATTAATTCCTATCGAGTTTGGGAGCGAATACCAATTAAGATCAAACTTTCTGAATTAATAATCTGAGATTTAGCCTAAGGCTTCATCACTCTGGCTTAAGAGCTAATTTGTAATTCTTACAATTATTATGTTAACTTTTTAAATAAATAAATAAATAAAATAATCTGAGATGACGGCTCTTGCGCTGTTACAAGTTTATCCATAAAATTTCTCAGTGACGTCCACTACTCCTCTGCGGAGTAGGTAAGTAGGGTAGGAAAGGCTATAAAAAAAGGCAAAGCACTTGACTAAATTAAAACGTCATGACCCTAACTGTTTAATGAAAAGAATATAAGGGGATGCTCGCTCACAAGATCTAATGTGGTCTACTCTTAAGGCATGGGGCGAAAGCTATTTAATGAGAAAGAGCAAATTCGACCCCACCTAACAAGTGATGCCACAGAAACAGCTCAGGGTTCATTGAGCGTATTTTCGACTCAAATTCAAATTATTTTTCAAAGTTTGCATTTGAAAATGTGTTGCATTTCATTGATTTTTCAGCTACCAGCTGACCTGTGTGCACTTTATGTGCTCGTTCCACTTTTCTCAGTGGAAAAGCTTTCAAATAAGCTTTATAGTTGGATATAACTTAAATCACGGTGAAAGGACTTTCCAAAAGTTTGATGAAACTCAAAGGTTTGTGTCTTTACTGTAATCACTGTCTTAAGCAAATACAACAAATAGAAAAGCGAAAGAAAGCTCTTTTTTTAAATTTGTTATATATATTCCGTTAACTGTAGCGGCAATTTTTTTGATGAAATACTTCCAGTATGCGAGCACATGCGTTTATTAAAAATAAAGCCAATGCACGGATGCATGTCAAATGTACTTACCGCTGCAGCGCGCGTTACGATATCGTCCTGCCTCTCCTTCAAGCCCTAACCAACAGCCGATCACTCCATCAATACCAAACAGCAGACATGGTAAGGGGGTCAAGGACTGTGATCACGAACAGTAGATCCACGATCTCATCAATACCAATCAACAAACATCCTGATACATATCAGTGATCACAAACAGGTTCAACGGTTGCTCTACAACGACAACAAACCAATAACAACAAAAAAGGTAATTTTCGTCCACGATAAGGGATGTGTACCAATCGCACACAGAAGACGATGTACACACTTCATTACTGCATGTCGTAGCAAAACACATACGACACAACTGGCATTGATGAATGTGAAGGATTTTTTTTATAATTTGCACGCGCCCAAGGGATAGTTAATACTCTTAAGTGTCCGGGTTCAAGCCACAGCACTGGCCGAAGGTGTAGAGGGCGAAAAGGAGAGGAGGTACCTGTGTACATTGGTTTTAAATGTCTGCGGATTGTCTGGGAAGACCATTCGCACGCACATTGCTCACTTCAACCCTAAAACTTCCCATAAAATGCAAAACGGAGATATCAGAAAAACCCAACTCCGACTGCGAGTGGTAAAGTAGAAACGAGAAGTGTAATTTTCAGATTAGCTTCACAACAACAATCGATGTAGGTGTTATGCCCATACATCGACTGGAGTTGGTCCACCAACAAATTACACCTCTAAAATCTACTAAGTCAGGTGCTACGCACTCTCAGTCATGCCTCAACCCGCCTGATAAAATGAAACGGGAGATGCGAGAGGGAAGAGAGGGAGCGGGCCGATCGCACTCGACACCGAAACACTTCACTACACTACATTTTGCTTTGGTTTTTTCCCTTGTGGGGCACTCGCAACGTTATTGTTGGTGGCGGGGACGCGGGATGTGCGTTTTTTATGCGTAATGCACGAATGGAGACAAGTGCACACGTCGGAATATAGCCCAGAAGGGATGGAAAAACCAAGAGCACGTGCGAAGTAACTTGGCACCAGTATTTTGGCACAAAATATCTGGAAATTTTGTTTTGTCCTCAAAATGCAGATTTTGCCCACATTTGGTTCATCCACTGCTAAAGAGAAGAACTGGTCTGAGCCAGTAATATCAGAGCAGTAATAACATACTGATGCCCAATATGGTACACAATAAACCCGTCTGTTCGAACAGAAGGTTTTAAGAATGTGTACTGGTCTCCACAGAGCCCGTTCGACACTGAAGTTCATCCCGACCAGAAGAATCTATGAAGAAGCCAAGATATTGCCGATAGACAAGTACTTCTTGCCGCTCGCCATTAAGCTGTTAAGTACTATTAGCTGTCATCCGAATCACGACATACAGGAACTGCAACGACTTTAACTTAAACGCAGTCATCGATACTTACACACCACAGCAATCACACATCCTGGATTTGATGACCTATTCAGTGCCGACTCCACGCAGTTCTACATAAAAAGCAAAACACGGCGCTACAGAGGCTAGTCCCCTCTTTTGGCACCAGTAGGAAAAGTGCAGTAGACATATTTCATTTATATTCGACGTGGTTTCACGAACATAACCCGCTCATCAAGGCCAAGCCGGAGGTTCCTCTCCTTCTAGAATCAGGATGCTCTGATTCAGAACGCGCAAGATGTCGATTTTGTCTGCCCCACCCAACAGTTGGACTGACTAATACAAGCGAGTGCCTTCGGTGTTTACAACTGTCCCTGTACTGTCTTCCCTTGTACAAGACTGATGCATTAAAATCATAAAGAGCTGGTTTATTTGAATCTTGCCTGTCTTCTCCACGATTGAAAGTTGCACTGGTACGTGCCTATTAGTTCGCTTCAAAACTGCTTTGGACGTTCACACAGTACGTTGAACAGGATCTTGTAGCCGACGTTGAGGGATATACCTTTGCAGGGACATACCTACCTTGACCTCAGTCGTAGGGCATGCTTTCGTCTTCCCAAATTCTGCAGATGATCTGGTGCATGCTCCCTACCAGAATATACCCGCAGTCCTTGAAGAGCTCTGATGGTAAGCCTCTGCGGCTTTGTTGTTATTTTCTTCTTGGGAGGACTACTTCGTCGACTGGAGTTGGAATTTCTTGGTTTCCGTTAATCAGTTGGAAGTGGTTATTAAATACATACATCAACTAATCCCTGCGGGTTGGTAACAAGATTAGCCTCACAACTGCGAGGTGCCTGGGGCATTTCCTAAGCTTGCTTTGGCTTTTTTATAAAAGGGCCGTATTTTCTGCTTGTCTCTAGGGTCTTCGATATGCTTGAGCTGGGAGATTGCGAAAGACCTTTTTGCAAGTGAAATTTAAATGATATAGCGAATTTAGAGAGAGCCAAATTCACAAATTGTTGGCTCTCTTAGTAAACTTTTACATTGAAAACAACAACAAGACCCCAAGTGCTCATACTCTGAGCGGAATTGGCGTTGAAATCTCTTGTGTACGTAGCGGTGCATAGTGGTTTCGTAGAGGAAAAAATAGCCCAAAATGAAAAATGTTTAGGAGACATGAGCTTTTGACTTTTAGATTGTATAAAAAAAATAAAAATAAAAATAAAACCGAGGAATCCCAAAATTGCTTGGCTTTCTGTTCGGCCTCGTTCTATTGTACCGTTAGCTAAAACTTACACCTTTGAGATCGGTAAAAAATGTATGTCTTGTTTGATGTTTAATATTTTCCAGCATTGGGAGGTTTTATGGAACGACTATTATTTCGTTCGATAGTCATATACGTGCCCAGAGAACTGTCCGGTCAACAGCGGCATTCGAATCTCCAGCCATCAGGATCTAGTAAGACCGAACATCGGCGAACCTGGATGCCCTCGTAGCATGTATCTGTACACTGCTTCAATATGGGAGGGCGCATTGGTAATAAGTGCGTGCAGGAGGAAGCTATTGGCGAAGTACAGGCTCTGCGCAATCAGAGCCGTCGGTGGCGGTGGCTTAAGATCCACATTAGCATACTCGCAAACGAGAGCCAGAGGGTGTACCTGAGGCGGCCCATGAATCGTCAGGGGGCAAGAAGGATGAAGACGGAAGAAAGAGTGGCATCGATGACACTGCGGCAAACCCGTTGGGATAGTTCCTGAAAGTGGCAGGTGGACCCATAGGCTCATTCCTACCATTGAAATAAGAACGGAAAGGGATAAGGAACTTGTAATTTTCACCTTACACAGTTCTTGTCGGGGCACAGTGGCTACCGGAAATACGTCCACAGGTTTGAACACGATAGCTGACCTATGTGACCCGAATGTCCAGACGTGCATGAAGCCGCGGAGTATGCAATATTCTACTGCACACGCTTTGCAGAAGACAGAGCTCGTTTGCCAAACCGGAAGATCCCGTACGCTACATGACGAGACCGGAGAGCGACCGGACAGTGGGTTGCCCCTTTTATAAAAGCATGCAGGATGTACTACGAAGAGTAGAAGCCCTAAGAAGAGCCCAACAGGCGGCCTTACAGACCAGCCCCTAGAAGTAATACCTGCTGGCAGAGTGGTAGATACGTACAGAGGTGTGGATAAAGCCGTAGGCGCAAGGAAAAATGATATTATTCTCCTTCCGCTAATCGTCTTCCTGATATCTTAAAGAAGATTCCACATCCATTGGCGCGAACCAAAAAAAAAATCCTCAAAACCAGCCAAAAACCGATTAACGTATAAATAATCCTTTGAAATTAAAAATATAAATACAATTACCCAATACAGAGCGAGAGGTGGATCAGGACCATCGAGTGGTGTTATCATTAGTCTAACGATATCACAATTCAAGACGTACTGTCTATTGCTATAATTTTGTACCTCATTGTTTTTGGCCGACCATTTGCTTTAAGTTCACAACGGCACGGTGGAAACATTTCGTTCCTGCCAATTGTATCACACATTGTTTACAATGAGTCTTAGTACGTACCAAAGGTAAATTAAGCCGGCATTATGTTATCGACACAACATTTTATTATTAAGGAATTTTAATTACTTATTGATTCGTTCTAAGTTTTGAAGAATTGATGCAATCGATTTGTTTCGAGATGTCAAGTAAGGCTATTACAGCTGTTTCATCTTCGTCATAGCCATTCGTTTTTCGCTTTTGCCAAGCCTGTATGCAACACATGAACCAGGAAAATTCTGGTCACCTATTCACTCAACATAAAATATCCGAGCCATTTTTTAAGATATCGAAACAAATTAAATCACGAGGTGTAGCTCTATTTTAATGGTCTTTTCTAATTTTAACAATACAAAATTACGTCTTCCAACAAGACTATAATTCCAATCTTCAACGGAGAATAATGTGCGCGAGTGATTTTCCGTAAAAAAAACACTTGACAATGTCAACTTATTGTTGTTCAGCTGGTGATTAAGATTGAAAAGAGTATTTCTATTTTCCAGGAAGATAAGTCTAAAAATACATTGAATCTTGTTTTCACACACCGATGACATTCCACAAGACTATCCGCGATTAAATTGATGGCTGAAGACATACGTGATGTATTCACATCCATTTGCACATTGGTATGTACATGCGAATGCTGAAGTTCCCCTCTGGAATTGCAAAATTCGAGTGCTAAATTTACAAATGCAGAAATTTGAAAATAGCTTATGTCTTTCGGAGGGTGAGTGTTAAAGAAAAGTATTTTCTTTTGCAGTTGATGCCGTCTCTCTGACTTATCGTTGCATGAAGCTGGAGCACTTTTAAGACACATATGTTGACAAAAAAAAAAAACGAAAATAAAGCAATCTGATTAGCATAGAGGAACCATCTGGTTTGGGTTGTTTTCCTGCATACCGAAAAGCACTTGCTGCATCTTTCGCTGGATGAGCGGACTAGGCTCGTGCTATTTGCGTGCAATATATGTTTATCGTCATTTCAATGGATGAATGCATATTCTACTCATATATATTATACTCATATACAATTTTTAAATTGCTTCTAATCCTGTAAATCCGGATAGACACATCGATCACCTGGCCGAAGGTAATTTCATTGAAACCTCCACCCCTTCAGGAACTCTCCACATGTTTCATGTAAAGTTTGGAAACTAGAAACTGCGTAGGGAGTAATATCTTTTTTTTTGGTTTTAGGTGGACATTTGCAAAGTAATGCCATGTAGAATTTGATACCGTTAGTGCATTTTGAAGTCATTGACAGTCAGGCGGTGCTTTACTGGCCCCGCAAATGGCGTGTCTACACTTGTAGGCAGCTGTCGCATATATCTGCATTTGAAGTCTGTACAGTTTAAGATTCGTTGGTTTGCGAACCGCGACACAGAAACTTTGCAGGACATTGGCAGTCTGTTCTTACCATGAGTCTCTATGGATGCTCCCCGGTACGAGGTAATTACTCAGCGGACCAACACAAACCAACTAATTCGATGACAACAATGACAAGCCCATCCAAAACATTTCATCTGTCCCGAACAAGTCGCAATTTGACCCTCTTTTGACGTCGTGATTCGACGGGAGACCATAAATTTACTAGAGCGACTATTTTGTATGAAACATATTTCTTTTAAGAAACACGTCGTTTCTCATTAGCAATAAATTCAACACTAATTATAGGAAAACGCAACTAAAACACTGCACGACTCCTAAACCGTAAAATTAGTACAATTGCGACTTTTGTTGTGCGACTTTCTCAAATTTTTTTTAGCGGCAACACTGGTTGCGAGCTCTGCAAAAACCTAGTACTAGTATAGTAGTTGGCTTGGTTACAGGACATTGTATATAAGGAGAACATGCAAGAAGAGGAAGCGCCATAGCGAAACACTTGCAGAGCACAACACTGCAGAATTTGTATGGTTGTTGTTATTGTATTCCTTGCTGTAAGTATTCAATTTTATTTCAGTAGATAATCAATAAATATTACAATTTCAAACTTTGCAAATTGTTTTATTTAGAGGTTTAGGACAACACTCCGATATCTATTTATTTACAAAGCCTTTCTTTATTCGTAGCGGTTCTATCCATTTCAGAATAAATGATAATTATAATCCTAGAAATAGCAGTTCTGTGCATTCCAACTGTTAGAAATGAGCATAGTAAACGGTTTTTGAGTTAAAAATACCGTTTCTTTTGGTAGCAGTTTTCGGAAGAAACTTAAAAACTGCTTTCTTAAAAGGCCTGAAGTAGAATGCTTGTTGCAAGTTGTCGTTTTAGTAACACTCAATAAATATTTCATTTGTGTAAAATGAAAATCGTATATTCTGAAAGTCAATAAAATACAGCTCTTGCCATCTCTGTAGACATTTCTAAGTTCTCTATAAAGTTCCCTTTAGTTTTGTTTTACTATCACTACTCTGTAACGATAGCATCTCTGTAACTTCTCGGAGTGAGTAAAACTTCCCATCCACTGTTTTCCAAATAGTTCTTAACCGGAATAAAAACGTTGTCATGGTGGAAAATTATTGCTTCGTGTCTGGTCGCATATTCCGGGCGTTTTTCGGCTACTGCTCTCTTCAAACGGATTAATTGTGTTCGGTAGCGTTGTCCATTGATGGTTTCACCTGGTTTTAGCAGCTCATAATACAGCACACCCCTTATTACCTTCGCGCCATGGATATTCGGCTTTGCCGTTGATTTGGCTTGGTGGCCAAGCCAAAATCACCACTTTTAAATCGGACAAACCACTTTTGGCACATTCTCTCAGCGAGCGCATGTTCACCATAAACTTCCACCAAAATACGATAACTTTCGGCAGCAGTTTTTTTCATATTAAAGGCACCAAGTTCGACATATTTGAGTGATTTTGTTTACGAATATGTTGAAATGACGTACAATAACAATAGCTTTCCAACTCATGTTCCAATGGAATAATACAAATTACATTACAATACATCTTGCAAAGACTGTAGATGTATATCTCTGCTCAACGTCGCCTGCAATATCCTATCCAGCTTACTACGTGAACGTCTAAAGCCGTTTTGCACCGCACCAACCGGCACGTTCTAAATCGACTATAGACCAAATTTTCACACTAAGGCATATCCTGAAGACTATTGAGTTTTTGATCCATGCACATCACACTCTTCATCCGATGAACAAATTCGGGATTCCGGGAAAATTGAACCAGTTGTATGGCACCATACACATAAGATGCACCATGCAGTTCGGCTCGAGGACTTCCGGGGCGTTTGCTGCAACGGATTTCTGAAACTGGGGAAGATAGAGCGGCGGGCAGCTGTAAAAATGGAAGAAACTATCTGCAAGTCCAAAACTGGGGCAAAACAACTTCTGGGGTGCAAAGTTGACGTTGGTATGATAGTGCGTTCCGAATGTGCCATAGTAGAAGCTTTTACGACGGTTGAAGAACTGGCAAAACGAACTGCTTTCAAGGTCAATGAGGACAAAATGAAATGAATGCTGTTAACCAAAAAAGGTTCTGTACACTATCTTCCACAAAACATCACGATCGACAGGTACAATTTCGAGATAGTAAAGGAATTCCTCAACCTCGGGGCAAACGTAAACTCACACAAACGACATCGCAGTGGAGATCGGAGCTGATTCTTGGTGCCTTTGACGGAAAAATTCTTCGTCGGATATATGGTCGGATTTAGGAGAAGACACACCCGGCAACTCTAAGAGTTGTAGCAGGATATGGATGTAGCCCGGAAGGCAAAAGTCCGTCGAGTACACTGGCTCGTTCACATCGAGCTCATGGACACCGACGTCGAGGGCAGACAGAACCTCTGGTATAAAGACTAATTCCAGTTTCAGTCCAGTTTTGGAGAATGCCATGGAATCGATTTTTTACGTTCGTTTGTCACAAACTGGCAAGGGGACCTTCAGCTTAGTACAGTGTGCACCTGCAGTTTCAAGTTTAGTACAGTGTGCACCTGCAGTTTCAAGACCACGGCAAACACCAAAGTGTAAGAAGCTTCTCCTTGGAAGGCACATATACTCACCAATCATTGGCAGAACCGTGTATTAAAATCGTTCGTCGTGCCAGGAATTCAATTCCAACATGCGGCGTAGGTGTCGAAGCATTTACCCGCTTCCCCAGGCGCTGGCGGCCACTCCGTTAATATAATACTTCATTTCCAAATCGAAATCCTAAATAAATACTTTTTTTTAAGAAGCTGCAACCAATTTTTCAGATTACTAGAAGGGGGTGTTCTAAATGGAAGAAAGAGCATTTCAAAAAATTAGAGGGGAACAAGAAACAAAAATCAACGTGATCTAGTTTATTCTCGCCACGGGCAGGAAACGCACTAATTTGACACAATCCATCTGTCACATGTCAAATGTATTTCCGGATGATATGAAACTTTATATGCGTATCATCCAGTCGTAGATCTCAAAGGAAAACGACGCTATTAAACAAGCCGAAGATTTATTTTATTTATTTCCACACAAACAGCCAATTTTAAGGAGAGTATAATTGAATAAATAAACAAGAAAATAATATTAAATTCTCCACACCAGAATCACATAAATTCTTGCCGTGTATCAGCTGATCGACAACTGAAAGTCCCGGCGCACACTTTCTCAAAATTTCCACAGCATCCAAGTGAAGTGACGAAACAGAATCGGTTCCTACCACTTCAGCATTACCAAGTATCTCGTAGTTAAATTCGTTACATCGGCCGGTAAGGTCGTATGTGTTTCATCCACTCCTAAATCACGTACAGGGGAGAAATGTGTTTATAACCATATTTACGGCATCCTATTCACAACAAGATCAAAAGATCAGTGTTTATTTTTACATGGGGAATATAAATTTGTTTTTGACAAAGTCCAATCGATGAGCGTTTTTTCTGTTTTGTTTTTCTTTTTCCTTTTTTTCTTTTGTTTTTGGTTTTATTTTTTAATCGAAAACTTACATACTTATCATTCTGGCCTATGTAATGAGTGATAAAAATAAATTACCACGCGCAGTATACCGAACTCGTACGTAGAAGTATTTATAGATACAACGGTTCGCGCGACTATATTAATCCTGCAGTTATGTGCGCATCGTAAGCATGGAAGAATTTGTTGGCGCATTTTATTCTACTTCTTTTAGAGATGTAGAAAATATCAGAGAAAGTGGAACATTTGTGCACTCAGCATAAGCATAACAGGGGGAAGAGTTCACCAACCCAAACCTCAAAAGTGGAAATTAAGTTGAGCATTCAATGGTCTAAGGTTGTTATTCGGTGCAGTTCGCTGTGATTTTACGAAAATAGATTTTGTTTTGAAAAGTTCTAGTGTGAATGTTGTGTATCGTAGAAATTTGTTTGAATTACCGCGTTGTGCTTAGTACGCCAAAAACGCACACATACGAGTATATTTGTGTTCAAATAAATACAAAGAAGCATAGTGACGCCACGTACCCGGATCTTGCGTCAAATATTCAGTATTTGTTTGATTAAGAATATTTTGTGAGTGTGACAAGGAAAAGGTCTACAAAACTAAACCGAAAATGGATACGCGCCTGATTATTTTCCTCATATGGTGCGCTTGCAATCAGAATCAAATGTTGGTTGGATTAGCTATCCTCTATGAGGAAGATATTCCCATTCCCGATGGCCTGAATAACAAACGGAACTCGCAAGCTATTTCGGCTTCAGATATTGAGGCACGCGTTAATTCCTTGGACTCTCCAAAACAAACAAGGCAGCAAAACGAGAGCATACGACGAAATGCAAGAAGCCACGTTGAAAATGGCTTGAAAGAAGGCACTGGGAGTGGCGAGTATTTACCAACGGATACTATGAATGAATCTTTAATGACTCCTCAAAATGACAAGCAGAATAATGACTTGAGCCATGAAGTGCTGAACGATTCTCCCATGAATAAATATGGGAATCCATATCCTCTACCACCGCGTAGACAAACTCCTGAGAAATTGCTGTACACCAGGGATGTTGTATTGAAACAAGGACGTGTTAGAGGAATCATAAGAAATATGCATCCTCAAACTGGATTGAGGGACGTCGATCAGTTTCTGGGATTGCCCTACGCTGAAGCACCTGTTGGGAGTAGAAGATTCATGCCACCGGGTAAGTTGAATTAAACCAGTTTTTTTAGTGAAAATATTCAGGGAATATAATTGTTGAAACAAAATACAGCGTTGTTACTGCCGACTTCGCGCAAGGGAGGTACATAGTCCGTCAACCCTGCGATGAACTTATATCTCTATTTATCAGCTGTTTGATAAAATTTCTCAAATGTCAGTTGACACAACAAGCTCTCTCAATTTGGAAGAAAACCTCTTAGTAAGTAAGAAAAACTCTCAGTTTGTAAAAGACATGCCACCTGAACCTCACAAATTCTTCCGAAATGTGTGCTCGTTCGTCGTCTTACGTTGTATAGCAGACCTCTCGTATTTTTTATTAAACGTAACAAGACGCAGTATTTTGTCCATCGCCAAAGACGACGGTAGAAATAATGCAGGATTGCGTTTCAGTCGAAACTGTGAAAACTTCTTAAACTTAGCCGTTCAGTTGGTATACAAATGTAAGTCCCATCCACTCGTGAAAGAACAAAAAGAACTACACACAACACGAGTGATTTTAGAAACTAGGCCAATGTCCACTTCGAGTTTCAGCGCCCCCAATTTCCCATAAATTACTAAAGAATTTTGCACGTAATAACATTTGTTATTTTTTAGTGATTTTGACATAGTTCCAGTGGCATTTGTGACACTTAGGCACGTGACTGACAATGGCTAGATAAAATTTAAATTATTTTAAAACTC
The DNA here is from genome assembly GCA_905231855.2 of Eristalis tenax. NCBI lineage: Eukaryota > Metazoa > Arthropoda > Insecta > Diptera > Syrphidae > Eristalis > Eristalis tenax. Next base: position 117,301,377 of record HG993124.1, read on the forward strand.
ACGCGTGTTATGAACGATCCGTTTACAAGCAGTTGAATACTGGTTATTCGTTAATAACTATTGTTAATCTATTCGACTGAATGTATGTATTATATATGAATATTTGTTTTCATTCTTCATTTTTCTACACTGTACAAAATATTAAACATTTTTAAAGATCCATAAGAGAATGATGCCAAGGGAACTTTTATTTCACTTCTTATGAGGGCATGTTTTATTGAGAACTCAGTACTCAGCTCAGCAATGATCCTCAATAAAACACTCTTCTCCTAATTTAATTTTTGTGTCCTAAAAGTTGGTGCGTTTCCTTACTTTCATTGCATTAAATGTCAAAATACGAATAGAGCGCCTCTATAATACAATATAAATTGTATTATAAATTTTTGTCAAATGTGTTTTATAATGTTCGCACAAATACGGTTTCATTCACTAGAAGCGTTTGTATATTTAATAAAGGACGTCTTGCAAATTGGGGTACGTTATCCTATGTCGAACTATTTAAAATACTCTGCTCCATCTTCAGATAGTGTTGTCAGCGGCATCTGTGATTCAATGGTGTAATCTGAATCTATGTTGTTTTGGATGGGCTCAAGTCTGATGTACACCAAATAAATGCTGGTGTTCCCCAAGGCTCTGTCCTGTCGCCGACACTCTTTCTCATTTTTATAAATGATCTCTTGTCTACTACTTCACCCTCAGCTATTCATATTCGTTCCAAGACTCACGACCCTGCCCTTCGGCTGTAGAATTGGAACGGCAGCGTATGTTAAGCACATTGAATTCCGATCTTGACAGCATAATCAATTCGGGAACAACCGAGTGGAATTCAATGCATCAAAAACTCAATGCTGCCTGCTGTCACTCAAGCGAACCCTTGTTAATCAGGCAAAATGCTGCGAAATGTTTAGGTTTCCTCAATCGATGCAAGAAATACTGGTCTGGATGGTAGAATTCAAAACTTATAGGAGACAACAATATTTCAGAGTCACTAGACTCGCTCGAACATCGACGTACCGTCTCGTCTCTATTCGTATTAAATCGCTTTTTTAACAAACGATGCTGTGAGTGAGCTTGCCAACTGCATTCCTCCTCTCCATTCCACGCACAGTTAAATTTAGAGACTCGTTCATCAGCCTCACGACACGAATATGGAATGCTCCTCCCAGCCCAATTCTTCCCCCAGAATACAATCCGCAGATATTTCAAACCAATGTGCACAGGTACCTCCTCTCCCTTTCTCCCTCTCAACCTTCGGCCCGTGCTTTGTCTTGAACCCGGACACTTAAGGGTATTACAAACCCTTGTGCGCCCGCAAATTATAAAAAAAAAGTGAGGCGCCACTTATAACAGAGGTTCTTCAACGCGCTCTAGTCAGTGTTGACTGTCAAATATCACTGAGTGGATTATACTCAGTAATTTGTTTTGTTGTTGCTTCACGTGTGAAAATAATACTGAGCTGAGTACAAATTTTCAAAACAACAAGCCTAAAGTAATACTGAGCTGAGTACAGATTTTGTAAAGAACACGCATGTCAATGGATTTTTTAACAGCATATCTTTTGAGCCATTAAGATATTTAAAATAGTGAGAACATCTGACTGCCTACTATTCTGAGGGCTCATATAAATGGAATTAGCTCGGTAGGTCCAAGCATCACAAGGACTTTAAATTAATTTTGTCTGACTTCAAGAATCGTTAGAAATCCGACATATGTCTGTTGTTCCCGAGCAGTGACTTCAAATGGAACACTGTTCAATGAACTCATCAAATTATTAAACTACTGCCAAATGTGAACTCTGTACCATCAATTTCAATAGCTGGCAAGTGGTTGACTGAGTTCCTTCGTAGTTTTGATGCCGAATATTGAGGTCGCTAAAATGAAATCGTGGACAAAATTCATGGGATGATATTGGATATTCGTTCGTAGAATCAAAGTGTTACTCAAGGCTAGCTGCAGTTATCGGCATCTCAGCTGACCAGATTTATCATATTTTAAAGGAATATTTTGACACAAAAGTCCTTTTACGCGAGGTGTGAAGGGGATGCTCACATCCGTCCATAATCGGGGGCGTGACCTGAAATTTCGACCAAGAACTGTTACCATATCCTGCATTTTCTCCAGACATTACTAGGCGGTAAGAAATTTCCTTTGAATGAAGAAGGCAGGACATCTAACGCTTATTTTGAGGGCATTGAGAATGCTTATTTGGGTTAATCAAACAATTTAAAAACGCTGGACTGTAAATGAACTATTGTGTTTTATTCAAACAGTCACTGACCCATCAAACTACTTTTCTATTATTCAAACGGATAAATGGGTATAGTTAAAATGTTTCTTAAAATAGAGTTAACAATAACCAACAGAAAGACATCGTTCTAAGATTGTTTTGCTGATATGATAGGGCCAATGTTTTCATGACCAAATCTGTCTTACCTAATCGAGCATGTAGGTAGGATAGAGTAGGGAAGGGGGCTGTTAGTGAATTCTTCAACACACTTAGACCATATTAGCTGATTGTGATACACATAGGTAGACTTCGACCACTGATCGACCATTTCAGTGATCATGCCGTTAATTTGATCCCAACGGCAAATGGTGACTGGACCAGATTTTAAAACCATATAAAAGCGTGTTAACTTTGCTTTCACTGGGATTAGAACTGGGAACCCCACTAACCAAGGGCAGACAATTATCCTACATCCGAGCATGTAAACCTCCCTACAGTCACATGTGTATGGGATTTTCATTAAGCTCTGTGGATATTAGAGTTAAACACATATTACCGCACATTATGTCTACAAAATCCTTCCAAATCACATACGACAACGCCAAGCTCAAAAAATCAAATGTGAAACCCGGCCAACCAGGCAAATCAACGGCAAAGCCGAATATCCATGGCGCGAAGGTAATGTTCTGTATTTGGTGGGATCAGAAGGGTGTGATGTATTATGAGCTACTAAAACCGGGTGCAACCATCAATGGACAACGCTATCGAACACATTTAATCCGTTTGAAGAGAAGCCGAAAAACGCTCTGAATATGGAACCAGACGAAAAAAAATCGCACGAATTATAGACCCAATATATTCTGGCAGCATTGTTGTAATCATTTTTGAATTCTAAAAATTGGCAAAACTGACTTGTCACGTTACCAGCTACTGTCGATATATAAAGCTCCCACCTTTTATAAATTGTTTACCACCAAAAAGTCTGAGAAGTCAGCCTCACAATATTCTTTTAATATTTTTGGAATTTATGAAGTAATAAAGTGTAAGATCAAAGTGTATCTTCAATTGTTTTGTTTGGCCATTAGAAGGCGCAAGGTCTAGAGAGTACTGTGGGTGCTTCAAAACCCGGGCAAATCAATTCAGCTTTTGTTTACATAGTCTTAAAAAAAAAAACCCTCGTAATGTACGCCAACTCTAACCGTTTCACTCTCATTTTAAATAAAATATTGAGTACCGAAAATACGTCCTATATTGGAGTAACTATTTTCTCAAGCGATATATAGTACTTTCGGAGTACATTGAACAGCCCAGGGTACTATCGTTTTTGCGGCTAAAGCAAAAAATTGAAAAAGTGAACTAATCCTTCAAAGGCGGAAATGTCTTGCTTTGTTTTCACACCGAAGTCACTACAAATTTTGAAAGCTAATATTATTAGGACTCGAAATCGTTTGTTCCGGATATGAGCATTCTGACTATTATTCAGAAGCTATTTGTACAAAAGACAGGGATATCTGGGCAAGCGCCTAATAGATGAGAAAAAATTGAAGTCACTAGAACCATCTCTTAGTCTCAGATTCCTAAAGGAAATTGCCTTAGAGGGAATACTCTCCAATAAATCACTTCCACATTTGCACAACAGGAGTCCACAACGCTCGATAGAACTCTGAAGAGAACTGCATATGAGGGAAACTCTTAAGGATACAAAGGTATCTAATATACGTACAAAGGTCGCGATTCATTATACCCTCATCAATAATAATAGAATATGATATAATAATCAAATGTGATATAAAACAAAAAAAACCAAGCGCCGAGATACTAAAAATTCTCCTCAATTCACTCAATTCCTCATAAATCGTCTCTCTCAGTGTATTCTTCCTCGTTCATATTAACCTCTGGCCCAAAAGCAAAGCAATGCACACGCCGAGCCTTTCGCATCAGCGATTAAGTTTGATGCGAAGGGTGTGAACTGAGATATACATAAGCACAATACAGACATTAGAGGACGTGGGCGATGTGATTGTACTAATCTCAGTAAATTCACCTGAAATAATTTCAATTCGTTTCTACAAAAATATTGAGAATTGTTTTTTTTTCTAAAATTATAAATAGTGCGTAACCCTCGGCGTGCAAATAAAGTCACTTTTGATTGTTTTTCTTTTCGTTTGATTCTGATGCGACATTCGAGATACTCCCTTGTGCCAGGTGCCAGGCCGTAGATGCATTCTAAGAAATTGTAAAGCAGATGGTGCTACTATGCATGTCACCGCACTGCCACTGCATGCCAGAAAGCACAGCGGCGAGCGTATAATTTTAGAAACTTCCAAGCTGTTGCTTTAAGAAGTTGCAAATCGAAATAGAAACAATAAATGTGACCGACACTAGTGACATATGTATAGGCATTGTTTTTGTGTAAGCTCTTGTAGATTTCAGATGTGTGTGTTGGTAGATTTTACTACTTTTTGATTTGCCGGCCGATCAGGAATAAGTTGCAACAGTCCGGCATTAGGCTTTTCTTTAAGAAAATTTAAGCATTACCGTTATTACGATCACTTTAGGTACTGTGAATAACAATTTGTTAATTGCTATAAGCAAAGAAATATAATTTTGAAATTGGGAGTGATATTCTCAAAAATGCTCAAATAAAGGTGGTATAAAATTCAAAATATCAGGCAAACTATTCTTTCGTACAGACTTTCACCTGCGCTACAATAAGGGCAAATCCGTAGGGCTGTACTCCCTGATAGGAACAGTTGAAAAATTCCCCAAAAAAATGAATACACCCTTGTAGCATTTCTTGACATCGAGGGTGTATTCAATAACATCGATCCAACAAACAATTTGACTTGCGCTTAACAAACTCGGGATTGGAAAGCCTTTGGTGGCCTTCATCCATCAGATTCTCACCAGCAGGTTGAAGTTATGTCTACAAGCAGGGTAATCCAGACATATTGCAGATGATGCCTTCAATAAGCTGAAAGCATGGATACAAACATGCGGACCAGAAGGTAAACAACCCTCAACTTGACCCTCCCATGCTGTGCAGTACCACTCTACAATTAACCGCCAGTGCGAAATTTTACGGTCTCATCATTGACAACAAGCTTAGCTGGAAACCCAAGATTTAGGAGAGGGTCAAGAAAGCTTTTTTCCCCTTTTCAACTGCAAAAAAGCCATAGGATGCAAATGGCGATTAGAACCACGCATCACCTACTGGGTTTTTATCTCAATTGTGAGACCAAACCTTATGTACGGGGTCTCAGTTTGGTGGACAGCAAAAAAACATCCCTTAATTGTAGGCTATCTCTCAACGAGATGGCTGAGCTTTTTAATATACACCTCATGTGGGTGCCGGGACATTGTAACATACCGGGCAATTGCAAGGCCTATGAACTCGCTAGGTGTGGTACTTCCCCCTTCTAATACTAGGAGGCGCGCTGGCAAGTCGTAGGTACCAACACTTAGGGGCCTTCTACTTCAATAACCTCAATGAGCAAAGAGCGTCAATATTAGACAGCTATTCGTTTCGTTTTAAGCACCAATTGGTTTTCATTATTATTATTAATCCGCGTGGTATCGCAACGGGCCTACTTTGTCCTAAGTGCGTCTGCCTTCTGCAGTCAGCCACTACAACCTAACCCAACAAAAGGTGGTATAAAAAGATTATTGTGGTGGCTGTGGGTTGGTGCACCGACCCCTACGCACGTGAGCCTACGTTGCCTAGGTTTGAATACCGCTAATTTTTACGTCCTCCCTCTGCCGAGTCACTGAGGATCACAAAGTATAACTGGCTATAACAAGCGTCTCAAATTGGCAGTTCGAAGTCGGCATAGAACTGTAGGTCCCTTCCACTCGGTCCTCTACAAGCTGTGTAGGCCCAGGGCCTAGTATTCTTTAGCCCTACCCATACGTATTATTTTTATCTATTATTATTAAGTTTATTTCGGGTTATATATGTATGAAGTTGGTTTGAATTTTGTAATTTCGTCGCATCTATCTGCAAATTTGTTCGACTAAAGTGGACTTTTCATTTCATTCGGACACTCGTTCGCGAAATATTACACACTACAGTTAAACATGTTGCGTCCTCCCATTTCACTCTTCCGCGTTATTAAACAAGTGTGGTCTGAGGGGAACAAGAAACCTGATGACCATGTGTCATTAATATTGTTGACAAACATTTGACCATAATGGAGCTATTTGCCTAAACAAGGCATCATGCTAATATTGGAGAACTCTGTAGCGTAGTGGTCACTAATTTTGACTCCTACCGACTCCTCCCATCTTTCTAGAGTTAACCATTTTAACTCATTAAGAATATCAGCACTAGGAGATGTCCATACGCATTTTAATGCACATCTCATCGCCCTGGTTTGATAACCATTTATTTATTTGACTAGCATTATTTATAAATACTTATAGCCCAAGTTTTATTTATTCCCCCATTTATCTCCTTCATTCATTTGATACCCAATTTGTACATGAAAATATACTCATAAAATACCCAAGGCAATGTGCTCTTCGCAGACTTTGCCAGTTTACTCCCCAAAATTTCCGGAGCTTTTCCATATTAGGTGTAGTAAAAAGAAATCCATTATCTTTGCACTAAATTTAGGGCTGTATTTACCCTAGTAAAAATGGTCCGATTTAGGTCAAATATGCGTCTTTTAATTGATTTTTTGTTGCCATTTTGATGGTACTGCCACTAACCCTATCGTAAAAACCCTAATCCCTTCCGGCGAAAACCTGATAGATTCTTGTTTGACTAGTCACCAGCAAAATCGTTCGCCGTGTACAGGAACTGGTTTGGAGCTAGGTATATGTAAATTGACGGAATTGGTAAAGTTTTCAAGAATTCTTATATTTTTCGCATAGGCGTATAATTTCTTTAAATATTAAATTAATCTAATGTTCAATTTTTAATGAATATTTAAATTAATTATTAAATTAAAGATACCTAGTGGCAAGAGCATACACGGACATCGCGATTTAATTCACCACGATTGAAAAATCATTGTCGCAACGAGATGTAGGTATGCACGCATTTCCTATCGGAACATAGCATATTCGTAAAAATGAGACATTTTATTTTTTACTTGAATGCCCGCATATGCGACTATAAGGTCCATTTTAATGCAAGATTTTCTTGCCACATATGAAAATGGGACAAATGGATTAGCATGAATCATAGCACACTTGCGACTAAAGAAATATACAAATTGTTTGTATAAACAAATGGATTTCTCGTGGAAGTATCTATTTTGTCGTTGCTCTCTTGAGAAAATTTAGAATATGCGTTAAAAAACATTATGTCCGTCTCGCGAATATTACTTAACCCGGAATACGAACACCAGTTTCATTTTGCGTGATTTCTTTTGAATTAGTCATCCCCCGGGGCAGATTTTTCGTACACCAGCAGTTCAAAAAACTAACAGTATATTTATACTGTTTTCTTTTCAATTCATATACAAGAGTTTAATTCAATTTATTTAAGAGGTCATCATTTTATTTAAGAGGTACATTTAAAATTGGATTTCGTCGATTCGACTATGGTAACCTTAGTGTGTGTAAAGTTTGGGTAAGAGACAGGGTTAAGGGCAGGTTCATAGCATTCACTATGATGCCAACACTTCACTGCTTCTTCTTTAAATTTCGATTACTATATTCTTTCGACATAATATCATGTATTGGGTCTATAACTTAATTCGTGCGGTTTTTTTTTTCAAAATTTGAACGTTTATTTAAGAAAAACATGTACAATAGTATTATTCAAAGTATTGCCCATCTGAAGCTATGACTTTTTCCCATCTTTCTGGTGATTTGTGGATCCCATCACAAAAGAACTGCACCGGCTTGGCAGCCAACAATGAATCATGCCAATGATATTCTGCTCTGATGTGAACAGTATTTCAGTAAAGGCGTTCTCCATCGACCGGAGCAAATGGTAGTTAGAAGGGGCAAGGTCTGGGCTATAAGGCGGGTGGAGTAAAACTTCCCATCCACTGTTTTCCAAATAGTTCTTAACCGGAATAAAAAACGTTGTCATGGTGGAAAATTATTGCTTCGTGTCTGGTCGCATATTCCGGTCGTTTTTCGGCTACTCATAATACAGCACACCCTTCTGATCCCACCAAATACAGAGCATTACCTTCGCGCCATGGATATTTTGGATGGTGGATGGATTTGGATGGTTGGCCAAGCCAAAATCACCAAAACCACTTTTGGCACGTTCGCTCATATTAAAGTAATGAAGAAGGACTCCCCGCTAAAACACTTCTTCAGGCAAAAAGTTCGACATATTTGAGTGAAAAAAAAAAATTGCTGTTTACGGTTCAAATAATTGACATATACTGAAATGACATACAATGACAGTCGCTTTCCAACGCATGTAATATGTACCCAAAAAGTTCGTCTTTCAAAATAAGCTTGCCTTACAATTTTGGGCATAACTCCATAAGTTTTATTTTACTAGCATGGGGTTTCGGGCAACATCGCACCATACCGGGCTTGTACGTGGTTTCTATAAATTTTGCATACCAGAGCTTCGAATGAAATTATAGGTGGCTATTGAAAATAATAGCCATGGCACCCTGGGAAACAATGACAGCCAATGTGTTAAGGGAGGGCTCTATTGGATGTATTTGCCACTGGTCTCAACGATGTAGTTAACCGACTATTAATCGTCTGGTTTCAAATGCCGACACGGGCTTCATTTATAATTTACTGCTTCCCTTCCTTTACTCACGAGAACGATTGGAAATTGTAAACGCAGTATTCTAGATCTTGCTAAAACTTTAAAAAATAAACATAATCAAAATCAAAAATCAAAATATGGATTCTTGAAATGTTTCTGAGACATCACAGATTCATATTGTTTCCATAGAATAAATTCTCTTTGAACTCCACACAGGTCTCAGTGGTTTCTCTCACATTCATAGCCGCAATAACTAACAGACGGTGGTCAAAAGTAGAGACTGCGTGACGCAAGGCGTATGGATTGGGATAGACATGGATTTTCTCAAAATTTATTTGCGGCATGGAACCTTCAGCTCGCGAATACAACTCGCACTTGAACATTTTTTTTTTATTTATTTTCGTGAATCGATCAAAAGCAATCGTTTATTTCCAGAATTTGGATCAACGCCTTGTGCTGATCGATGCAATACTTATCCATTTACTTGATCAGTGGTATGAAGTACCAAATGGCAGCTTGTTAACTAGAAGCATTGTTCGGGATCAGTAGGTATAGGGATACTCATATCTTGCTATAATGCGAGCATAGTTTTTGTTTTTGAAGAGTGGGCTGACCGAGTCGCGAAACAGAACGCATGTACAAATATATCCAATAGCCTGATATCGGGATTGGACCTGATCACTGCTATTGGTGTGTACACACAGAAAGTTTCCTTCGAGTTATTATCCATTTAATTGGGATATGGTAGATTGTTTTGAATATGCAGCAAGGCCGTGTAATCTCCGATTCACCAATGACTCGGAATTATAGCCACGGACCTAGAGATGTCTGCTAGTTGTCTAGGCTTGTTCTCTAGTTTAACATTTGTATGCAACTGCAACTGCCGACTACCGTTGATCAAAACTACATGTGGTAGAATGTGAGCGACGATGGGGATATTTGGTTCGGTAAGATGGCAATGAAATCTGTTTAGACAAGACGAGAGGCTGTTATTTGTTTGCTTCATCATCATTCTTGATCAGTTTGTGGGAAATACGCACGCCAACTGTAGAGACATGATATTCTAGGACATGATATACGCGGAAGAAATTGACGTGACTGGTTGAATGCAGCGAGCGGTGAGTATACGGGAGAAATACTTAGGACGTACTATCATCGATATAGGGTACACAAAATGCCTCTCTAGAAAGATTAAGCTGTCAAGGTCTAGGTCGCGGAGCTATTGTCTGTTTCAATGATGATGAGTTTTGTAAGCGAACGTTAGTCATGTTTGCAATAATCTGATCAGGAGGACAATATTCCACCACAAACTATTCATACTTTACAGCGACATAAATCTAGTCAGGCCTCTGGGGAAATAACGCTTAAGGTGGCTAGGCAATCTAGAGCGTATGGACAACTTGAGTTTGGTGGGATAAGTCTTCGATTCCTCACCAAGGGTTTAGTGTAACGCACACAAGTGCAAAAAGTTTTCCACCCACTGAGAAAAGCCATGAACGAGTTTAAGCAGTCGACCATAGTTATTTTCACAGTTTTTTGGTGTGCATGGAGAGTCATTCACATCGATTACCTTGAACTGTAAAACTATCGCTGGTGAACCTACTACACAAGACCATCGAGAAGAAATTATCTACCAGCATTCTTTAAGGTCCCTGACCATTCATAGTGTTTTTTAGGCAGAAAACATTGCGACGAAAGCGACACAGTCCTTGCCCCAGAACAATGAAATAGCCAAAGGGATATTATTATCTGTTCGGACAGCCGGTTCCTACAAAAAATCGTCATCAATCACAATGTCTGCTCAGACTAAGTAGGCACACAGGCCACTCTTCGGTGTCATTCAGGACACTGCGCTATTGGCAGACGCGCCTGCAGGATGAGTGTCCCATACAAGAATTTTTGCAGAAGTTGAATGAGTGAAGATTAGGTTGACTCCACAAATTACCTCCTCTGCTCGTGCAGCGCTCTAGCTAGCCGCAGGTAATCCCATCCAGGGACCTTCTATTTAAACAACCTCATCGAACTGAATAGAGTTAATAAAAGCCAAGTCAAGCACCAATTGTTTCCAGGTTAAGAAGTAATTCAATCCGCAGGGTTCCACAACAGGCCTAGATTGGCTTAAGTCCGACAATATCTGTCACTGCAGCCAGCCATTGATGATATTGATGATCCAGACTATTCAAATAACTATACATTAAGAATTCTGCGAGCTCAGATCACTGACGCAGATACCTATTTTGGGCCCTTGAGTAAACCAAAAATTTGTTCTTCAAAACTCTAATTTTGCTTAAGGGAGCAGAAAGTTTAACTGCATAACAGCTCTACATCGGATATGTGATCCCGTCGAAGAGGAAGGTGAACGTTGTGATACCCACAGTCAGAAGACTACCACTAATTGACCACTCCAGTGATAGTGTCGTTTATTTCACCCCACCGGCAAATTGTGACTGGACCAGATTTTGAAAACCAGATAAAAGCGTATTAACCCCACTTCCCACTAGCCAAGGCAATTAAACAACTGCACCATCCAGTCGTCTTTAAGAACAAAGTCGTCACCCGCCCATTACAGCTTGGCCTTGTTGACTGGAAGCAGCTAACCACCCACATGACTGTCAACGATGGAAGGCAGCTATTGCTCAGGCTCAGACCCTCCATGGGTCGCAGGTCATCATCCTATCGGAAGATTTTTGCAAATGTCATACGTCAGCCATTTGTGAACTAGTCAGCTGCAGTATGCAGACAGACAAGCAATGCAGCGCTATACTTCCCAAGAGCGAGGAATAATAGTGTAGACTTTTTTAGGCAATCAATCGGTCAGTGAAAAATCAATGAATCATCATGAGCGTCGAGGCTCATATCCACTTAAGATGTTACGTCAATAAGCAAACTCTTCATCTCTAGGGCACTGTGTGTCCGTGTGTGATGCAAGAAGGGCTATTACATCCACTCAAAGCCACAGTGTTGTGCTTCACTGTTCACGGTTACAGGGCTTCTCGTTTTGGCGATTTAACCAGCCAAACTTCTTTGTTTTGAGTCAACTTGAAGTCGCGGTATATGCCGATGAGCGTCAGACAAGCGCAGCCCTTAAGGAGAATATGATATGCCAACAGTTTTACCCGCAAATGTTGCGGAAATCATGGAAAACGACACAAAATGGGCACAAATGTGTATTAACACTGGTGGATTCATCTTCTCCACCTCACGGACAAATTCTCCAAATGAAGATTTCCATAGCTTAAAATCATTTTTTTTTTCTTTTTTTTTAGTAAAAAAATTAATTCAAAAATAAAATTCGATGATTAAGTCGAGTCCTTGAAAGAGTGTGTAAGTATTACTTGGGAAAAAATGCATTAAATGTATACGTACGTATATGCGTACAGTGCTCCACAAAATATTTGTGACTAATATTCTGTGGATGAAAGCTGTTGTTTGAAAAATAAAACGCTTATTTCGTCAAATATTGTGACACACAATATTTTACAATATTTTTTTGCAGGCTATTCTAAATAGGGAACAAAAAATCTCCCTAAAGTGAACACATTTTTTTTTTAAATTTCCTTTGAACCTTTCAGCATACAAAAGCACTTATAAAACTCATTAGCATCTAGCGAAAAACTGCCCACTAAAGAACAAAGAATCCCATTATTAGCGTGTGCTAATACCGTAGTCCATAAAATGACAACACTTGATATACGAAAAGAACAGAAACCCCTCATGTCTACGTTGGATGAGCGAGCAAGGTAGTCGATTTAAACGATTGAAATAAAGATCATGTATATGTGTTCAGATATTGACGAGGACAGAGCGAAGGCGAACAATAACCAGATGTAGATCATCCGATTTGTTCATTGCCTTCTGGAGATGCTGCCCAAGTATTTGAGAATGCATTTCAATGGGCAACTAACAATAAAGTTGAACACACGGAGGTTTTAGTTCATAAACGGTTACAAGAATTGACATAAGTTCAAAGAAAACGCAAACGAAAATGATTAACTATTTAAAAACAGCTAAAATTTATTGTAATTTTGTTTCTCAAGTCCAGGGAATTTATAATTTTTGTTGTTTTTTTTTCTATGGATGAGTGGCCTTTGCTGAAAATAACTTATTATAGATTTTTATAAATAATGTCTTGTTTCTTTAGTAATTGCAAAGAAAAGTTGTAAATATTAATCTATGTACATAAAAATGAGTTTAATATATGGACGAGTATGGCTTAACCGAATTTTATGATTCTTTTTTTGTTGGAAAAGTATTCTCTTGTGGCAGGTTTGTATGTACAAAAACAAATCATCAAATCGAAACAAATCATCGAAGTCGAAATTGTATCATCAGGCCGCGGTTCATTGTGAAATCCATTAAACAGCGCATGGCAAACATCTGTGCATTCATCGCAGAGCACTTCCCATGCATCATCAGGCCAATCAGCTGCTTTAAAAAATGGGAAAAACAACTCTGCAAATTAAAAACTCGATCGGATCGTTCAAGTCACACGGTCTAAATTTCAATACATTAAAGTGAATATATTGAATTTTATTTGAAGTGATGTTTCCGTTTGAAGTGAATTGACCAAGTCTGTGAATATTGCAAATCGCTGAAATTCTCGGCAGGAGCACGTATCGCCAGCCTGCATTGAATCCACACCCGTTAACATCTTACATCTCTTCATTTCCTACTGGTCTCGCCTGGACTGGTCACCGTTGGACCAAAATTAAGTACTAGCAAGCTTTTCCCTAGTCCATTGCAGTTCACCTCAGATTTTGACGTTTGTGCTGTCAAGTCACGCGCACTTTTTAGGACTACAAAACAACGTAATGGTGTTAGGCGGCAGTAATCAGCTTCGCTTGGCTCACACGTTTTCACAGACGCCCGTCTGTGAAGATGTTATAACAATAGGCTGTCAAATGACACCGAGCAGCAAGAGACTTTGAATTTGCAAATCTCCTCAGTACTTCATTTCTGGGTTGAACGACGGCGGTATAAAGGATAACCAATACACCAATACTAATAATTACTTCAAATGGCTCCAAATTAGAACGTAAATTAGGTAAACCCCGTTTCGGACACTCGACGCGCTCCAATAAAAAAACAACAAACATGTTATATTTATATAAACCATTGTATTGACGCACGTGAAAAGAATTTTGCAGAAGGAATTAACAGTTTTTGAACCGCACTCATAGATGTAAAATATTTTAAAAACTATTTTATTCAAAGATTTTTTCCGCCCTCTTTAAGTTTCACAGGATCACAGGATCATCTAGAAATGTGCTCGGCGAAGCGGGCATGGTTTTGCTAGTTGAATATAATTATTAAATCAATGACGTGTGCAATCAAATACGAATCAAAATAAATAGAGAACATAATATTTGACATGTAACTAGTTTCTAACAGGTTTCAAAGAACAAGATTGAGTGTCGATAGAGAGGAAGAGAATTATTTTTAATCTCTTTATTTTAAAATGTTCAAAAATTGGCATCATTGTGTGTGCTTGCGCAATTGGATAATCTGCGACAAATCCCAAAAAGTATGTCGATTACAAGAAGCGCCACAAATGCTGACCAATTTGCGAATGTTATATTTAAATAGCTGAAAGACATTTCTTCCCTCTCCATCTAATTGCGCCCTGAACGGCGCCGGTATTTTTACGCAAATGTAGAAATATCATTCAATTAATAAGTTTCTGTGCTATTTCTATTATTAATGCTGTTGAATTAGCTGACGGTGTTTTATGCTCAATTAGTTTTTATTCAAATAATAAAATCGAAAAAGTTGACATTTTATTGCATTATTTTCATAATTTTGTTTCGTCTGTTTTGTTGTTCTATGAAGGGACACCATTACCGTGGCAAAAACTTAAAATAGCCCGTCATCTGCCGCCTGTATGCCCTCAGAGGAAGCCAGATTTGACAAATAGCAGTGTAAAACTTTCGAAGGGACGATACCAACAACTAGTTCGACTGTTGCCGTATCTTGAAGCTGAGAGTGAGGATTGTCTGTACCTTAACGTTTATGTTCCAAGTTCTGGTAAGTGTTTATTGGAAATTCAAAGCCAAGTAAATTTTTTGTATTCTCCTTACTTTTCCATAAGAAGGACCAGAACAAAAGCACAAATACCCAGTGATAGTCTACATTCATGGGGAATCCTTTGAGTGGAACAGTGGCAATCCCTATGACGGATCTGTACTGGCCAGCTATGGGCAAGTAATAGTCGTGACGTTAAATTACAGACTCGGCATACTAGGTAAATAAAAACATTTTAATATAACCTCATAATCCTCTCGAATACATATGGATGAATGCATATAGAAGCAAAATGAACACATTGCAAATGTACCACTGATAGGTATTTATTTCAGGGTTTATGAAGCCAGGAATCAATGATGACACCGTCAGTAATTTTGGTCTATTGGACCAAATTGCAGCACTGCACTGGATCAAGGAGAACATCGGTGCTTTTGGTGGTGACACAAATAGTGTGACTCTAATGGGGCACGGCACCGGGGCAGCTTGTGTCAATTTTTTGATGGTATCTCCTGTCGCTTCTGGTATGTACATGCACAGAGTGTTTCTGTTGTTGGATCAACTTTTTGATAACAAACATTTGCAGGACTCTTTCATCGCGCAATTTTGATGTCCGGATCAGCGATGTCAGATTGGGCTGTTTCGAATAGTTCGTTGCAAATAACTATGCAAATTGCACATGGGCTTGATTGCCCAATCAACGTCGATGTTGAGGAGCTTTTATCATGTTTGCGTTCCAAAAGGTAATTATATTTTTATGACCATTAAGCAACATAATTCGTGCTGATTAACTACGTTAATTGGTGTTCAATGTCATTATTACAATCATCATTAACCACTAAAGGCGTCGCGGGGGCAAAGCACGCACGAGATATCTCCGGGCCAATCGACACTCCATCATCAACTATAACTCCTCGGGATTTATAGTTTTCAGACTGAAGATGGCGTACCCTTGTGAAACTCTCCCAATGTGAAACATTCCTCACATCGGCTGTTCAGCATTACTCCTTCCATCACTCGCGAAAAGGACCAGAGATACCTAAACATATCCACCTGCTTCAATGGGACTCCACTAATCGGTAGAGTGCCTTGAACAGGCGTTCTGGAGATGACCATAACCTCCGAATTGTCCACGTTGACCTTCATTCCAGCATCAGCACATACGACCACAAACCTATCGAGTGTAACCTATCATCTGCAAAAAGAAGATGACTTACCCTCAACTCTCTCGATGTGAAACATTCCCCTCCTCGGCTGCACTGTAGCATCTAGTCCATATATACAATGAAAAGGAGGGTGACAAGACGCACCCTTGGCGAAGGCCAACCCCCACGGTGAAAAGTGTTTATTTAGCCCCGTTAACCTGAAGAAAGCTGCTACAGTTTGTGTATAGTGGCTGAATTTCCCTCAGAAGAGGACCACCAATCCCATACTCCTACACAACACTCCAGAGATTACCTCGACGGACTCGGTCATATGCCTTTTCCAAATCTGGAAAACAATTGTAAATGGTCGTGGCATACAAACAGGCCTTCTCAAATACTATTCTTAGAGTTAAAAACCGCACTGTTCATCCCCCATCCTGGGATCGATCATAGCTCTAGAACAGTCTTCCAACACCTTAGGGTAGACTTTCCCGAGGAGACTTAAAAGAGATATGCTCCTGTAGTAAGAGCAATCTCCTTTGTCCCCCTTCTTGAAAAGAGGGGACTGGGTTGATTCACCTGGGTGCCAGATGCCTCTCCACGTTCCCAAGCCACTTTAATGACATGAGAGAGCCATAAAATTCCCTCTTTACCCAATGCCTTTATCATTTCTGACTGCATTTAATGCAAACCGGGATCAGCCGAATTTTAGGGATTCAATTGCGAAAATGACTTCCTCCACCGTTGGATTATTCTCCTTCCCACTGAAGACTACGGGTCTGCCATCCTCAGTGCCCTGTTCGGGATTGATCAGATCCGAAAAGAGCTCGCTCCATCTGCGTAATATATCCACCTCATTTGAAAACAACACAGCATCATCAACATTTGACTCCTTCGACGATGTTTAATTTCCTTCCTCTGAGCCGGCGAATGTTTTGCCAGAGCACCTTTTTCGCAGATCTATGGTCGATTTCCAACTTCAGTGTACCGGCAGAGTTCCCCAAAGAGAAATCAGATTCTGTAGATATTCGTATTCTCTTTGAAGGTTTTTTGAACTCCGGGCGTTTTAAATCAAGCAGTTCTTTTCTCACCACCAGCCGCCACTCCAAGACCCAAACATCTCATGCTCAATGTCTCTTGGTATATTTACCTTACACAGTGCATGCTGGGAAAGTCTCCTGCAGGCAATCTCGTGGACATACCATTTTTAAGTCACAGCCCATTCTGTCCATTCCGGCACCGCCCCCAATCAACCACCTCAAATAAATCATCCATCAACACTTTCGTCCTTAGCTAGTAGAAGGTGAACTAGGTCATCCAACACACAAATTCTCTAGAAAAACTTGAACCTCTACACGAAAAGAAGGACTGATGACTTCCTCATTAGAAATCGCTCCGAATACAGCGTCCGGCAAACCCTTCTACCTCGGCGACCTCTCCGAGATCGCATACGAAAGTATCGAACATAGTCAAATTTCCAAGCTCCACAGGTTGAATTTAACCAATCCAAAAAACGAGGATGTGGTATCAATACGGTCGATTGAGCCAAATCAGGTATCCAGTTTAACCAACCACCGAGCCAACCTATCCATTCTTAAGAGGCAAAGATCAAAGGGAAAGGAGCAATGAATTCTAAGCACTCATTTTCAGAATTTTAAAAGATCAAATGCTAAATGCCGCTTTTCTCATGTTGCTCTAAAACATGGGTCTGCCCCCGAACTTACAATGAAGTGTGTCTGGTGGCTTCGTGAATATAGCTCCAGCTCTTTGAAAAATGCCTTGGAACCCAATTCTAAAGACTGGAGAACGGCAGAGATGTTCTCGGCCAACTGGAACGCAGAGAGACTGGGTCTGTGTAATTTGAGAAACTGTGCCATGACTTCAAGACTTACTCAGTTGTTCGGGTCTCTGGCTGATCTGAATGATTTTTCTTGAACTGAAAATAAAATTAATAAAATGATAATAAGATATAGTCACAAATCTGATGAAAATATATATTTCTTAATTTTGTAAACTCATTCATAGATATGAAGACATCCAACGAATAGTACAGACATCACCTCAGTTTTCCACATTTTTGGGACCCATTGTTGATGGCCTTGTTATTCGCAACCAGCCGTACAAGGAAATGAGCCAATATACGGAACTGTTCAGTAGGTAAGTTCAAGTTAATTTTTACTCAGAAATAATTTATGTTTAATACGGAAATAATTTCTTGGAACAATATCTGCCGACAAGTGTTGGGCTTAACATTTCATATTCTCTACTTTAAATTTGTAGCTCAATAGGTCTTGCCTTTATGGTCATCATTGCTTCATATTGCCGTTGTGTTGTCGTTCGCAAATTTGTGGGCGCTGATTTTCGTGCGACTGAATATCATAAAATTAACATTGTTTTTATCGTGCAAATATAATTTAACTTAAGCAGTTCTTTAAATCATTTTATTGTAATTTGAATTTCGCGCGAAGTATTTGTTTCATACGTACACAAGGGTTTGTTCACACTTCCATATATCACACAGCACATATCTCGCTCTAACTCATGGGACACGTCCTCTAATATTCTTGTCAGAAATGGCGTACTACAGAGATTCCCAACTTTACAGCTGATTGCCCCGTATGCCATCGACAGTTATTCATGCATTTTTGACAGTTATTCACGAAATATCGTGAATGCCGTTCTCTGATTGGTCACTTTGGCTTTGGAAAACGATATAAAAAATGGTAGTCAAAATGTTAATGGGCGAGAGATGTAGAAGTTGGGCATCTCTATCATACTTCATTTCTGATTATGGTACTTCTCACTTCAATGTGAACACGAATTAAGAGATTTGACGTCCTCAACTTTCAGACGAATACAAATTTGCCATATGCATATTTTCAATTCACTATAATACGATTCTCAGTCGATTGATCATCGATTCTCAGACAAATTAGTCATAACCGACTATCGATTCAGTCGATAATCGGCACTCGCAATCGTGGCCAGAAACCGGAAAGAAGAAAACATTGTCCACTGTTGTCCAACAGAATTAAGTTATTCCAAATGTCAAATATAACAGTTAAGCCCTCAGTTTAATTCACAATAGTCAAAAAAAATTCATACATATATCACAGTCGTTGAATTGAATGTTCGTTCGTTGGATATATTTACATAGTTTGCTTTTATATCGCAACAATAAAAGTTGTGGAAATCGTTCCCTCTTTCACGAGTTATCGATTAATAAAAAAGACAATTTAACAAAATGACACTTCAATTGTTATTTTAAATAAAGGGATTAGCAAGATGTTTAATGATTAAGAGCAAAGTTAGAACTAAACTAAAAGAAAAGCTTTCTCCTAGGGCCCATGCACGACACAGACTCGTCGCTGCAGACCAATCCGTTTCGTTGCTGTACACATGTCTGTGCAGATCGTCTGTGTGGTGTGTATTCATGTCGCATGTTTGCAGCTACCGCGACGGTCTGCGTGAATTCATAATTTTTTGAATTTCAGGAAGCAGGAAAGTTCATGTCGTAAGCATGAATAAGAACACGGATAGATAAATTCGGAGTCGGAGTTTTTGGAAATTTATAAAAATTGTACCACTCCGTAGTCCAGAATTCTTTTTTCTCTTTGTTTTTTTTTAATTGCCCAGCGTCGCCTCTTTTTCGACCCACCGACCACGACGCAAGGATACAAACTTAAGTCTGTGCAGATTGACCTAAGGTTGGTCCTATAAGCAAATGTACACAATGTAAAGAAATGAAAAAGAGAGGAAACATATTTGTATTTCATGCTTACTAAGCTTAATTTCCAACAATAGTGACCCTAATGTCGGAGACAATTATGGGAACATATGAACATGTTCCTTCCATTTCTGTTTGGCTTACAATAGTGACCCTAATGTCGGAGACAATTATGGGAACATATGAACATGTTCCTTCCATTTCTGTTTGGCTTAAAGATTCATACCCAGATTTTGCATTTGCAAGATGAATGTGATAATGAGTTTAATTGGGCTCAATCACATATATTATTAACTGAATTTTGTAGTTTTATGTCGACCACGCATTGTCTGTGAATTTGTTTATCACTGTATCGTTCGTGTTTCGTATATCTCTGGTGTTTAACAAATAATAAAAGGCTTCATTGCCTTTTCAAATGCTGTGCCTCTTCAAGTGCTTTCTCTGTGGCATAAGTCTCCAGAAGCTTTCTCTAGACAGAAATAATATCTGGTCAATGACTCAATAACAGTAAATATATGTAGACTGGCACACCCAAGGCTATTTTGCGATCTGAGTGATCTGGATGAGTGCTTGCAATATATAGTCTAATGCTACGTTTTTACTGAACCGAAACCGCGAGGTCCGGATGAACTTTTACCGAAACCTCAATATGCCGTTTCCACCGAGTGGAAACTAGTTTTGCTCTAAATTTCCAAGTCACTATAAGTGCCCGACAAAAGAAATGTCACTTGCTCTTGATTTTTAAATGGCCGCCAGAACAGATGTTTGTTGACAGGACGTAATAGTGTGAGAACACCAGAAAATAGAAAGAGACAAAATGAGAAAATAAACACCAACATAAACTGAAATTCGCGCTGTAGGCGTATCCGGGTTCACAACCTCTCACGGACGGGTGAACTCGAGGAGGATTTAACGAGTTTTATCAGAAACCGCGAGGTAGACCCCGAAAATGTATGGCGGAACTTGGTAGGTTCGGAGAAAATTGATGAAACCTCGCGGTTTCGTTCGGTGGACACGTAGCGTAAGCTTAACCAGACCTTATAGTCATATCACAGGCAGTATTTGCGAAGAATTAAAAAAGAATAAGGAATGAGGACGACGGAGATCAATATAAAGAATTCGCACTATTCATATCAGCTCCCTTTGATAGTGTCCATTTTAATTATGTTTTTTTTTA
This sequence comes from Eristalis tenax, assembly GCA_905231855.2. Classification (NCBI taxonomy): domain Eukaryota; kingdom Metazoa; phylum Arthropoda; class Insecta; order Diptera; family Syrphidae; genus Eristalis; species Eristalis tenax. Next base: position 117,322,368 of record HG993124.1, read on the forward strand.
TTTTTACCAAATTTTAGAACTATGATGATGAATTAAAGAAAGACCTTTTATTTTTGATTCTCAGATATGATCTATTGTTTGGTGTCACAGAGTTGGAATCCTATCACTCACTGAACGCGCCCCAATTGGACGATGGCATGTCTGAGAAAGATCGCGATAACTTATTGCGCCTATATATGCAAAGCCGTTTTAACATTCGGCCCGATCTGGCATTGGCTGCGACGGTCAAGAAGTGAGTACGACGCTTCTCTTTGTCAAACTCAATTAACATTTTTGGTCATGAATTTTAATATTCTAAAGATATGTAGCTAAAAGGATCAATTTTAATATATACTAAAATATTGCTACATGTTCAGTAAAATAAATATTTACACTATTTAATTGAAATGCAACTTAAAATCTTGATATAAAAAAAATCTATTTTCTTAACCCTTTCGAACCTAAGGTCTGCATTTCTGTCGTGTTAGTTTGATGAACCGTAATAATTATGGCACCTAGCTTAGTCTGTATGTCTGTATGAAGTCTGAGCAAATAATACTCCATTTGTGAATCATTTAACAATAATTCTTTCATGCTCTTACCGCTCTTACTTCAGAAAAAAAAGTAAAAATATTTTATTTGATAATTATAACAAAACTTACAAACAGTTGTTAGGAGACATCAAGTTAATTATTTCTAAGAGTCAATTTGTTTAACATCGAGCCAACATCAAGTTATTTTTAAAGTTGCAAGTTGGCAGCTTTGGCAAGGTAACAAAATTACTTACAATTGGAATGTTTCTACGGAAATCGAATATGGCGATGAGGTGGTTAGATTTTTATGCAGTGTTAGAGCAGAAATTCGAAGGGATTACCAAAATAAGTGAAATTACAAAGATCGGCCTGCTCCATAAAATCTTTGTGCATGTTGACGATAAAGAGTCTTGTAGTGTTGAACATCCTTGATTCGAAGAAAGCTACTTGAAACTCCAGAAAGTATTTGGAAAAAATACTATGCCTTGGGAATGAATGATACTCGAGCTGTTGATTTGATCTCACAGCTTTGTGTGTAGACCATCAACCTGTTGGGGCTTGCAAACGTTGAAGTCCAACAAAAAACAGTCATAGATGTTCAATGGCTCGCGATTGTCGTTTACTGCTAAAAAAGGCATGACTACCACTCGGAGACAAGATGAATGTGTAGATGGGGCTTGGAGAAGGAGAAATTTGGTCAAGCGAATTCGAGCCTTATCTCAGATAACTAGGCCATGAAGAACGAGTACACACCAATGCTCCGTCCAGAAATATCTTTGATTTCAGCGCCTAGGGAGCACGCGGTAAAGGAAGCTAGAAAAGTGCATGAATCTTCTAAACTTGAGTAGCTAGAAACAAGTAGCACATAACGATGCTAAATGGAGGGCATGTTAGCTAAGCCCATGTCCATCACCAAAAAATAGCCAAGAAAGAAAAACACAATAACGGCATGAGAGGGTGGATCTAGCAGATGGATCTCTACAAGGACAAAAGCCTCTCAAGAAAATGTTGTATAAGAATCTTCTATTTTTGCGTAGAACATCCGTAAGAAATTCATGAAGGCTTTACTCTAATCTCATGCTTTCCTGCATACTATGCCTTATGAAGTATCTTTCCAAAAAGAAAGATTCGACGACAGCCGTCGCAGAAACTGATCACCTAATGTCCTCGCTCTATAGCTCTCCGTCTAAAAATGTGTCTTCGTAGAACACACAAAATTTACAGATTCCAGACGAACACCCCAGAAAAAAAGCAGTAGGGAACATTGGGTAGTATGATAAGAACTCTAATGCCCAAATGTTTAATGTGGAAGGTCCACCTTTGCTGCAATAGTTAAGGTGAATTTGCCTTTGTCATCAAAAAGATTAGCCTCAAATGAATTGTATACCAACGTTGCTGACAGGAAGTTCATAACATGAAATTTTGCCTTGATACCTCTAGAATACATTTATGTTTAGAACAAAAAAAAAGGTCAGGGAAGAAAAAGTTGGGATCGATAGGGTTAAAATATGTTTACATCCCATATTATTTTCTTTGTAATTTATTTGTACCGCTTTACTGCTGATAAGACTACTATCAACGTTTTAACTTGTAAAATGATTCTGAACAGGTACACAGACATGTACAATGACCCCATTAAGGCATCCAGTCTGGAGCACCGAGATGTCGTTTTGGATATTCTATCCGATGCACGAGTTGTTGGACCTTTATTACAGACAGGACTGTTTCATGCGGACGTAAACCCGCGGAACTATATGTACGTGTTCGGGCACAACAGTATGGGTGGACCTCATGCAACCGTAAGTATTGATTCGATCTGATGAGGAATCTCATCGGTGACATGGCTATTCGAATATTATTTTTAAATTAAATTTGCAATACAGCTTCAGGTGCATGTGTGCACTTATTAATTATTGACATTTTCGTTTATAGCTTCCACACAGCATAGCGGGCGAGGAATTGGCGTTTATATTTGGAGCTCCCTTGGCACCAGCTGGTCCATTTCATAATAAGTACAATGCTCAAGAGAAACTCCTCTCCGAAGCTGTTATGTCTTATTGGACAAACTTTGCTAAAACTGGGTAAGTTATCAGAATTGCATTTCATCCATCATATATTGTATGTATGTCATTGTATATATAATTATTGAGGTTGGTACTGCACAGACGTCATTCGTCCAGCGCTACGAAGATAGTTTCGCTTCATTTCAAGACGATAGTTTCTGAAAGATATCGTGCAGATGTCATTTTTACGAGAGAGATGTTATTCTCAGAGCACTCAAACTGTACACAAAATAAACGATGTTGATGGTCTTGCATGAGGAAAATCATCGAAGTGAATCGACATTTCTATAATCGCCTGAAATCTTATGCTACGAAAACCAAGGCTTTCTTTATGCCGTACCTGGTCACTTCCATCACTTCTTGTAAAACTTGGGAACGTTTCGAAAAACAGAACTACAAGAATGATAATTATATTACTCAAAGCAAATACCAAAGGTTTTAGTTGAAGGTTCAGATTCAGACACACTGTTACATACCAACATTAATTTGCACAAAGTGTATCAAGTTACTCACAAAACTCAATCCGAAGACAAGCTTCTCAAATTTCCGATCAAAAGCAAAACGTAATATGTGGAATGGATACACATGTGTGGTTGCTGCAGAACCTTATTTTAGAAAGTAATTTTGATAAGGTCATGCAAGTGGCATGTGGATAGATTTGTTCGAGTCCTTTAGTCATCATTACGGATTCCAGTATACAATGTTCGGATGTAATAAGTACATTTTCTTTTTATTTCAGAAACCCAAAAGCCCCATGGAGGGGTACTTTTATTAACTTGCACGCCCTTGAATGGGATCGATATGACTTGGATTGGCCTGAATTCAATAAACGAAATCAATGTTTTATAAATATCGGTAAGTGTTTCTTGTGAATCTTGACTTTGATCATGGCTGTCCTAGTGATTGCTTAAATATTTTACTACTGAGATATCGATTGACCACGAAAAATAGGCAACTATTGCAAATCGTGGTTATTCATTTTGAGATTTTTTCGCGAGACTGTTCTTTCAAGACAATTCTTACAAAACGTTTGAGTCAATTGGTTCCAAAATCATGCGGTAAGGCCATTCGTTTGTATTATATACAATAAAAGCTGGTTAATTCGGAACGAATTTTCCGAATTAATGGAAGTTTTTTGTATGCACTAAAAATGCATTCCGATTGATTAACGTTTGGAAGAAGGAAAAAATATTTTATTAATATAATAGCCTCTAGCTCTGAATTGGATTTCCGCAGTACAATTTTGTGTGCACTGCCCCCACTACCCGAATAGAAATGTTGATGATTTTATCTGAATTCTACATATTTAAGATCAATCATTGCGTTATTAAGTTTTTGCTAATTCAATTTAATTTTTAAATAAAAAAATTTAAATACGACTCTCATTTACTCGTAAAAATCTCTTTATTTCGGGAAATATATTATTTCCCGAATTAAAGGGGTTTCAATGTATTTCGAATATAACACACTTTGATTAAATATTTAATTATTGCTCAAGGTTGCTGTGACATTTAATCCAATATTGTTGGAAAACTTAACGAAAATAATGCATTTTCATAATTTTATTCTTTGTCGAAAACATATGCTTTTATTGGCAGCAGCAGTTTTCGCATTTCTATGCATCAAATATTGCAAGGATAAAATCGAATTTAAACAAACTGCAGCAAAAAAATAACTCAATGAAATAGATCTTGCGCATCATTACTCTCATTTCATTACCATTGAGGCGGTGGAAATTGTGAACAGGGGTAATTTCAAACACACTTAAATCTCCAAAAACCTTTTTTAAAGGCATGCCATGGCAATATTTGAAAATACGATATATGTTGTATCATCGTTGGCGTGATTTTAAATTATTCTTTGTTTTCAAGTTTGTTGGTGTCGATTAACTTCAAGACATCAAATAAGAAACTTTATTTATAATCATGTTAAATATAAGCGTTAATGCCTGTAATGTGTTTTATAATTCTTTGTAACAAATTATAAAACTTATTGGCTTTTAACAATTATCCCATACATATTTTTGGGGAGAGTACGATAACTTTGGCGCCAACCAATGAAAATGGTATATTGTAGAGGGGTTAAAAACTAGCATTTTATACTATGGGAGGGGACCGCGTCCATCTCGCCCCGTTAAGAAGTTAGGGACAGTCTTAAGTAAAAATTATATATATTAAATATTAAAAATTACATTATTAAAAAACAACGCCCGCACTTATAGTAAAGTTCTGTACCAATTCTGTGATTCGTGTAAATAGTTTTTGAATAATTCGCATTCAAACTCAAATTGTTGAGAAAAAATGAAAACATTTATCTCAATTTTTTTTCGAAATTGTGAAATATTATACTAAATCGGCTTTTGCAGTTAACACTTATATCAATTCTGAATCGAATACAAAAAACCGCATGGCTTCATTAATGGAGGAAATTTTGCCGTCTTTATCGGTGTCTGTACGATGTTCTCCAATTTGAAATAGTACACACGTCCCACACAATTGATTTGCACTGTTGTAGAAGAGTACCCCAGATGCTGCTCTTGATATTACATTTTGGGGTCTCTTCACTCGTAAGGTGGAGCGTTAATTTGCAGACTTAATGCGCAGTGAGTACAGCGATCAGCAACGTGGCAGAAACTGTGTGCTGCCTGGTACCTCAAAAAAGTCAAGCAGTTCTTCATTCCTTTCGATACGTTTTTCTGGTAGATTTTCCTTTGCCCCGGCAATAAATGAGATACCATTGATGTGGTTATGTAGTTAAGGTTTTTATATAAGATCGTTGGGGAAACATGCGCTGCGCTGAGGTGATGACATGTCAATGTCTGAAAGTTGTTTGCCGGTTATTGAAATTAGTTTGTCCTCTATTAAGCCTGGTCGATTCCTTTGTTCCCGTGCGATACAACTGTATCGGGTTGGAAAATCCCGAAGTGCTAATAAATATAGCGAAGAGTTCTCTCAACGACATAATACTGCTTCCGCCACAGTAGAATCACAATGGCTATCGTCTTTATACAATCTCTGTAAGCAATTAAAATACAAGAGATAAGATGTTTACAATCCTTATATTCAGGAATATATAATTTAAATTTTATTAAGAAATTTTTATTTAAGATCCATAGTTTTAGATCTCGGGTAATAAAAGTTACATCTGGGGTTCCAAAAGGTAGCCAAGTGGGGTCACTTCTAGTTCTTTTCTTCATAAACGATGTTCATGCAATTTTCAAATACTGTAACATTTCAACATTCGCAGACGATTACATTAGTGGAATAGTGTTAGCACAATGAACTAGTGCTGATCCACACACTCGTACTTCTTCCGCAAACCTGCTAACGTCCAGTTGAACGCGTTTATTTTGTCAGCCAGAATAATTTACTTCCGTATATGTATTTTGTTTCCAGTTTGCTTCTAACTCGATCCAGTATGAAGTAATGATTACTGACTGACAATTATGATACCTTCACTCTCATATATACTCATAACCTGAACGAAACTTAAAAAATGCGCAATGCACTAACGATCTAATTTTCTGGAAGTCGTAGGTCATGGTTCATGGTAAATGGTAAGGCATTAAGCATATGTACGCTAACAAAGTCAGGAAACTTGGTGAAGATGGCTCAACAACCAATTCAGAAAAAATTGTTTCGAAAATTCAACTCATTGACTGAAGGGATAGAGTGGAATTAATTTATTTGTGACAATTTTTCAGGTTTGGTTTCTGAATAGGCTGCATACTACCTTAACAATTAAATTGAGCTTAATATTTCCAGTTCAATGGGCATGGCATTACTTTTTTATTCACGACAGTCCCTATAACAATACATGTTCCTCTTTGGCCTGGTTTTTTTCTCTCCGCTTTGTCGGGTTCGATGTAGTATTCGAGAAGCCTCCGTACAACAATAGATGGATCATGGGCACATTCAATGGCAATCTGCCGCAATTTTTTCCCACTAAATTCATGAATCTGCATTTCCCACTTAAAACCACGAATCGGCAGCCATTGCTCGGTGGATCCGGTTTGTGCAAAAGTATGTGTGAAATAGCGAGTACCACTACTCTCGCATTTACTCCGGTGTGGACTAGACCGAAGTTGGATATCTCAGACACTGGAAGAGACGAGTGATTTTCACGTATTTTTACCGGTTTACATACAACTTTCCCCGTGCGTTTATTATGCTGTTAATTTATTTTTACTTAACAATTTAGGTTTATTTTTCTGTATGCAAAATGTGTGTGCAACCAACAAATGAGGAAGAAAGACCAAGGCGAAAGTTGGGGAAAACTCAGCACTTCGAGAAAATGCATCATAATCTCAGCAAAAATGTCAACTCAAATCAACCGAACACCAAAAAGAATTAAGACCATTTAATATTGTCCTTCGCTTCTTTATTTCATGCGCATTGCTTCTTTATTTAATGTTGTTCAAGTTATTTTATGTAAAACCGAAATCAATATGAATTTAAATATAAATTTCATTTGGTATCCAATATTAAACTTTGTTTAATTCCGATTGAGTCGCCAGTTGGAGGAAGGGAATATCCATCTGACCATACTTTTGGGAAAACGCAAAAAAAACAAACAAGTTCTTTATCTCTTCAGACTGTGCAATGCCCTTTTACAATCACAAATATCTCAGTTACGAAAATAGTGCTTGTTGCATTATTGTTCGTCTGTTAGGTCGAACAATTGCGTCTACGTATAGAGATGACATTTGCATAATTTTTGGAATTTTTGTCACTTCCCTTCTTCCAACTGGTAATTGGGCCTGGTGGGCAGAAAACATTTCACACAGATTACACCAAGCTTTCGCCTACCCAATGGAATCGTAATCAAGGCATTCATGATCATGGGAACAATCGTACCAAGTGGCTAAACCATCGAAACATAGCCTTTTTCGTTCAACACTCAACATTGAGTTCTTCGCGTACTGTTTCTTATCCCATCACGGCGAGCAGCTCACTCAACAGTAGGAAGACCTGGATCTCTACTCTGAAGCTTGTATTCGCACTGTATACTGGCTTTGACAACAAGCGCGGCTTCACTGATTACAGATTTTCCAAGTTGTCGGTCAAATTCAGCAGGTGATCCGGTTTCCAGCTGTGCCGACTTCTTTCATCCCTTTCAGGACCCCCGGCTTTTTCTGTGTCGGAGATGTCTTCGTTTCCCGTCACAATCACCTCGTCTTGTTCCATCAGCTGTGGCTGGAAGCGGTGCTTAAATACATCTACTATTTCATGCGGGGCGGTAAGAGAGATACAACATTTCGAAGATGTTAACATGCCAAAATCTGGTCACAGATCACTTTTGTTGTCTCCTGTCCATACTAGAATTTACCACCACAGTTGACATGCCCAGCTTGAAAGAGCAACATTTTTAACACTAATTTCTAATTCATAAAATCCGGCCGTTTACTAGAAATAATCAAAAACACTTTAATCTAATTTGCAATAACATTTTTGTGAATATTTCTTATTCCTTTTGTATAAAAAAGCTATTGTTTTTTTTACAGGTATACCACCATCAATCGGATACAAATACCGTCAATTGTACATGAACTACTGGAACAAAGAGCTTCCCGATGAACTCAATCAAATAGGCACCATACAACAACATCCATATGGGAATCATTTTTTTCACGGACCAACACAAGGACCTCGAGGTGGGACTTCGATTTATCCTACTGAAATTGTGACCGGTCAAATGAGTAAGTTCCCGCACAATCATAGAAATCATCTCAGCACCGATGACCCACAGAAGGCAATAAGACAACTCCTTCAAAAGACAAAAGACTCCGCCGATAACATGTACAATGCCCAGCCAACCTTCAGCGTTATTCATCGCGGTACAAATGAGGATCCGAGAAGGACGACAACGGTCTTACCAATTACAACAGAGCCGGGCGATTATAAGGAAGTGGCAAAGTCCGACAGCACGATGCAACTTCTGATTGGATTAATAGCAGTTTTCATCATTCTCAACGTGATCATTTACTCTGCGTTTATACTGCAAAAAAAGAAGAAAGCCACAATCATGAGTCGAAAATTTGGCATACTCTCGTATGATGGAACTACCGATGACGAATTGAAAAGAACAAAAATCAATGACGGCGATGAGAGCTACGTCCTGGACTTAGTTCGGAAATCCAACACATATGAAGCCGTCAAAACGAGTCATTCTCCAATCAATGGTTTCAAAATCACGCGTCAATTGAGCTCCAGCACAGTGGATGGAGATGCAAAAGTTTCCGACTGGATATCGCGGGAGAGCAGCACGAAACTGAGCCAAAAGGGAGGTAGAAAAAGGTCTTCTCCGACGTTCTCCATTCGAAGTAAACAGTTCCTGAAAGGAGGGGGGAAAGTCAGTGTAGCCATTGACGCAACGCCACAGGCCAGAAGTGACAGTATCTTGCGGCAAGAACCTATTGAAGTCACAAAGCAGCGAGGTGATCAGTCGCGAAATTTAATCATTTGCCAAGAAGTGGACATCGACACGGACCTTATCACTGAAGACTCGATTGATTCAAGTTGTTTCAACTCTAGCCACAGCTCGACCAGTCCACACCAACAAACGTCATCAGATGGCATTAGTCGAGTCGGTCACCAAGAACTGCGCATTGACCACAAACACTCCCGTTCGGATCCTGTGGAAATGTACTACACCGTGCACAGCAACGATGAGAAGATCACAAGCTTCATAAACGAAGACATCAATGTAACCTGTTGTGATGCCACCGCCGAGAAATGCCCTCTAACACCGGAACAGCAGATATACGCAATAAAACGTCGCAACTTTCCTAAAGTTCTACCAAACTATCCATGTGATTCATTTGGAAACCAACTTGGAATGTCGAGCTGTGCACCGGCTTCGAGTGATAGAGCCACCAGCAGTTTTAAGCGAAAGTCCTTGCCACCAAGTAGTTTCACGCCCCATCAACTATCAAAGTTACCGCCGATGCCCCCACCCAGAACGATATCGACCCTTGGCAGGAAACCCCCAACGCTTCAACGACAAAGTAAGAGCATGACCACATCGCCGGTTATGCTGGCACAGGACTATCCGGAAGAAGAGGAGCCGGAAATTACTCAAAATACACTGATAGTTGGACCGATTGTTCCGAAGAACCTCGAGAGTAACTATTCGACAATTGCTAAAAAGATGAGATCAGGTGACATGGGACTTGATTTCAACAAGGTTCGAGGTCACATTTCTTCGTCGGCTCCGGTGACTCCATCATCACTCGATAACCCAGATCCTTTCGGTCAAAATAAGCACATGGAAGCACACGCCACAAATGCACGTCACCAATGCATGCCATCCGCATCATCGACAAATTCTGTGTGCAGCACTTTTCAGTCCCCCCCTCCGGCTCATCATACCGAAGCGACTTATAGAATACAGCCCGTTGTCACAGATCTTACACCATTAATAATGGAACGCAGCTTGCAAATGCAAGCGGCGGCGGCAGCAGCAGGGAAATCGAATATTCCACGAATGCACAACCCCCCGGGTGTGGTGCCACATCCTTCAATGCCAACAATGAAGGCTTGCGGAGGTACACCGTGTGGAAATTGTGCCCCTGTGAGTGGAAGTTCTTCGCGTATTCCAACGTTGAAGAATTCCCTGGGATCTAGCGGCTCCGTAAACCAAGTTAGAGAGAACAAGAACTGCGCGATGACGAAAAGCAAATCGTCAAGCGCGTCAACATCTTCTGTTTCTTCGTCGAATTCGTCGGAGGATACAACTAACTCAAGCACTGGAACTGTTCGAACCGAACTTAAGCAACATTAGTTTGCGTATGTTATTCCCAATCTTCTGACAATTATTTGTCCACTGAGTCATGACACTTAAATTTCTTTTGTAACTATAAAGTGCCTAAATCTTAAATTCAGACATTTCAGATTAAGGTCTGTTACATAAAATATTTCGCGGAAGTTGTCTTTCGATTTTTTATGCGCAAGCGAACATTTTTTCCACTAACGCCTGACTCTCCAAAGCATAGTGAAATTTTTGGCTAACCACCTCGGAGTTGGTTGAGGTCTTTTCCTAGTTCTTAGCCAAGTTGTTTCCAATTCCTTTAATAGAGAGCTCTGTTAACTAACTTGGTGTCGATGAATCTCTTCTTCCGTGGACTTCTATCGGTCAAACAGTTCAATTCAAATATGTGCTGGTGTCCCTCAAGGCTCTGTTCTGTCTCCGACACTCTTTCTCATTTTTTAAGTGTTCCCCTGCCTGCTGCTTCCAATCCGCAGGTGATGGCAATACTCTCAATTTACGGACTTATGACCCCTTAGGCCGGAGAATTGGAACCGCTGCTTGTGTAAACACATTGAATTCTTAACAGCATAAATAACTAGAGTGGTATTCAATGCTTCTAAAATTGAATATTGATTTCTTTCACTTAAGGTAGCCCTTAATAATCAGCCATTATCCATGGATGGCGTTTGCAAATTAACATCACTAGAGTGGTCGATCAGTGATAGTAGTCTGACTGCGATTATCACAATGGACCATCATGGTCTAAGTGTGCCGTTGAATTCCCTACTCTAGCCTAATGCGAAATGTCTAGGTTCCTTCAATGACAAGCCTATATTCCCCCTAAGCTTGAGTTCAACGCTCATATCTGATCTAGAGCGATAAAGCTCACCGGCGATATTATCGCAGACTAAAAAAAAAATGTCTTGGGCAAAATAAGTAGCAGTTGCAGGAGTTCTTCTGTATTTAATTCCAGTACTGATGTTGTTTATCATATTTACCGCCGAGCTGAGGTAGACAAAGTCTCTGAGTACCTCAAGCTTATATCAGCCAAACGTGATCCTTTAATCAATTATTTGTATAAGACACCGATGTGGATGTGGGGTCATTACTTTGGTTTTCCCCCTTTAAAGCCAGGCCCTTGGTTGATGCAATGATGAACTACATACTTAATTTTAGTACTAACCAACATTGGCTGGATAAGATCAACTTTGGAAGGCTTGCAGACAGATTATTTAGAAGATTGGTCCACTTTCTATGCCAAAAACTGGACTATTTGCATTTTTCAACACACCTTTCGGGGTAAAACAATTATTAATATCCCACGTAGCTATGAAGGACATTTAAAAAAAAATCGATCTTGTTACGTCGACTGTCCTCGGTTACTGCTTTTTTTCACGAGTACCCAGGCTGTAGTCATCCACTCAGTTTCTCTCTCTTGTCAATGACTCGAAAGAGGTGGCCGGGAATCGAACCCAGGCAGCGAATTTCAGTTGCGTAGCGGTCGACGCACATACCCACAACGCCACGGCCGCCAAAAAATAATTAGAGACATTACAGTTATTCTTGTTTATTTTGAGGCAATGTTCAGATTGTTAGGTATATATAAAAAAATCGCGTTATCCAAATGGCCGCCTCTGCTTTGCTGGCAGTGTTTTAAGCCGTCAATCCAAATTTTGATGACTGTATCAAATATGTTAGGCAGCATATTTGACACTCATCCACAGAGGTTGACTTATCTAGCGTGTACTAAGGACTTTTTATTTATTAATCGAGGAGTATCAAGTCGCATGATTGCTGATCGTCGCATGCTGCCAATTGCTGATCGCCTGCTAAATGTTTCCTTCACAATATCGATCGTTGCGTCGCTTGTGCAAGTAGCTCCGCCGTCTTGTTGGAAGCACAGCTCGGTGAACCAATGTTGGCGACCGACAGGAAGTCGGTTCATATCGGTACATAGCTGATGGCAACGGAGTCTCCTTCCTTATTTTGAAAAAAATAAGGTCCGATGATGCAAGCATGCCATAAGTTGCAACACACAGTCAATTTGTGTGTGCTTAACTGGGTTGTAATATAACTGTCTCACAAAATGTAAATACAAAAAGAGAGAGAGAGAGAGAAAGATGAGCTGCTTAATTTCACTCATGAGACCTAAAAAATCTTAAAAATTGAATAGGTAAAACTGATTTTTCAAACCTACTACTCTTTTCCAACCGGACTGCCTAATTTTAGTCCGATTACTGCTTCCGCTACGACATCCCACACTAAAATTGACTTCCCTGATTGCATACATGGATATTGATTGAATACCATGTCATTAAGCATTTAAGGAAGGCTGAGCGATTTGTCAACTTGACATTGTTGTTCTTCTTACTCAGCTGGATTTTATAGTCATATTCTCAAGTTTTTCTAGACCAAGAAATGAATATATTATGCGACTTAAGAATACTTCCTACACAGCGGAGGAGGAATATGTCTCCAACAAGACATTTGAAAGATCAAAAAGTCGAGGCTTTCCAATGTGGAACCATTTCATTCGTAAGACTCATCAAAATCACAATCAAATAATAAAATATTAAAATGATATCCATTTTCTTTTATTCACCGGAACATCGAATGAAAAAAACTGATAGCAAATAGTTTCTTTGAAAAAACAAAGAAATTAAGTTTGTTTTGATAAAATGTTCACTTTGTATCTAACATGTATACAATTAAACGTGTTTCATAAATAAATTATGTAATTTAAGTCTTAAGCTGCATCATCTATCGTAAATTGAAGGAAAAAGTTCACTTTTCACAATTTCTGAAGAATCTGTTTTCTGTTTCCAGCCAAATGTATTTTACTGTAAACTTTATTTTCCAATTTTGAACTTACATTCCACAGTTTTATACAATTCAATGCATACATATTTATTTTCATTTCAAATAAATTACCAGTGTCAGTTCTTACAGACAAAATTAAACATATAATTATTGAAACTAGGTCGATTTATTTATTACATAAGCACACATCTGACTTCAGTGTTAATTTGTTTAGATTTAAGGATATAACATTAGTGTTCTGTATTTCTGTTACTCTAAGGCTGCTTACTTATACGCACATAGTTCGACATTAAAATCACATCAAACTATGGACATCAACATATATTCGACTCAATTTATAACTAATCTTAATATAGTATTCTCATTAAAATAAAACAATACACATGACGTTCGTTTTTTTGTTTTTCTCATGTCCGTTTTGACTAATTATTCTCAACTGCTTGGATCGTTCATATTTTATGCTATTACGAATTGGGAGCATTTAAATATCTACTTCTTTGTGTGGCCGAGATGGACCGAGGTTTCAGCCAACAAACCTCACTAGCTAGCTGTCTCCAATTACGCACATCAAGTTTGTCTCTAAGAGCTAAATAACCGAGCTGATTTTTTGTGCCTCGGAAAATTACATAGGAAATGTTATAATATCTTCGAGGAAGTTGGATGGAAGAAATGGAAGAGAAGATGTGGGATGTGGGCTCCTTGTTTGTGGTCCGAGAGTCATAGATCTGTCAACCAAATATACTTGGCCACTCTAATGTAATAAACACCAATGCTGATCCTAAGGGGTTTTCGATCGGAGTCTCTTGGAAGACCAGAATAAGGACCGAGTCATCACTAACGCAATACAACTTCTTCTTGATGACTGGGAACAGAGGGTGGAAGGTCTTGCCTAGAACGTAAGTAAATAGGTAGAGCGCTAATCGGCTTTTGGTCAAGTATTGCTTCTCAAATAGATTGATATGGGGTGACATTAGGTTAAAACCTTCCCAGTGATAAAGCAGAGGTTTCTTTAGCAATTGAGAATTGGGGGCATTCGTGCTACTTGGCCAAACCACCGAAGCATAGTCCTCTCCGTTCGAAGAAACAGCTCCTCAATGTTGAGTTCCTCGCGCACTGCCGGCGAGTTATTCCCACAACAGCACGGAGAAAGCTCATCTAAGCAGCTTGTATTCGCGATCTTATTCTCTCGGTCTTTACCCAAATTTCAGATGAGACTTGGATTGGCTAACTTGGCTCGGGCCTTCTGTGTCAAAACTGACCCAGCTTGACCAAATTTTGGACCAAGTTTTTATTTTAAGAATTAGGGCACTAAGAAGATCCGGAGTACGTTGATCAATATTTTAAATTTTGCATTTCATTTTGCTAAGACCAGTTTTAAAATATTTTCCGCTTTGAAAAAATGTTCAAGCTTCTTTGAAACTCGAAAATATTTATTTTCACAATTAGATGGAACAAAAGAAAATGTAAATGCTCAACTATAATGCGCTTTAGTGTTCATGAGATGCCAAATTTTAACGAAATGCTTCGTCATGTTTGTGGTATATGTCAGGGGTACTTCCCGGGTTTGCTTTTTTTCATTTTATTGTATTTTTCCACTGGTCAACGAACTGTAAGTCGCACAGAGCGCTGAGTGTAGGATTTTTTCCAGTTCAGTTCTAGGGTTTGAGGGCAGAAGAAGCATCTACGATTTTTCCACTTTGTAGTACGATTCCGAATAAGGGGGGAAATTAATTACTGTCTTGCGGCATTTTGAATGCTTTTTCAGCTTGCAACTACCTTTGCTGTGGATAGTCTTTATAGTTAGCGTAGGTGCTTAATAATACAAACTAAAATAAGCAAAATAAAGCATGTTGTACGTCAGGAAGAATGTTATGCGTCGCTGCCATAATCCCTCTTATTCTCTTAGTCGTGCCCCTAGAATTGTATCACTTTGAAACATTAGTATTCACTTTAAGTGACATTATCGCACGACTGTCGTGTGTATTCTCTTAGACACGTTTCATGAGAAAATAAGATAGAACGGGAGAATTTTTGTCGCTTGCATTTTTGTGTTTGACGTCAAATGACATATAATAAATATGTAAGTTTTAACATAATTTTTGTATTGATAGGAATAAAAGTTGATTAATATGTTCACGTTTAGTGTGAAAATGACACTAAATCAGCAATTTGAGTGTCTGGTCGCTTTAATAGAGGATAATTCCAATCACACCCAAAAGAAACGTTTGTATTAACCTTTTTCATGGGCTGTCATTGAATATAATCAATCTAGGAAGTATAGCAAAGATGCGATCCAATACGAACGAGTCTGCACTAAAGGCATCCCGAACGGTACTTATGTGCTTAAGGAGACCATCCAGAGGTCGATGCAGATTAGCAGCCAAATGTCGAAGTATAACGGTAAGGAAATATCAAAAAATGAAAAGGTCAAGTATCTTGGCGTGAAGTTAATCACGGAAAGGTTGAAGTTCAACAGTCATACGAAACTGACCCTTAAGCAGGCCAACCTAGGCTTCCATCGCATCTAACTCTTGATGCGCAAACAAAATGAATTAATCCAGAGGACAAAACTGCTGCTATACAAGCAGCTTATACAGCCGATTTTAATGTACGGCTTCCCAATATGGCACACCATCTCTAAGACCATGACGAAGCTCGCAATTTTCGAAAGAAGAATACTGTGAATATGTACAGCACTCATCTTCAACAGGGACCGTCAAAGACACTACAGCAACAAGATGCTTTACGGCCAAGTACGCATCATTCCCCTGCAACAGTACATTGTGACTCTGTTCAGAAAGCAGCTACTAGAAATCAACAACATTCCTAACGAGGAAATCAGGGACCTGAGAAACACAATCCCCAGACAATGCTACCTCAACGCGATAAATCTGCTAAACGATCAGAACTTTCCAAAGACATCAAACAACGAGCTACATGGATTCTACCAGAGCAGCAAGAGCAATCACCACCGGCTACCACATCACCACCCCATCCCAAAAGGACAACCATGGACACACGGACTTGAACAACCCGATATAAGCTCCAGTCATTGTAGGACCTACAAAATAAAGAATAAACAGCCAATAATAATAACCATTAAATTAAACAAAGTACATCAATAGTCAACATCAACTAGTGTTGAGCCAGCACCCTAACCTTTAATTTGTAAGTCTAGTGGTAAACTCAATTGTAAAAACAATTACGTTCAAATAAATTGCCTGAAATTACCAGAATTAGCAAATATAACCACCGAATGGAAATTGGTCCCTACTATATATAACCAGCGAATGGAAATTGGTCCCACTTGAAGACAAAACTCTGCAGCATGTGTTGCCAAGTAGTTGAATACCTTGGGTTGAGAATTTGAATGGTTTTTGCTACCTCACTTGAATTCAAGAAAACTGATTTTGATATGAGGTGACAGAAAAATGCGAGGCGAGAATTTGTCACCTCGTCTAAGAGAATAAAGGGGAATATGTATTTAAGAAAAGAGAATACGAAATGTTTATTCATACAAAACAAGACAAAAAAAGTGGTAGCTATTGCCTATAAAAAAGAAAAAAAAGGATGCTCCAGCGAGATTTGAACAAAGAACCTGCAAAAAGCGTGAGCGTCGCACTTACCCACTCAGACTGGCTGAGTAACCAATAACTTTTAGGGTTTTTCGTTCACATTCGCTATAGGTGTGACTTACCTTACATACTACATTACTTATTGTAGATAAATACATGAGTTGATAATATCAACGTTTTAAGACAATTCTTCGAAAAACAAACCCTCAAACAACTTCTTTCTCTCTTGCCACATTTTTGACAACCATTTTTTATATCGTTTTCTAGAGCCAAATTGACCAATCAGAGAAAGGTATTTACGTTATTTTGTGAATAACCGTCAAAAATCCATGAATAACAGTCAAAAAGTCTCTGAAATTCACCGATGGACCAGGGGTCAGTCAGCTGTGAAGTTCGGCATCCCTATAATACTTCATCTCTGATCGCAACCATTGATTTGTCTAGTCGTCAAATTTGGACGGGAGGTAGGACAAACAACAAGTACTTCGTTACAGTTTATTACAAAAAAAAAAGAGACTGTGCATGACCTGTAGGCTATAGCATCACCAATGCAGTCTGCAAATCTATGTGGCGGCCGTAGCGTTGGGGTATGTGCGTCGACCCCTACCCAACTGAAACTCGCTGACTGGGTTTGATTCCCGGCCTGTACAACCAATAACAATTTTTACAAATTTCGAGTCACTGACAAAGTTCAAAGAGTAATAACTCTCCGTTTGTAGTCGGTATAAAACTGTAGGTCCCTTCCACTTGTTAGAGAACAATAGTACGCACAACACGAGCTGTTGCTGAGTAGCTAGGCCCCGGCCCTCTACGGGTTATTGCGCAACCCATATTATTATTATTATTATGCAATCTATAGATTATGTTAACGGCAGCATCTGCCGATCATGAGACTAGTTCGTCGGGACAGTTATCATTACATTTTAAATGAATAATCATCTATGCAGTACATACACAGTGTGTCCCACAAGTACGATGACTCTCTTTCTCAAACTGATTTTAAATAATCTTCGTTCAATTTTCCAACCAAACCCGAGCACAATATTGCATTTTCTTTCAGTAATTTAACTATACAAACAATTTGTATCGAGCACTTCACAGACAAAAACATTCATGACAAGTCAAGTATGATATGATGTGTACGTAGACATTTATTATCCCGTTTGTTCGAATTTAGCAAAAGTATGATACGTACATAATTTTATGGCAGAACTTAAGGAAACTGTCGCGGAAAAGAATGAAGCCGAATATGTCGTTCAAATACAAGCTGCAGAACCGCCAGAAGGAAAGGCTCAAATAGTTTTTGAGGACATTCGGGCGTCAATCAAACACCATACTGAGGAAAGCGAACGCACCTTCCAGATAATCAGCGAAATTCTAACTAGGCGAAGAACATTCCACGATGAAAAAGATGAAAGCGTCAATCCCAGCTTTACGAATTTCAAAGTTCCATAGTATGTCTTTTATTAATCGATTTTTTCTGTTTCAATATTTGAATTTTCAGTCATATGACTTGCCGTTTAAGGTATTCTCATAAAAGAGAGCAATACGAGCGGCAATTTCAGCATGAGCTTAGTGAGATGTTGAACCACCAGCCTACTGCTTATGACGCTGCACGTTTTAACAGGTGATGACAAGGTTTTTGTTTTATATTAACTTGGGTGCATTAAAGCATTTGGAATTCCATAGGCATATGTGTATAACGACTCTATGGCCACCTCTGCATAGCCGAAGAGAAATTGAATACTTTCAGAATAACTTTTTCAGATTGAATCGAAAGCAAAAGAAACGACTGGAGTTCCTAATGAATACAAAAATAATTTGACGAACAATACGTTTTGACGAAATTTAATGTTAATCAAATAAATTTGTTTTTTCTCATTCACTGGCGAGGGGAATGAAAGATATAAAGGGTGGTTAATTTTTAAGGGCCGATGTTGATATTGAATAAAACACAAATTATTTAGAAAATTATTTCCATTTCTTTTTATTATGATAATATTGGTATGGTGCAATTATGTATGGAACAAAATATCGGCCAAATGGCCGCCGCGACCTCGGCGACACACCTCCATGCGATGGTCTAAATTGTCGATGACGCTGAAGCATAATTGAGGTTCTATGCCGTTAATGTGCCGAATTATCTCATCCTTTAGCTCATGAATTGTTGGTGGCTTATCGACGTACACCTTTTCGTTCAAATAACCGCAAGGAAAAAAAACCAACGGTGTCAAATCACATGATCTTGGCGGCGAATTGACATCGCCACCACGTGAGATAACACGGCCATTGAATTTGTGCGGCAAGTGGCACCGTCCAGTTGAAACCACATATCGTCCACATTCATATCTTCCAATTCGGGCCATACAAAGTTCGGTATCATTTCATTCACAGTAACTGCGTGACCGGTCTCATTTTGGAAAAAATACGGCCGATGATGCCGCCAGCCCATAAACCGCACCAAACATGCACTCTTTGTGGGTGCATTGGTTTTTCGACAATCACTCTTGGATTATCATTCGCCCAAATGCGACACTTTTGCTTATTGACGAATCCACTGAGGTGAAAATGTGCCTCATCACTGAAGATGATTTTCTTCGAAAATTGATCATCCACTGTTGGCATTTCTTGCCATCATTCTGACCATTGACGACGCTTGAAATGGTCAAGAGGTTTTAGTTCTTGAGTCAATTGCACCTTGTAGGCTTGTAAATGCAAGTCTTTACGCATAATGTTCATCAACGACGAGCGTAAGGGGTGCAATTGTTGGGCACGACGACGACTTGAGGTGGACGGCTCTTCAGCCACACTATCGCGAACAGCAGCAATATTTTCTGCAGTACGAGCTGTGCGAGCGTGCACATTTCACGTGCACGTTTTCACATCTCCTACGGACCCGGTTTGCTAAAATTTTTGCACGATTTTTCCGATTGTACGCACATTTGGACGATTAAATAGACCGAACAAATCACGAAGTGCACGATATGAATTTTGCTTGGAACGCCCATTTTCATAATAAGCCTGAATAACTTGAACGTGTTGCTCGATTGTGTATCTTTCCATGGTTCAAATTGAGTTAGTCTGAAACTGAGAAATGTCAAATGAAATGCAGAAAATACTTGACGATTAGGTGTGGTTCACATTCAACCTTAAAATTTAACCGCCCTTTATCAAGAAATGTTGGTATACAGAGGCAATGCTATTTATAGTAATTTTTATCAAATATGGGATCGAACAGTTTTAAACTACAACCCTATACCCACTTTATCTAAATTTTAACAATATTTCCACTAGCGGTCACCTCACATGCAGTAAAATCCGTTTCAGCAAAAATTTAAAAATAATGCAAGAGTTTGACTTTGTACCATCGCGCTGGACCCCAGGCTAGGGTCTAAGGGTTTAATGAAAGCTCTGAATTTGAGGCCGTAAGGTCTACTCAAGAAACAATTAACCTGTTGTATGTAAGACTTTAAGCTCTTTTTAAGTGCTTAAAATTGTTCAAAGGAGTTACCAAGTTTTTGATGTTCTTAATAGTCATCGTCTTTGAAGTTATTTTTTATAGCCTAGAATTCCAAAATTTTAACGGATATATAATCTTTGCGGTGGTACAGTAACTTTTGCGCTGACCTGTATGCCAACAGTCTTATTCTTATTCAAGAAACGAAACCCACAAAAAATTGTTACGAAATTAAAAAACACACAACGTGTGGTCTTGAAATCATTAAACTTCAAAAACCCCAAGTATGTGTGTACTTTTTCTTTATAAAGTGAGTGCTTCTCGCGAATGGCTTATCTACACATCATACAGGTTGGAGACTTAAAGCAGAGGAGAGAATCAGTCAGAATCTACCTTGTAGACTGCAGCAATGCAAGAGAGATGGATTGCTTGAAGTGCACTTTTTCACACCACTGAGTGTGAATACGAGTAGCAAATATGAGTCGATGTGTCTAAGAGTATGAGACTAATAATAATATGCACACACAAATGAACTGAGAGTGATTCCGTTTAAGAATTCAATAGTAACCATTTCAAAGAGTCTTATTAGTTGGATTGTACTAGCTTCACGGAGCACATCGAAAGTTCAGTGATGACGCGACACATTTTGTTTTTAATTTTTGTAATACTCTTTTGTGCACAAATCGATACAAATCAAGCGCAAATATCTAGTGGAACACACGCACTATTGTCGTCAGACATTGTTTTGAAACTTTTGCAAAAATTTGAAAATTTAGAAAATCAACTTTCCTCAATTGACTCGCGCTTGAAGACATTACAAACAATAATTGGACAGAAATCCACAGTAGATGAAAGCCAATGTTGGGTACGAGACATTGTGGAAGCGGTCAGAACGGTAAAATATAAGATAGCTGAAGAGAAACTCAACGAACTGAATGACGACACTAGAATTCCGAAAATAATTCACGATGTTTACGCAGGTTCCCCGGTTAATGTGGACATTATTCTTAATTTTGCCAAATCTTTGATGAATTCAGAGTCAAAAATCCTGGTTTTCAGTGCCCTCCGCGATGAAATGCGGTCGAGTGGAAACCTAGACCCACTCAAATTCATAAGCCTGGTTGAAGCTTTGAAAAGGGAAACCACAAGAATCACAAATGACGACATCAAGCGGAGGGCGCAAGTGGTGATAGCCGGCGGAAGCGACGATATTAAAATCGCATCTGCTGCTATTCTGAAAGCAGCAATGATTAAAAACACGTATCAAAACAACGTTGAGATCGAGAACTTGGGGAAAGCGGTTTTTAATTTTAACAACGACGTATCGAATGACATGATGGACCGGTTGGTAGAGAGTGTCTACGGAGTGGTTGCTGCCGAAAACATCCTTAACGACGTAAGCAGTCACAAGTCCATTCCACAAGTAATTGCAGGCCTAAGAGCAGTGTTTGATCGACTGAACTATGCTGGAAATCTTAATAACGACGCAACATTGCAATTGGCCTACCATTTTCGTAATCTCAAGCTAAGGGAAAACTATAAGAGTCTATCGCAGGACCTTAAGAATGACGTCCAAAAGATAATTCAACAACTGCCAACGTGTGCTAAGAATCTGTTCTTCAGCGTCAATGTCTGCCTCTGGAATAAGGGCAAGCGTCAGTATCTGTATGCAGCCAGTTCTTCCATCAGCTACGATGCTGAACGTAGAAGCATTTACACGTGGTACCCTGGTGATATTCCGACAGGCGGCACCTGGTTCGTGGATAAGATCGAAAATGAATATTTTTTCAAAAACGTTGACTACAAAGATGAATACTTCTATACGGCTATTTACGAATACAACAAAGACATGCGATATGTGTTCAATTGGGTACCGGGCAACAATACTGACAGTCAAAGTGCGTGGACCATTGAATTGGACGGCGATTACTGTTTTATCAAGACTGCACATTTTAATGAGTATCTTTTTGTCCCTTCATTTAAGTACGACGACTTGAATACTTATGTTTTCACTTGGAGAGCGAATGTTCCAGTTAAGACCGCTGACTTCCAATGGCAAGTGCGTAGCTGTGGCAACTCCACTATGGGATGATTTCCAATGTGACAATATTGTAGAGTAATTACAAATTTAAAAAATAATAATAACAATTTCCATGTTATTGAATTGTTTCATAGCTGATAGCAAAGCCTCCTATGTATATATTTCAGTCTAAGCTGACGTACAGCCATTTGAAAAATGTAATACTCTCAAAGTAAAAAGTAAATATAGTAAATTTTATTATTTGACGGCTATAAAATGTAATTCTATTTCTGTTCTGCGTGCTGTATCGAATATTTAGAAGCACAGTCGAACGCGGATAATAGCACATCAATCGTGTAATGAAATATTGTGACGCTAACCGTTTGGGCCTTTATTCGATATTTTTTTATAATTTGCGCGAGCACAAGGGTTTGTTAATACCCTTAAGTGTCCGGGTTCAAGACACAGCACGGGCCGAAGATGTAGAGGGAGAAAGGGAGAGGAGGTACCTGTGCACATTGGTTTGAAATATCTGCGGATTGTATTCTGGGGGAAATATTAAGCTGGGAAGAGCATTCCTAAAATAAGTCTCTAAATTTAACTGTGTGTCCGAAAGTAGGCTTAAGGGTAAGCTGATGCGCATTCCTGGCGAGACGGGTATTGCGGGTAAATTCATGGAGGGGGAAGGAATGTAGTTGGCCAGCTCGCTTGAGCGTCGTTTGTTAAAATAGCGATAAAATAGGGATAGTGACGAGATGGTACGTCGATGTTCGAGCGAGTCTAATGATTCCCCAATATTGTTGCCTCCTATACGTTTTATCGCTCGCTTCTGGATTCTATCTAGTAGATGCAGGGTGGTTTTGGGGGCTGAAGTTTGGGGCGTATATACGCCTTATAAATTAAAGCCAAATCAGAAGGGGTGAAGTATTTCTTGCACTGATTGAGGAAACCCAAACATTTCGCAGCATTTTTGACTACCTGAAATATGTGATCGTTCAAACGAAGTGATGTTCTGATACACATACCAAGAATGAAAAGCTTTCCGGTTTCATCGACACAGGTGCCATTCATGGATAATAGCTGATTAACAAGGGTTCGCTTGAGTGACAGCAGGCAGCATTGAGTTTTTAAATCAGTGAAAAGCACCCGATTGTTCTTTCCCCAGTTAAGAAGTCAGAGTTCAATGTGCTTAACAGCTGCCTTTCCAATTCTATGGCTGAAGGGCAGGGTCGTGAGTCTTGGAACGAATATGAAAAGGTGAGGGTGCTATCATCAGCGAAGGAATTGATTGGATATTTATACAAATAGGAATGAGTGTCGGAGACAGTACAGAGCCTTGGGGAACACCAGAATTTATTCGGTGGATATCAGACTTGAACCTATCCAAAAAATTTAACGGTTCGAAATGTAATTTTTAATCCATAGAAGAAGAGATTCATCGACAGCATAGGCACGCATTTTCGACAAGAGAGCTTGATGACAAACTCTGTCAAATGCCTTAGAAATATCAAGCGCAACGATCTTGCTTTCGCCTGCATTGTGCAAAGATTGGTTCCACTCTTCGGTGAGGTAAGCTTTCAGATCACCAGTGGACATGTTGCTGCGGAAATCATTCTGCCGGTCATTACGAAGCTTCCGCGATTCAAGATATTTCATAAGCTGAAGATTTATCAGCGTTTCCATGACCTTAGAAAGAAGGGACGTAAATGCTATGGGTCGGTACGAGGTGGGTGACGAAGATTTGCCTTTTTAGGGACGGGCTGGACCAATACTGTTTTCCATCTGCTCGGAATGAGATCTAAAAGGTAGGATAGATGCAAAAGCTTACGCTGTGGTTTTGCCAGCACAGAAGAAAACCTCCTCAGAAGAATAGGGGAATACAATCCGGGCCAGCGGATTTGTGCAGATACAAACAGTTTAAAACAAGTCGAGAGTTGGTTTCCTAGATCCCACGAAGCATACATGTACGTACACATGAAAAAATGTGTGGAAACTTCCAGGTAGCAAGTCAAATTCAGTGTAAAGTATAGCTTCTCGTCGATTCAAATGTAAAACTCATTAACTTACAAAATACACTAAAGTAGATAATTCGATTTAAGGACGAATTTGTATCACGAAATTCCAATTCTACAGATACAAATTTGATTTTTACTCTTAGTTTGTTGTTTACTTTTGCGTAATTAATAACTTTTATGAATAAATAATAGGTGCTTTCGGGGATTTTATGAGGAATGCACTCAATGACTTTTGTCTGTATGAAATTTCGCAGAATATTTTACATAATGAAAAACAAATGTCTACGGGAAAAACCAATTCTTGCAAAAAAAAAAAAAATAATCAAGATCATAATTGTAGTCACTTTCATTAGGTCCCGGTAAGTGCTTTGGATGTTTTAAGTAATTTGAAAGTTTTTATACCACGGTCCATGTTCTTATAATGTATCCAAGGTGACCATATGTCCCGCTTTCGAGCTTTGCGTCCCGTTGTCTTCAAAGAACAAGAAGCCTGGAATTGAATTGAAAAATGGAGGAGTCACTTACAGGCACTGGTACTATGAACGAGGCAGCACTGCCTTCAGAAATTTGGTAATTAACTTAGATGTAATTTCTTGAAAGTCTCTCTCTCTCTTTCTCTTTTACTATTTCTCTCTCTCTCTATCTCTCTCTGTCTCTCTTTCTCTTTCTCTCTGTTACAGATGTTCTTGTTCATTATTTCTGAATCTTTCTCAGGCAAGGCTGAGGCATTCGATTTTTAGGTGTTCCATAGTTTTACGATACATTTTCAGGCCATCGAAGCTTCGCACGTTTCGAAGCTCCCTTTGAGTTCATCCGTCCATGAGAGGTTGTCAAACCGAACAAGCCTAATGCGTGAACGTGCTCTGTTCCTCTCCCACTATATAGTCATTTAAAAATTGAGAGCAATTGACATTGTTTTGGCGAGCACTCATAAATTGAGGCTAATGACATTTGAAATCACTTCAAACTCGGTTGGAACGGCCACTGAAGTTTCACTAAAAGCGTATCAAAACCTCGAGGTTTTGGTTCGGTTGTGGGAACATAGCATAAGCATGCAAGGTTATACGTGAACTGAAATTTGTTAATAATGATTACAAAAAATATAGATTGGATAGATGTTAAAGAGATTTAAGACATGAGCCCATCCAGGCGTCCACAGATTCAACACC
This sequence comes from Eristalis tenax, assembly GCA_905231855.2. NCBI lineage: Eukaryota > Metazoa > Arthropoda > Insecta > Diptera > Syrphidae > Eristalis > Eristalis tenax. Next base: position 117,347,748 of record HG993124.1, read on the forward strand.
TAGGATGGGTAGGCCATCTTTGCTCTTATGCTTATTCAGATAACTGTGCAATATAAAAAGGACCAGCTAAAATTACATCCGAACCGTGCATTACGAGATTGTGCACAGGAGGTAAATTAAGATAATTTAAAAAATGATTTTGTTTAAGAAAAAAGGCTGATCTTTTTTGAAAAGACATCAAAAATGCTATTGTCTGAGGCGCACTTCCGATTTTAATTAAGGTAACTAAAACAGGCACTTGCTTTATTCATAGCCTTGAAAATCTGTGCAAAAGACTAAAAACACATCACAAGATGAATATAAATGTATTGTTGTATATGGAATAATACAAAATGGAAATGCTTGCATTTTTATTTTGTTAATTAACATTATTTCAGTATTTACGAGTACATTACAAAAACATTTTCAGTATGTTCTTGTAACAATAAAATAAAATAATAAGACGACTGGATGGCGCAGATGGTTAAGTGCCTGCCCTTGGTTAGTGGGGCCCCGATTCGAATCCCAGTGAAAAATAAGTTAATACGCTTTTACCTGGTTTTCAAATCTGTTCCAGTCACCATTTGCCGTTGGGATAAAATTAACGTCACTGTCACTGGAGTGGTCGATCGGTGGTACTAGTCCGACGTGGGTATTACCATGGACCAAAAGGGTCCAAGTGGCTGGTGAATTCACTAGCAGAGCCGTTTTCTACCTTACCCTATTTTCTTGTAATGTACATAATTAAAAAGTAAATTAAGCAATAAACAAAGAAGTGAAAATAATTCCAATTGGAGAAACCGCTTCCCTTCCGTAGTTTCGTCTTCATTGTCAATATTTTGTTCCCACAGCCAATGATTAGAGACGAGTTTGATAGGTTATGGTTATGGTTCAGTCTGCAACAAAAATTACGTGCATTAATTGCCCGTAATTCACGAGGCCTGTTAACAAATGAAAACGAATATATCAAATACTTCGTAATTTCAAATCAAAGGCCCGTATCTTTTCTCGCTTCACGGCAATGAATCCTGTATTTATTCGAACACCATTGATTTTGTCCGCTTTGAGAGACGAAAACGATAGATGGCACACACAATCATTCCATCTTGTAAGTAGAGGTGAGCTGAGAGAGCAAAATCCCCGATTTGATCATTTAACTTCTACTACTTCCATAAGTTAAGCAAATGAGGAGTTGATAAACTCATGGATTGTAATTTGAAAGTTGAAACCATAAAATTTGAGTGAATGAGAGCAAATCCATCTGAAGGTGGGTAAGTGATTTATTAGAAATATAAATTTGAGAAGGTGATTATTTTCAAAGAACCGACGACGTGGATTTTGTCAATCCGAGAGGAATTGGATAATGATGGCGCCACAGCTCTTAACCCACTCGTGCTGTGCGTGCTACAATTCTCTCACGAGTGGAAGTGATCCACAGTTTTACAGACTCGTCCGAAGGGTCAAGTTTCAAATCTATGCACAGACACACAACTCCACGGCATTCTCATTGCAATTGTTAAATGAAATTAAAAAAGAGCTTTTCGAAAGCATCAAGCCAATAAAAAATGTCGTCAGATTTCGTCACATCGACTGCAAGGCTTGTGGGCAAGGGTAGTAAAACGTGCGTGAGGTTCCCGCGTCTATGTGTGCAGAAATCAACTTTCGAGTGAGCTTTTTTTCCTTAGCGTTGATTATCGGAAACATATAACACGTTTGTGGGAAAAAGAAAGAAATAGGAAAAATCGTCTGCTATTGACATTTGATAATTTGACCGTGTGAAAGGATTGTACGATTACAGCCGATAAATGGCTGTATTCAATGCGACGAAATTTGACAGTGTAAAAGCGGCTTCAATTGAAGTCTGTAAGCAAAGAGGCAGATCTTTTGTGAGTGTGCGCTGGATGTAAGGCAGAGCAGTGCACGTTCAATCGTCTTCAATCTCTCAGAATAAGCCTTGATCTTCCTATGATTTTCGGGCTCAGCCCTGGTTGGAAAGTAGCCGTAAAATGGTCATTCCATAACATGAAATACTGACAAGAAGTTTATGCTCGCTTTCTACCTGCTTTTCAACCAATTCAGTTGAAATGCTTGATACTCCCAGCGCTATCTACATCGAGTTATTTCTGGGTCGACTGTTGGGCTACTGCTGACTGCAGCCGTGACTCTCTCATTCTTGACTGCTACTTTCTTCAACCATCTGGGCACTAAATCATGACAGTATGATGTTTACTCGAATGCAGTTTCATCAAAAGCTTTGCGACAACTCAGCTTGAAATGGACTTGAATCTGGGCAAGGAGGAGTAACCCATCCATCGTCATCATACTTCAGTCAATGCATGAAGCCATTGATTTCGATTGATTCGGTGGTCAATGGTCTCTCCGACATTTGGTCATCCCATGTATTCGTGCACGAACAAGCTGGCACTACGCTCACAGTTTCAATAATGGAGTCTTGACAAACAGGGGATTTTTAATTGAATCATAAAATTCCCCGCAGCCGTGAATATGTATGAATCATATTTAATGCGTTGATTAACCGAAGAACTTGCCCGGTTTTCAAGTTATCTCTGATTAATTTCACATGAATCAATCTTCAGAGGTACTTTCATGGTTCGGGTTTTATGTTGAATCCTATCCACAACAGTCACCTCTCCAACAGCATTGTTCATCAACAAAACTCATCAAACACACTGCATGCGACCCCGGTTCTCTTATACAAGCAGGTGCACACACCATCATCACTGTTTGATACGGAAAAAAGTAAAAACAATAAAATGAATTCAATCCATTTTTGCCAAGCAGCTAAACACGACCAGCATACGGTGATAAAATGTGCGAAACTGGGAAATCCGGACGAATTGAATTCACATGATAAACCCAGTTCAACAGTGATTAAATGGAAGTTCAAGCTCAAGCCAGTGTTGAAATGTACGGTGTGCATGTGTGTCAATACAATCTGATCAGTTTCTTGTTCAGCTTCAGTATGTAGCTTGTCAAAACATGCTTTTTTCGCCGTCACAGTCCGGTTTGTTAATCTTCCATTGCTCATTGCTGTTGAAACGTCATACAACGAAAATTTGTTTGTGCTTTTTTTGTTTTGCTGTTTACCTACTTGTTAAGTAGCTTCACAGATCAAGTTTGAATTGATTATCTCCCCATGGTTATTTTAGTCACAATTCAGAACAGCTCTTTGACGGTCGATTGAGGCGCTTCTAAGCGTTTGAAGTATTATTTTATTGATAGAACGTAACAAATGAAAGTGAAAACAGTGCTGGTCTAGTGATTCCTTAAGCAAATAGATTAAGTTTGTGCAACAAATTGATAAACTGTATAAATATCAGTAAAATGAAAAGCGGTTATTCTTCTTTCGTGACACTGGTCATTTTCGGTACTCTCTTGGAGCTGTCAACTGGGCAAAGTAAGTGCTATGCATTATGCTGTAATGAGATACCAAATGAATTGATATCACGACAGGCACCTGCAGCAATCCAAATGGACGCGGTGGTACCTGCGTTTCCATATATGACTGTTCATCTCTTCTGACGGTTATTCAGAGAAAGCCTCTTCTGGATATAGACAGGCAGTTTATACTGCAATCGCGGTGTACAAATGGTGCTGGCCAACAACCGCACGTTTGCTGCACAGCAGATCTGGGCTATGCAAGTGCTACAACGACTGCGGCTCCTTCGACGAGGGCCATTTCCACCGGGAATGGGGAGGGAACTGTTCTACCCACTCCACCGAGGTGTGGACAAGCTCCTGATGCGGGCAAAATATACAATGGCAATGACACCCTGTTGAATGAGTTTGCATGGATGGCTCTTTTGGAATATGTTCAACGTAAGTGGTGACGCATATATATTTGTAACATTTCTGAGAGAGTATATCTTATGTCAATGAAGCTAGTGGCAGTCGAATTCTCAACTGCGGAGGAAGCCTAATTAACCAGCGATATGTCCTAACAGCTGCTCACTGCGTGACTGGTGCTATTTTAAGAGAAGTTGGACGACTGTAAGTAATTGTTTGAACATGGTTTTTTCGTACTGATAATTAATCAATTAATTTGAAGGGATCGTGTACGTCTGGGAGAACATGATCTTACAAAGGATGTTGATTGTATAGGCGACACGTGTGCTGATCCCGTGTTGAATGTAAAAGTTGAGGAAACTATAGCGCACCCACAGTTTTCTGACTCAAATCAAAATCGACAAAACGATATCGCTTTGGTGCGTTTAGAAAGTGTGGTTCCGTACTCAGACTCCATTAAGCCTGTGTGCTTGCCTTCGGCCTTAGGATTAAGAGCATCTGCAGATGTTGGAACTAATTTAATTGTTGCCGGATGGGGCAGAACTCTTACGGGTGAGTAAACGATATTGTATGCTTCTAGTGCCACCAGAAACAAATCGTGGCGTTGTTTAAATTTAGAAATTCTTTATGTTCATTGCTTTAACTATACACATTGTAGACCTTGATAGGTAGGTGTACGGAATGCGGGTAACGTGGCCAATTTTGTTTTAAACTACTCCCTGAACGACTGTTGGAAAATGGCGTTCTTTGCGGAATAACAAATGATAAAAGACCGCCTAGTGAAAACCTGACATGAAAATGAAAATGTTTCCTCTTCTATTGCCTTCTATATTTAGTTCAGTTTGTGTTTCATTTCAATCAATGGATATTTACATCTTTCGATCACAATGATGCGAATTCATAGTTGTATTCTTAAAACTATCACTGCTCAATTGTGGATCGACTTCATACGACAAATAGAGTTGTATACCATTAATGGAATGGAAAGCGCACTTCTATTTCTAAGTCATCTTTCTGGGACACATTAACAGACAAGTGCCAGCAGCTCTTCTGTTACAAACAATGTCTCTGAGTAAAATAACGCTTTGGGTCTGTCTGCGGAATTCTGAAGTCTTAAAATTTATTAACGTGCATCTTGAAGAAGGACCAGGCATTTCATCGGTCCATCTTATATTTACAAGGCAAACCGTGTAAACTTCATTTGTATTTTTTCAATTCTTTTGCTAGCGTTCGCATATAATGGGGACCAGTCAACACAGCAATATTCTAATGTTGGCAGTGACACACATATTTCATATTCTTGAAAATTTTTCAAATTGATGGGTACGCTGTCGAATATCAGTTAGCTTCGGGGATAGATGTGAATCGGAAAAAAAGAGCATAAATAAATAAACAAAATGTAGTGGGTAACCTGAATCCGGTAAATAAATAGATACACTCTTCTTAAATGCATCCCATTAATTATTAGTCACTATAAACTGAGAAAAATCAAATGTTCAATTAGTTAATTTTATTGCTGGAATCCAAGCAGACGTAATTTCACAACCACCCCGGCAGAACGTACATTTCGAATCATCACATTCCAAATTAAAATAACTAGTTTATTAAATAATTTAAAATCCAATGAAAATAACTCATCGGATTATTGTATAAAAGCTCGGTAGTGGACAATTCATTGCTTGTGTACTTGCAACACAAATGGTTCACAAATTGGTATAACCTTTGAAACTATTGTGTATCTGTTCGCTAATGTATTTCATCGAAGCAATTAAATGATAACTAGTTAGGCTAGAAGTCGCAAATAAATCCACAAAAGCCACCCAATAAGCAAAATAAAAATCATTATGCATCTCTTTCCATTGCAGCCCGTCAAAGTAATATCAAGCAGAAACTTTTTATTCCCGTCAATGACCATAAAGAATGTGTTGAGAAGTTCGCAACAAAACGGATTCAACTGACACCTTCTCAGATTTGTGTTGGTGGACGCTTTGTCGAAGACAGCTGCGATGGTGATTCGGGTGGTCCACTTATGCGCTGGCAAGGATTCTACGTACTAGAGGGAGTTGTTTCATTCGGAAACCGATGCGGGCTCGAGGGATGGCCGGGTGTTTATACAAAAGTGCTGGACTATGAACCTTGGATAAGGAGCACTATCAGGGCATAAATGCTTAAGATACATTTAAGTAGGAAAATCAAAATTTTTTTATTAATATAATAAAGTTACATCTGACAATCGTTCCAATGTAAACTTGGTTTTTGTACGGTAATTTATTATCCAAACACTGTGAGTAGCCATTTGTGTGTGAAGAAAACGTGAATATGATTACTATTCACAATGTTCATCAGAGTTATGAGCCCACTATTTTATGCAAGCTTAATCCAACTGAATGCTTTGTAGATCAATTTTGCTTTCAACAAAGAACAGATGTTTAGAACATCTCAGGCTAGACACTCGTTGCATGCTTCCGATCAGGGTTGCCGCTATGCGACTTTAGTCGCGATTTGACCCAGTTTTGAGGCCGCGACACGCCGAAAGACCTTAAAATGACTTCGGCGACTATTTTATATGAAACATATTTCACGAAATACGTCGTTGAGTTTCTCAAAAGCAATAAAATCGACACAAATTATAAGGAAATTAGTTGTCTAAATGACTGCACCACTCCTAAGCATCATAAAATCTTAAAATGTCTGTCCCGAGACACTTTTTTGTGCGACTTTCTCAAATTTTTCAGCGCCAAAACTGCTTGCGGTACCAAACGCGAAGGAAAACAAATTCAAAAAAAAGAAAAAAAAAAAAGCGGTAACTCTCTCAAGCTGATCCGATTTCTGCACACATGCAAATCTGCAGACTGCCCCACTTTTCGCACAAACGCGATCCACAATAAAATTATTCCTGTCAGTTTCTCGCTGTTAAGATGCAATGCTTTATTTTTCATAATAATAACAGCTGACCCGGAGAACGTGCTTCCACCAAAGCGTTTTTTCGTGAATAGTTTCGAAATTTCTAAAAGGATCGGATCGGTAATCTGTAATCATTATGATGCGGAACATAAACCAGCCACCAGTATTTGTAATGGCACCCAGCTTGCGGTGAAGAAGTTATTGAAAAGGCGATTAGGTTTTGGCTTCACACATCGCTATTCTCCGAACTATTGGGTCTATAACTGAATTCGTGCGGGTTTTATTTTTTTTTTTGTCTGGTCTCTACTGCTCTCTTCAAACGGATTAATTGTGTTCGGTAGCCTTGTCCATTGATGGTTTTACCCGGTTTTAGCAGCTCATTATACAGCGCATTATACAGAGATGAGAAATCTCACCAAAAACAGAGCATTAGTTTTGTGCCGTGGATATCCGGCTTTGCAGTTGATTTGGCTGGTTGGCCGGGTTTCACATATGATTTTTTGCGATTTTGTCGTAATGGATCCATTTTTCATCACCAGTAACAATCCTATGCAAAAATGACTGTCTTTTGTGGCGTCGTGTGTGTCGTGTCCCCGCAAAAACACTTTTTCAGGCACAAAGTTCGAAATATTAGAGTGAAACAAAATTACTGTTGTTTACGCTTCAAATGAATGACATATACTGAAATGACGTACAATGATAGTAGCTTTCCAATGGAATGTTCAATGGCTGCATAGTTTTCAGGGATCATATGAATTAGAACATTATCTTCAAGAAGAAAAATAATCATTAAACTCGTTTGCTACAGTCGCGGGATATTCAATATTGGTATCAGACTTCATAATCGTAATAATTTTACTACGATCCACAACATTGCGATTAATTATAGTGCCCCACACTTTTTTCGAATTTCCTTGTGCCTCATTTATCCTGCATTGAAAATAACGGTTACAGGAGATTATGCGATTATAACGATATTTCAAAGTTTGGTTACTAGGGTGCTTCCCACATATGGAACGTAGCTTATGCTTGGTATTGAAGTTATTTATCCAAGGCTTAAATTTAGAATTATTTACTTTTAATTCTATAAAAATGCGTGGCCAGATGTATATTTATTTTATATATTTATGAATTTTAAAATATGAAAAACATTTCCACGAGAAGTTGGAAAGCTACCATAGATCTGCGAAAAAGGTGTTCTGGTAAACCATGAGCAGATGGAGCGAGCACTTTTCGGAGCTGCTCAATCCCGAACAGAGCACTGAGGATGGCAGACCCGTAGAGGAAGGAGGAGTGGGGCGAAGAATAGTCCAACGGTGGATGAAGTCATTTTGGCTTTCACCGTGGGCGTTGGACTCCACCAAGGGTGCGTCTTGTCACCTCTCCTTTTCATTGTGTATATGGACTGGATGTTGCTGCGCAGCCAAGGCCAGGAATGTTTCACATTGGGAGAGTTAAGGTATAGTATCTTCTTGTGCAGGTGACTGAGTTAATCCTCACATCTTCCCAGGCGGAACTCCAGCGCGCGCTCTATAGGTTTGTGGCCGTATGTGCTGATGCTGGAATGAGGGCCAACGTGGACAAATTGGAGGTTATGTTCATCTCCAGAACGTCTGTTCGTTTCACTCTACAGGTTAGTGGAGTCCAAGCAGGGGCTTAACAGATTAGAAGCATTCGGAGAAGTTTAAGTATATCGGGGTATTTTTCACGAGTGAGTGATTGAAGGAGTAAGTCTTTCCTATAAGATTGGTCAATTTTGAAATAGCTTGGAAGATCTGTAATAAGACCGCGATTACAAGCTGCTGAGATGAGATTTCTCCGTGCTGTTGTGGGAATTACTCGCCGGGATAGGGTGAGAAACACGGCAGTACGCGAGCAGTTCAACATTGAGGAGCTGCTTCTTCGAACGGAGTGAGCTATACTTCGGTGGTTTGGTCACGTGGCACAAATTTCCCCTTCATCATGACTTCCGAGGCGGGCGATTCCATAAGGTAGGTGACCGCTTGGCACACCCAGTACGAGGTGGTTGGACCAAGTCCAAAAATCTCCTGGTTACGCTCTGGTATAACTTCTGATGAGTTAGAGTCGATGGCGGAGGATCGGGTTGCCTGGAGATCTATCGTGTGTGGTTTACCCCCGCGACACCTTTCGTGGAGCACGTGGGTCAAAAGATAATGATGATGATGAGAAATGCTTGGCCAGACCAACCAATGTGTTCTTTAAGAATTAAAAAATAAGAAAGTTCGTTCATGCGCCTCGGAGGCATGTATATCATGGTAAACTTCGTTCCAGTATTCTTGACTGATGTCATACCTATTCCATACGCAATTTAAAAAAAAAAATATACAATTGTATCAAAGGACTACCAGCTGTGGCACAGAAAATACCTGTCGATGGCTGCTGCTGCTGACTATGTAGAAAATGTATCACTATCTTACATGAGATTTGAGTCCTTTATTTAAATAAGATCAAATATTGGTATTTATAATGTGTATGTATTAATGCACAGTGTTGGAATTACTCTCAAGGTTTCAAACTCGCTTTGATCCAATCTTCATACTCATATACTCTTGTGTAAACGCCAGGAGTTCTTTCCAATCCACAGCCTCTTGAAAATGAAACAATTCCCTCAATCGCCCATTTGCCTTTGAAGTGCATTAATGGTCCACCCGAATCGCCATCACAAGCGTCTTCTATGAAGTTGCCCCCGGCACATATCTGAGACTCCACCAAAAAGTTCTTCGTGATACTATAGGCCCTGGCACATTCCTGTTCGCTGCTCACCGGCAATGACACCTTCAATTTGATATTGCTTCTTTTTTCTGAAAGTAAAATTCCGGGCTTATATACGAATTTCGAATAAGTCCTGGACGCTTACTATCGAGCGTTCTACCCCATCCAGCTGCCACTAAACTCGTGCCGATCTCACTTCGAGTGAGCCCTATAGTCGAAGGCAGGCAAATAGGTGCTATGAATGATGAGTAACTGACAGGATTCTTTAATCGAATGAGTGCTATATCGTTAAGCCGATGAACGCTTTTCAAATTATAGTTTGGATGCACTATTATTGAGTCGATGTCTATATCTATTGGGGGATCGGCACAATCTGACTCAATGCAGTCGATTGGCTTGGTTGTGTCATATTCACCCAAACGAACGGTGCGTCTATTAGAGTGAAAAGGAAATAAACATGTGAAGAGAAACAGTTTATATGAAATTGTAAGCTTACGCATTTTTCTCAACCACACAATGGGCTGCGGTTAAAACGTATCTCGGATTAATAAGGCTTCCTCCACAGAAGAACTGGGGACTGCTTGGGCTTCCTAGGAAAAACATTTAAACATGAACATAATTTTAGGTGTATCTTAACTATAATCCAGAATGACCTGCAAGGGCTCCGAAAGTACACGTCGCAGGGATCTGAAATTTTGAGCAAAAATCGGTATAGATGCTGAATTTAGAAGTCGGTAGGACATGCGGTTCGAACGTTAGGATCCGTTTATATCCATCCATTGACCATCTATACATGGGTACACAAACATAGCTGTGGGTGTATGCCCATTATGTGTGTACCCAAAAGCAGACACAATGTTTCACTTCTCTGCTTCGGGGAGGATTTTTCAACAAAACCATTAAATGTTGCTGAAATTGTATACATATCAAAATTCTGAACGGATTAGCCGATTTTGATCAAATTGTCGACAGAAATGAAGTGTTATAGAGATGCCCAACTTCACAGCTGATTGACCCCTAGTCTATCGTCGAATTTCAGACACTTTTTGACAGTTATTCATGCATTTTTGACTGTTATTCACGAAATAACGTAAATGCCGTTCTCTGATTGGTCAACTTGGCTTTAAAAAACGATATAAATAATGGTTGTCAACAATTTTAAAGGGCAAGAGAGAGTAGAAGTTGGGCTTCTCTATCATACTTCATTTCTTATTGTCGAGATAGACTATTCACATGGTGTGTCACAACATAGGTTAGTTTTCATCTTGGTTCATGAAGTTCGACTTCATTTCGCACAACAAAATCCACATCGCTTTTTTATGAATCTTCTGATAACCCTCAACGTTGTGTGTTGTTGTCACTCCAGACTAATAGAAAAAACCGTATTTGCCTTGCGTTTTGCAGCAGCACACATAGAAAATTCTACTTCAACATCTATGCATACAGTCAACAAATGGTATAATGAGTAGAGATGTGAATGAGAGATTGGGATAGGCATCAATGGCAAAAGAAAATTCAAATTCTGGTGTTCTGGTCCGAGCATTTTTTATTTTACTTTTACAGTTTCCTGTTCGCTTGGCATACGCTATAACCACTAATAAGTAACGAGGACAGTCCAGTAACATAACTGGACTTGAAACGCTTGCTTCTCACATGGTCAATTGTGCGTTGCCATGTCGAGGGCACGGATCCAGGGCAATTATACATCCTCGCTGAAGATGTTTTAGAAACAAGAAATGTGGTCTACACGTTATTACTAATATTAAAAAGTTAAATTTTCTTGGCATGTTACTATTTTAAACACATTTTCCCCGCATATGCTAGTGCAGTTAGCGTATAGGCTGCAGAAACAAACCCGACCAAACCGGGTACAAAATCTAGTACGTATATATTTATTAGGGGACCGATCCATTCGGAAATGGTACCAATGTTCAGAAATCAACTCGGGAAATTAAAAATGAAGATGTGAACTAAACAGACACATCCCTTTATTACTATATTAGCAACTAGTAGAAAAGCCTGTCGTATGACAGGCAGAATGTTATACGTCGCAGCTATATGTATATTTTGTTTTTACGACAAATTTCATTATATTCACTGGAAATATGTAGAATACTGGGTTGACCGAACGATCCTTCCTTTGGCTTCTTCTAGTCGAATAGTATGTCAAATATTACGCGTAAATCATGTTTGTATATGCTTGGCATAATTCACATCTTGCCTAGCATGAAATCCTCATGACCCTAGAGCTTCGTGCCTGCCATAAATCTTACTGTAATCATTCGCCGAAGATATTGTTTTGTTATCGCTCTGCTCTTTCAGGTTTGCTTATGCGTTGCTACGTCAAATTTCTCAATCAATTGCTACCATTTATCGACGTTTACTCGATTTTCTCAGACAAATGATAGGAGATAATTTTGGGAAATTTACCATTGGAATGTCCTTCACAATAGAGAAGACTTTTTCCATTTTGTTTCTAACATTGCTTAGAATAGCAGGATTCTCAATAAGAAAAAAAAGTCCCGAAGTAAATTTGTGCATTGGACAGGAGTAAAAGAAAGATAAGCTCAAAATAAAGAAGCTCACTCAAAAGCTGGTACGTTTTTCACACTCATGCGACAAAGAATATTTTGTTTCGACGACAAAATGTTTCTTGCAAATAGAATGCCTCAGAAAACAGAGTATAGAATATTGACATATTTAATACAAAATAAAACAAAAAAGAACAGTAAAATGCTTGCCAGATCTAAACACAGGATCTGCAGAAACCGTGAGCAAGACACTAACCCACGCCACCAAAGACCCCGGTAACTTCGAAGAATTTTTGTTTAACACATTCGGTGTTTGTGTGAAGATGAGTGTGTGCCCACATACATAGCTGTGCTTGTGTGTACATCGATAGATGATTGGACATAAGAAAATAAGAACATGTGTATTGTTTCGTATTCGATTGGTCAGTCAGTCCTTCGTATATGTTCGTTGGCAAGATCGATTGAGACGTAAACCAAAATAAAGGGTTGCACAACTTGAAATGGTTTGATACCGGATTGTTAGAACATTTATTTTATTCCTACAAAAGAAAATAAAGTGTTGCATTTAAAAAAAAATAACAAGGGATAGCTCCAGCCGGATGTGAACAACAAATCCTACCAAGTGAACAGCGTACCAACCAACTCCACAAGGGTTGTCTTCGTTCGCATTCGGTATAGACGTGTATGTCACATGTCACAAGTGATGTTAATGAATAATTTGTATTAAATAATACTTCCAACTTGAGTAGGCTATGGATGGGGGCTGCTGGTGAATTCAACAGCACACTTCGTCCATGTTCATCCATTGTGATACCCAGTCAGACTGCAACCACCGATTGACCATTCCAGTGATAATGCCGTTAATTTGATCCCAGCATCAAATGGTGATTGCTCCAGATTTGATTGAAACTTTTCTTTCGCTGGGGTTCGGACCGGGGACCCCACTAACCAAGAGCAGGCACTTGAGCAAATGCTCCATCCAGTCTGGTTTAAAACTGGCGGCCGTGGCGTTGTGGTTATGAGCATCGCTGCCTGGGTTCTATTCCCAGCCGGTACGACCAAAAAGAACTCTCACGGCTCCACCTCATTCGAGTCACTGACAATGCTTGAAGAGTAATAACCAGGGATAGGATTTTGCTTTTGCCTCTTTTTTTTTGTTAATCAGACGAAAGTATCGACTTTATACAAACACGTTTTTATGTGCTCCTGATTCCAAATATATGTATTTTATTTTTCCTTTTTTGTAAATATTGACCTCTTCTTCAAAGCTTGTTTGCTAAGAAAATTGTGGACAAATTCTAGTTTGCGTGAATGTATATCTGTGCAAACATTGAATATTACTCAAACTATATGACCGTATGGTAAATCACAGCAAATGTTGAATTCGAAAATGCTTCACGTAACTTGCGTCGCTCACGGTGTGCATAGAGCCTGTGAAAGCATACGCAGTCACTACTCAAAAGTTGACGCCTTCGTATCGAACAAGGAAATTGTAAGCGAATTGATTGAAGATGAAGCAGTACAAGCGCAGCTGGCGTATATCAAAGTCTATGTTGAGTTTTTAGAGTACCCAAAAAAACGAATTTTCGAAGTATTACAAAAACATTTTGAGAGTCTCTACTTTTATTTTTACCTAACTTTATTCTCCTAACTTCTTTTGCCACTTTTGAACAACATTTGAAAACACTTGAAAAAAGCGAAGGGGCCAAATGCAAAGAAAGTCATGAAGAAGTTTACAGCCATGTTCACTGCAAATAGGGTACTGAAAACTATTGAGCAGATAAATTCTTTAATGAACGGCGACGTGAATTCCAAACTTCCAGAAAACATTGAGGTTGATAAATTGAGGATGCTGAAAGCTTTAAATGGGCTGAAGTTGAAATGTCATTTAGCTCATTCAAGGCGCTTCGAAGAGACACCCAGAGAAGATTATTGCTAGAGAATTTCAAAAAACTCTTGGTAGTTCATTGCTTCTATAATTAAATGCACATTTACGTTAATTTTTTTGCCTTTAAGTGTTTTGGTTTGCCTTTTTTTTTACTTTTTCCGGTCAACAAAATCCGGTCCCTTGTAATAACTGTCTAGAAAAATGTTTCTCAAATTGGCCGTTCAGAGTCGGCATAAAACTACAGGTCCCTTCCACCCGCGAGAGAACAATAGCACGCACAACACTAGTGGTTGCGGAGAAGCTAGCCCCTGGCCCTCTACTGACTTTAGCGCCACCCATATTATTATTATATCCAGAGATCGTGCTATCTGCGGAGGCCCAAGATAAAATCCAAGCTAAGGTACTGATTACAATCAATTATAAAGTATCGTACTTATTATTGATTTGCAGTTGTTAGTGCATTGACTCCTGACAAGGTCACAATTTTGAATTGGACACAAATCTAATCTGATGACTCAGATATCTCATTTCACATCACATCAGTTTGTTAACACTAACGGACATCATACCAGATTGAGGTATTAAATTATCAATTATATCAGGTACCGAGTCAATACACTTTTTACACGAGAATTCTCGGGTAATATTATTGAAGCATGATTCACATAAACACGGAATATTATGTGATTGCACATCAAATCACATTCAGTGGTGATGTAGTTCTCAAATATATCATGTGGTGCCGAACTAAGCCAACTGGTTTTAGTCGTTACACATTCAAAAACGAAATTTAATTAAAAATTGTTAATCTTGTATGTATGTATGTATAAATAAACGCAAATAAATATCAGGTCGGATATTGTTTTGCGAATTCATCAAACCCTGTGAAGTGAACCAAGAACCCGACTACAACAAAGCACAACTGCACATGAAAGAATGACTCCTGTTGAACTCTTGGGTACATAAGGAATGAGTGGTATCATCAGTATTGTAGCGATGGCTAAATAGATGAGAGGTGGTGGTGTCAACAATACGCCTGTCACGGCTAACTGAATTGCTTACAAGTGCGTTTGCTTACTGAACCTTCTAAGCAGAAAAAAAACTTGTTCAAAGATTCACATCCAATTAATAAATCCCACACACACACTTTCACACTTCGGATGAATCATTTGCGGTTTGAAGAACAAAAGAAAAAACAATAGCTGAATCGGCGTAAATATATGAATCATTACAGACATTCTTACCATAGTTCAATAGCGCCATCCATGGGAATTCGTCTAACTCCGTTTCTTTTCCACTGTAGATCTTGCTGCCGCTTGGTTGATCCCCGCAATCGACTATGCTCGGGAGTAAATCGCTGTTCGCCCTCGAACGTGGCTGAAAACGTGCATCCTCTGTGCAGCAAATAAAGGGCGGCTCCCCGAGGCCATCTGTGCAAGAAGATGCTTGAAGAAACCTGAGATCTTCTTCAGTGAGAGTAGGTCTTAAACGGAGTGCATTGAGCACGGGACACTCTTGCACATTTATACAATAGCCCTTCTTCTGATTTGGACTGATACAACTTGCTAAAGTGGACAATAAAAACTCATTCCAAACTACTGCTGAAGGCTTACACAGTGAACTTACATGCAGCATGGGCAGTGAAGAAAACACTGACTAACAAGACAAATGCTACAAAAAAAATCCCTGTGTTGGAACACATCTCGAGGCGCGCCTCACGACTGACAAAGTTTCGATATTGAAACGCGGGTAAAGTGTAAATCGGCTTGATGATGATTAACTCAATTATATATATGCCTTGAATGCCTTTAAGTAACAGGTTTAATAAATGACTTCGGCGAATATAAAGCGATCTGAGCGCAGTTAACTTATTGGATTGTGCTTCTTGTCGTATCAAGCCTCACGTTGTATCCAAAATTGTGCATTCGACAAGAGGTTTCCGTACGGCTGTTGGGATTGTAAAGGTTCACAAGATGAACTTCTTTAATTGCTACACAAGTTATTCTGTTCTTTCAAATAATATATTTGCATTTGATTATCCCAAGAACATCAAACGTGGAATATCTTGTAAGTTAACATTTGATGGTGCTCATTAGGTTTAGTTTCAGTTGATGTCAGTAAATATTTAAAGACAACTGGTCTAACACTGGCTTACGTCATCTTAAAGGCTGTAAATAACCCTTTCGAATAAAATAAACAAAGCATTTACGAGATTGCCCGATAAAGACCAGGTCTTCTTCTCCCTGCTTCAAATTCAGCCAAAGTTGTTAGAATGTGTTTCTCAAAATTTATTAAGATAATTAAGCGCCAACCAAGATCTGAGTTGATTATTTCTGTGAAAAAGTTAAAAGACCTTATGTCGACAATCATAAGTGAAAATCTTAAAAAAATTTTTTGTTGTCTGTCAAATCTTTGTTTACCTTTTTGTCTTGTCTCAAAGTTTTCAAGAAAATGTGTGAGACATCTTTCGCTCGTATTGAAAAATGACAAAAATAGACACACTGTGGCAATTCTATGAACAATGTACAAAATATCGCTTGTAGTAATTCTAGGAACAATGGACAGAAATCAAAAGAGGGAAAAAAGACTGCCAGTAAAAGAGTAGATAGAAATGATTCATTGTACAGTAGGAAGTCAAACGGAGTACACCTAATTTGGGAAAAGTAATAATAATTTAAAATAAAGGAAAGTTGTTTCAATAACGTAGCTTACAATACCCTGTTTTGACTTATTGCCACAGATCAACCACTCGTGATCAGTGTGCAATTGTTCTCTGACGAGTGGAAGGTACCTACAGTTTAATGCCGACTCCTTACGGCCAATTTGATAATCTTTTTCTCAAATTCTCGTTATACTCGTTGAACATTGTCAGTGACTCAAAAGAGATGGGGCGGTGAAAAGTATTCGACTTAACGGGAATCGAACCGTAGGCGAAAAGTAGGCTCTAGAACGTATGGGTCGACGCATCAACCCACGTCCACCGAGTTGATGGAGTTTTGTTAAAAAGTCAACATATCATTGGTACATTATATAAGCGGATAAATATATCGAAACTAATATGTGGAATTTGAAGTATGTAAGTTGTTCATTAAAGCATTGGCCCCTACGCAGAGTGCCGACTATCGTCTGATAATCGTCCCTTGTTGGCTGTCGACTGTGAATTCTTAAGTTTGGTATTACGACGATATTTGTCGAGAGTTTCTTAGCGATTGCAAATTTCTGATCGCTGTGTGTCTACCGAGAATTCTGGGCTGAAAATGTAAGTATATTTCAGAAAATTGTTTGGGATTGTGTAATGTGAGGTGATCTTAGGGCAAGGCAAGTAATACTGCATTCCGACTGAACGAAACCGTGAGGTCCGGTACTTCTGATTTTAGAAGTAAATATATATTAGGACAATCGAAAAAAGGTGGAACAAATGGATTAAGTCGACAAAATGGATTTATTTATTAATGGAAATATATTAACTGAAATAATTTTTATTTCTGTAAGCAGAAGAGACACATTTGATCGCGCGAAACGAACGCAAAGTTCATTGCCGACACTAAATTTTTTAGGAACTTTGAACACAAAGTATTGAAGTTTGTGGCATTGGCTCTCAGCTTCTGTTGCACACAGCCAACCGAGGGTAAAACTGCTTTTTTTTTTCAATGTAATTTTGGTTTTATTTTATTAAATTTAACTTACATGCTAGACAAAAGAACTTAAAACTAGCCTAAATATCTTAACAATAACTTATTGTATTGATTCCTAACTTACTGACCCTATGCGGGTACTCTAAGCTAATCTAATTAATATATATAATGTGCCTTTCGGCGTATACTTCGTTTTTTTTTTAAGTCTTTACAGACTATCAATGTTACATTTGAAGTACCAAGAAAACTCGAAAAACTTGGCTTAACCTAACTAAATTAAAAACCCTTAAAATACCTTAAAAACTAACTTAACCTAACATAAACCTTAAATTAAATTAACCTAACAAAAATCTTAAAACTAACTTAATTATGTCCGTAAGAGATAGACGTGTGCACCAGGGCGTATATGTTATGTATATGCTTAACATATACATCCATACGCCGTGGTGCACCTTTTTTTTTTGGATTTTTTTAATTTTTTGACTTAAAAATAACTTAATTCTATGTAAGCTCGCCACCATGGTCAACTGTCTCGTCGTTTGGGATAGCCAGCAGCGGCTGAGACCGGTTCCTGTGCAACCACCAGTAAAAGTGCCGTTCTTTGGCACACTCTCTCCTGTCCCGAGCAGAGATTGCTCTACTAAACCTTAGGAGATCGTCGCCTGTCCACTGTTCGGCGTACGACATGGAAGATCAGAGGGCATCCCTCCGCGTCCTGTATTAGGCCAATTTTATCGAGATGGAGGAATGCTTCAGGCCGTTGAGACGCACTCTTTCATGGTACAGAGTGTTTGGATAGTAAGCCCCAAAGATCAGACTATTTGAAGAAATCATAGCTCGTGCAATGTGCCTTCTGATAAGAGTAAAACTGTAACGAATAAGTAATTGCTAAATAGAAAGAATTATTAAAGAGCATAGTTAGAGCTTTTCCCATATTTCCAAAGCGTTGCAAGTATCCCTTAACCGTTTCCTTTTACTCGGGATTTCAAGGAGATCACCTGAGCTCCTCTGTCTGACTCGTTAAATCACAACGCAGCTGATGCCATTATTAATTTTAATTTTGTTTTATTTTAATTAAATAATCACTTTTTTTAATGCTGTAAAGAGAAGCTGTCAAATTGTAAAATATTTACAATATGAACTTGTTCGTTCACAGTGATAGAACTTTCTATCGACAGAGTTACGCAATACCAAAGTGATCTGAGTCGATAAATTTGCGATTCGGTCGATAGTCGACACTCGAAATAGGGGTCGTTGTGCTGCCACGATGTCTCCACAACCCATAACAAGTTTCTGAATTTGATTTCGGATTTACAGTACGTCGACGTTCATATACATAAATATACACTAAAATATGTCACCATACTATTTTTATTGAAATACATTATATCACAACCAGGTGCTTTTGTTCGGGTCTGTGTTTAACACCAGTTCATCGGCGGGCGGGGCACAAGCCTCAGGGATATGATACACGGGATATCGTGGAACAAAATCACTCTTCCCCAGAGGATGTTGATCTTCTTCATTACAATTCGCTGCTGTCATAAAAACAGCTTCTTCATAAGTTGGTGGAGCTGTTAAAAAAATATATATATAAGAATCTACAGAAGTTTAGAACCAGTGCATTCAACTTACAAAGATTTAGATCCGCCGATGACAAAGGATCTGATGGATTCTGCACAGGATCAATGACTGGCAATATGCTGCCGTTCGATACGGTAAATATCTCTTTTTCATCCAAAGGTACGTTGTCCATTTGTGGAGCTGATGCGTCCGAAAACTGAAATTCGCTTGAATGTGGCATTGGCTGTTGCTGAATAACACTTAATAAGGGAACGTTTCCAATCATTAATGGTATAGCAATAATTGGATTCCCGTGCATTCCCTTTAGTTTGAGTTCAACCTCCAATTGATAGGACACTTGAAGAATGCGGCAGAGGTGAGTACACGATGGTGGAGCGGCCGGAACCTGTATAGATTCGTTGATAGTTCGACTGCAACGAGAATTAACAGGGCCAGCTCTTATCTTCGTCAGATTTGTTCGCTCTGTATGGGAATGCATCCTGGGGTGCTGACTAAACATTACTGCTATCATGACGATTGAAATTTTAACATCCGTAACCGGCACATTGCTATCATTCGTCACATCGATTGTAGTATTCAATGTTTGACCGGGCACAAATCCAGTCTGTGGCACTGAAACGGATAATTGTAACGGATTCGATGAGCATGGTCCGCAGCAGAATGTCCTGCTTGTCTGTTGTGTTGCAGGCACCTACAGAAGATGAGCGATGTTAAATAATGATTTTCAAAATAAACACACGATCAGTCGGGCCATTTGCCTACCCTCAACACAGGTGATTGGAAATTTAAGTCAAGCATTTGCAACACAGTGAATCCTCGGGTGTACGTTTGATCAAATTTCCATGGGCGCACAAAGATAACTTTGACGACATACCGTATGCGGCCTTGTCTGCCCTCAATAGATGATGGGCAGTGAACGGGGAGTGCACACGCAAATGTATAAGTGTGCGTCCCAGGTTCTAATTGGACAGTCTGACCTAGAAAAATAGAAGAAATAAATTAGAACCAATTGTAAGTAGGTACTTCCAGTTTACTTACTCTCTTCAGACCCAAGAAGGTAAGTTGTTGAAGCAATGTAATCCTCATGGCCATAATATGTGTGATTATTTCTCTTGTCACCAGTTCCATGGCTTTCAGTCCATCGAGTATCTGCACAGCCCTTAATTGTTAGTGCCAAGCCTGTATTTAAAGAAATATGAGAGAATTGTAAATACATTTTGCGGGTGTTTGTGTGGTGGGGATTCTATAAAATACAATAACGAAGATGCAACTGTGTATACGCAGTGTCTGTACCCAGTTTTGCCACCCGCTCACAGTTTCCTCCTTGGGTCAGTAAGTCTTTCGTACATAAGCTAATTTTTTTAAAAGACTGTCATAAGTGTTCAGCGACAATGAGTCGAAGAAACCAGATAACTACCGGTGTCCGGAAGTGGTACAACTTCCAAACTGGTATCCGACATTAAATGGATTAATAGAAAAAATAAATAAAAAATAAAAACTGTATGCTTACAGTTCATCCAATGGTCAGTATTTGCAAAGATGATGACCATTGCTATCTAACACATGCTAAAAGATAAAAAGTTTGTAATGAAAAGTAGCAACGTAGCATTTACGGCCTTTGACATTAAACAGGTCTGCAGCAGAGCGCAGCTGGCGCACCGACATTCCCTGCATATATTATGGCCTTCATACCGCACTGTCTAATATTTAACGACCTGCAGAACAGGTCGGATGTCCGAAGTAATTAATATCTTCATGCAACGTTACCTCTGTAAAATGGATTGATTTAAGCACGAGGGGAAGTTAAATACAATATTTTATGGCTTACGATTCTCTAATATTAGAATTATTAATTCGATTTTATAATTCAAGAGCGCATATCGGATGCGTAACATGATTTCAATTTACTCCTCCTTTGTGATAAACGAAGTGAAAACCAATAATCCGGTCGTTGCGCTATTTATACTGATTTCAGAAAGGCCTTTGTCTTTGTTAATCGCTCACTGCTGGTTAACAAACTTAAAATCTCCGGATTTTACTCTCACTTCCCTTACTGGATATCGTATTTTCTTTTAAACAGAACTGAATCCACCGAAATCGGAAACCCCTTATCCAAAAAAAAGAAAATGTATTCCGGTAGTTATGTGTTTGCGGATGTTATGCATGTTTTGGAAATCATCAAATGACTGGTTTTTACTACAGTCTGATACGACCTTGAATGGTGCATAAATAACGACCTAAATCTAAATTTGAAGCAATGTCATTCAATGTCAATCAGCACTTGCTCTCCAATTTAGTTATTCTATTATCTCAGAGCCCCTTATTATTTATAGCCAATACAGTATAATAGAGCCTCGCTAGTCCGGACACTTCAGTAGTCCGGACACCTCTATATTTCGGACACTTTCAAGATGTTCCCTCTATAGTCCGGAAAGTGTATTAAAATATGTACATATTTTGACTCTGTTGTATGTTTATACAATTATTGGAATTCAACTACTCGTTGTGTAGCTTGCAGTCCTCTCTAGAGTCTAGTCTAGACTTTGTGCCGATGCAATTTCAAAGGTTACGTAGATGTCTGTTGAATTTCCTTGCTCTGTTGAATGTAGTTCATGGCGAGCCTTCTCAGTTGCTTATGTGTTCATTATTTTGAAGTACTTTTAAGTATAAGACATATTTTTTGTGATTCAGGTTAGTATTTCTCACTGAAAATTGCTTTAGTTTTCTTTTTTGTCTCTATAGTCCGGACTTTTCGAATTGCGAAACTATAAGCGTCCCGACTATCGTGGCTGTACTGCATTTTCAAAGATTTGGGAATCTTGTGGATAAAATAAATAAATAAATGTAAATGAATGTATGGTTGGTCGTAAACAATTCAACTATAGAACAAATGAGAGGGAGTGTTATTGAACCTATCACCGGCTGTGTCATAGGTTCTGAATACAAGTGCTTCGATCCTAAGTCTTGACCAACAAGGTCAACTTAAATAAGATATACCAACATGTAAAGTGGGCCGATGTTGAATGTGAACCATACCTAAACGTCGAGTTTGTTTCTGCATTTCATTTGACATTTCTCAATTTCAGAATAACTCAATTTGAACCATGGAAAGATACACAATCGAGCAACACGTTCAAGTTATTCAGGCTTATTATGAAAATGGGCGTTCAAAGCAAAATTCATATCGTGCACTTCGTGATTTTTTCGGTCTATTTAATCGTACAAATGTGCGTACAATCGGAAAAATCGTGCAAAAACCGGGTCTGTAGGAGATGTGAAAACACCAGTGCACGCTCGTACAGCTCGTACTGCAGAAAATATTGCTGCTGTTCGCGATAGTGTGGCTGAAGAACCGTCCACCTCAAGTCGTCGTCGTGCCCAACAATTGCACCTCTCACGCTCGTCGTTGATGAACATTATGCATAAAGACTTGCATTTACACGCTTACAAGGTGCAGGACAACAGTGGATGATCAATTTTCGAAGCAAATCATCTTCAGTGATGAGGCAGTGTATTCGTCAATAAGGGCCGTATTTTTTCCAAAATGAGGCCGGTCAGGCAGTTACTGTAAATGGTGTTCGCTATTGTGAAATGATAACGAACTTTTTATGGCCCGAATTGGAAGATATGAATGTGGACGATATGTGGTTTCAACAGGAGGGTGCCACTTGCCACACAAATTTAATGGCCGTGTTATCTCACGTGGTGGCGATGTCAATTGGCCGCCAAGATCATGTGATTTGACACCGTTGGATTTTTTTCTTTAGGGTTATTTGAAAGAAAATGTGTACGTCGATAAGCCAGCAACAATTCAAGAGCTAATGGATGAGATAATTCGGCACATTAACGGCATAGAACCTCAATTATGCTTCAGCGTCATCGAAAATTTGGACCATCGGATGGAGGTGCGCCGCCGAGGTCGCGGCGGCCATTTGGCCGATAGTTTGTTCCATACATAATTGAACCATACCAATATTATCCTAATACAAAGAAATGACAATAATTTCGTAAATAATTTGTGTTTTATTCAAAATCAACATCGGCCCTTAAAATTTGACCACCCTCTAAATGTAATTTGATTCGAAGCCATATTGTGCCACTTGTTTTTTCTACTAATGGTAAACGTAGGAATTTCGTCTTATTCCTTCCGAAGCAAACCTCTATTTGGCCCGATAATCTTTCACAGTTTCTGTGCGTACGGTAGAGGCAGCTCCGACCCTAAGGACATGTCGCTGTCAGTATCGAGGACATTTGTTTGGCTTAACAGAGCAATGGCCGCTCGCAGTATTAAAGAGTATACCAGTGACTGGCCTTTTTGGAGCAATATTGATGATTACATCATAACGAGTGGTGGTCAAATTACTTAGGA
The DNA here is from genome assembly GCA_905231855.2 of Eristalis tenax. Taxonomy (NCBI): domain Eukaryota; kingdom Metazoa; phylum Arthropoda; class Insecta; order Diptera; family Syrphidae; genus Eristalis; species Eristalis tenax. The sequence continues at coordinate 117,371,178 of HG993124.1, forward strand.
ACGAGGCTTCTAAGGAATATTTAAAAAACATGTTACAAAGGATGTCCGAAACTTTTAACTAAAGAATCAGTCGAAAATGGTACACAGTGAATCAGTGCAAAGGTCATAGCAAAGGAAGAAAGTGGATACCAAGTAGCTTATCTACGCAAAAAATAATGAACACATAAGCAGCTGAGAAGGCTCGCCATGAAATACATTCAACAGAGCGAGGAAAGTCAACAGACATCTACGTAACCTTGGAAATTGCATCGGCACAAAGTCTAGACTAGACTCTAGAGAGGACTGCAAGCTAACGAGTAGTTGAATTCCAATAATTGTATAAACATACATACGAGTATGTAGAACAGAGTCAATACATGTACATATTTTAATACACTTTCCGGACTACGTAAAAGTGGTGTCCACTCACTGTGCAAAGTGGATTACATGGGAAGTCTAGTTTCAAATACGCTTTTCACTATCTCAACATTAATAAACCTTTGATACTTTGTGCTTAAAATTAAGATAAAACCTTGAAAGGGCTATGGGAAAAATGTCATGGCTGTACTATTATAATGCTAGCTTAACGGCGCAAGAAGTAAAAAATGATCCACTGTCACAACCTTTACCCAATTTGGGAAAATAGGCAACATCGATTGATCAACATTCAACAAATAGAGATAACAGAATTGATAGCTACCTTGAGCTTAAACATCAGTCTCGCTCAGCATCGCAAACACGGTACAAATGATAAACATCCTCGACTAAATGCACAGACCAAGTGCAGTGTTGTTGTGATATTGCGGAAGAATCATACAATCCTTGCTTGCACTGATGGGGATTGGGGTTCAAAAAGATCAGGAGTTCAAAGTTAAATCATGCAGATCACACATACATGCTATCTTTGGGATAGTGGCCAGAAGGGCTAGATGCAAAGGCGTAAGTGTTTATTTGGTAGAGGGTAGGTGGGCAAGTGGCTAGGGGGCTAGTGCGGGTATTGGCTTTGGGAAACAGGGAACTGCCCCGTAAAACTTAACTTCTGTCGACTCGAAGCCTATGGACCAATATATATGTTAAAGAGAACGACACGAATGGCGATGGCAACGATAAAGCCAAATCATAGAAGTTGAATTTGACAGCAGAAATTTCATTTGCCTGGATTAAACCAAGGCAAATAATGAAAAATACGCAAGAAATCTGAATACAACCATGACCGTATTTATCTGCAAACTGCATCCGTCCTGTCATCAATCCGTCACGACTCACAAGAGGAGGAGGTGCTTAAATTTACGAATTAATACGAGTAATAATCATAATTTGGTTGGCGCAATAGCCCATTTAGGACCAGGTCCCAGCTTCTTCAGCAAACATTTGCGTTGTGCGTGCTATTGTTCTCCCGCGAGTGGATAATATTGTATATGCCGACTCCGAACGGCCAAGTTTTGAGAAGCATTTTCTAGACAATTATCCATTTGAGAGCGTTTTCTGTACTCTGACTCGAGTGGTGCTGTGAAAATTGCTTCGTCGTACCGGGAATCGAACCATAACACCGTAGCGACTACATGTTTTACCAATTACTGCATATTATTCAAATTTGCCAAAGATGTGTTCATTGTTTGGGACTATTCAAAGTTAAGTAACGCAACCAACACACTCAAACGACTCATCGACAGACAAGACAGTAGCTGAGGGAAAACAGAATATTAAACTAAAAATAAAAGCATAACTAATCAATGAATCAGTCACTAAATCTCTAAATTTACACTCTTCAGATTAGATAAGATAAACACTCTGAGTCACATCTATCACATTCCACAAATTGTTAGTTTCTGTCTGTTTAAAATATGCCACCAATGCACAAATATCTACATAATTAGTAAGAATGTACCTTTAACAATTTTGAGTTTATCCGTCTTGATTATTACACTTCCGGAAACCATTTGTCCAGCAAAATAGGTTCCGAGTGGATTTTGGTCAAAACTAATTTCACATGTAACAACCATCTTTAGTTTGAGCACCTCTTAAAAGTACAGCAATACAACAGAACCTCGCAATTAGCTGACAGGAACTAAACATTGTTTGGTTTCTGATTACTTTCGCGACTCGCAACTGTTTCGAAATAATCGAATTATATTGTGTACTGTTGAGGTAACAAAGTCTTATCATTGCCAGAGATATGACCACATACGATAGTGTGTACAAAAAGAGCACGTGATTATCGGTAAAGGTAAAGTTTAACTTTTTATCTTTTGCACCGAAAAGTTGATACTTAAAATTGGTATGGTAGTGCAGATGCGTGTGAGCTACGAGAATGGTGATTGTGGGTAGAAACTTGCGACATGATGTGCATCTGAGGGGAATTCCCTGCAGAAATCGAAAGTAAAGAAAGAAACAACGCAGTACTCCTCACACGGATTTTTTGTGTACGTGTTTCTGTAGGACTGCAGCCTTCAAATATCTTTATTTTATCTGAACATTTCAGGTATAGACTGCTTCTTATCTTTGAGGTTTTTTTGAAGTAAATAGTATTATAATGTTTTTTTTAGTAAATATCAGAGAGTCGAAGACTCTTTAGGCCGGCGCAATGCTACATGGCTGAGTCACCTTAGGCCGTTTACTACCGGCTTGGCTCAAGTTGAGGTGCAACAATTACAGTTCGTGCTTGAATCTTCTCCTCCAGATGTCCGACGTAAACATTACAAAAGATCGCCCGTATGTGCGTATGGGAGTTCAATGACTTTCTTTGGGACTATCAATGCTTCTGCGTCGTACAACAAGACTGGGATGATCAATATATAATATACACTAAACTGATCCTTCGAATGATAGCTCTAATCAATGGCATCTGGATGTATACATAAACACATAACACTTGACTAGGGTTATTCTGTGTTTTATCTCAGTGCCTAAGTTGTTCGTACTTCCTACCAGAAATGAAGCATTATAGAGATGCCCAATTTTATAGCTGATCGAAACCTAGTCCATCGACGAATTTAAGAAGCTTTTTGACAGTTATTCATGAATTTTTGACAGTTACTCACGAAATAACGTAAAAAACGATATAAAAAATGGTTGTCAAACATTTTAAGGGGCAAGAGAGGTAGATGTCGGGCATCTCCATCATACTTCATTTCTGCTTCTTACTGCGGCGCCGATGTAGACATCAATGTTTTGTGGAATTTCTTGAGGACAATGACAATGTTTCGGTATCCTCTCGTTCATAAACAGATCCAGTTTAGCCGCTTCTGCGTTCGCTGTGCTCTGCCAATCACGTCAATGTCATCAGCGTATGTTTACGGAGTTCTGGAAGGTCGTGCCTCTAGTATTGGGGTATACCTACGTGTTGCACGATCTTCTCAAGATGTGATGTAAACGAAGTCACACGACAGCGCGTTCTCTTTAGTCTTTCTTTAACATAGAAGGCCGCGGTGTGTTGGGGACAATTTATGGTACTGCGACTACAGGAATAAGCAGGAATACATTAATAAAAAATATTGATTTAAGCAACCTGAAGCAAAGATTCTAGTTTAATCGAGCAAATCGTCCCCTTTCTGCGACTCTTATTGTATATACATTTTGAATAGAATTCGGCTTCGTATAGCTACGACATTACTGAGAAACTCTAGAGAAAGGATACAGCTTATATTGTGTTCGATTGAAGGAAACCATTCGATTATTATTTTCCTCGAAAATATGTACATATGCTTTATCGTTCACAGTCAGAATCAACTTCACAGTGTAATTTTCAGACGGGCAATTGTTATTGATCAGTGTCAATGTACCAGTCAAAGTCTAAAAAATGAGTAATTACAAAGTACATACAAAAAGACAATTTATATCAGTCGTTTAACTGTGAAAAATCACATTGATTGAGCTGATTGAAAATTACGAAAAATATTTACTTTCTGTTGATGTAATTTGGGGAAGAAATAAAATCTCAAAATCATCCCTGTTTCTTTTCTTATTTGAACCAGTCTCAAAACGTTAATTTTAAAGTGATTTCGTAAAACCCTAAATTTTGAGTGCTCCACAGAAGGCGTAATTTTAAATCAATTAAGGAGAAACCCCAAACATTTGTATGAACAGCGATTATATTTTTATTGTCTGAGATAAGTTAAGTAATAAAATGTGTGATAATTATTTCGACAGTTTTTTTTCCCCGAGTAACTGCTCTGATATTCTCCTCCAGAGAATTCACCATGAATCATTGTCGGCGTATTGGAGTACACTTTGTCTTTTAAATTTGTCTGAGGAGAAAGTCAAACTCACAGTCTCGACGAATATGTCGAGTGTGTACACATCAGAAATTTAGTATTATACTTCATTTCTGGTGCATATGTAATTAAAGTCAAGGAGTTACATTCGAATTCCACGCATTGCCAAAATACTAAGAACCAATCAAAAGGTTAACAAAGCAAAACGAAAATGAGCTGTGAATCATATTTTTAAGAATATTTGCTTTAATATTCTCATAAGTCAATATATATGTACATACTTAAGAACAAGTTACTTAGCCTAAAACATACATCCTACCCCCATATATACGTGCGTACATACACATCTATTGCCTATCTTGTGTACCCAAGTACGGGAACTGTGCACTGTAAACCGGATATCTGGGCAAGTATCTCTCAAAAAAAGTATCCTCTCCGTCATTCTGAGGAGCCCCCCGGCCGAATGGTTCCATGTAAACTGCTTCTTCATACGAGGGTGGTGCTATAAAAACGTTTCAGAGAATTATGTGAAATGGAAACAGTGAGAATCATTCCAAATAGCCACTTACGGAGTTCATAATTTAAGTTAGATTCTCGATCTGGTGTCGCATGCCTTAAATTTGCAATCAGGGTTTCTTCAGAAATATGTGTGGAGCCAGCAACTAATGGAATGTTGCCAATAGTAATGGGAATTGAAACAGATGGAGATATATGTGGTGCCTTAAGTTTTGCAATTATTTCAACCTCATAAGTGATTTTGATAATTTCGCACAGGTCCTCGCAGGTGGGTGGTGTTGGTGGTACTTGAATTTTATCTTTTATTTCAAAATGATCATTTTCAGTGACAATGAATCTACTTCTAGCGATCGCGATTTTTTCGGATTTTGTGCTGACGCGCGTTCTTACTCTATAACACGCTATAAGATTTAAGGCAATTCTCAGCTGCTGTACCCTAGTGAAGCTGTGATTAAACAACCTTGCTGCTACATGAATGAATTCACCAGGAACATAACCGGTTTGTGGAAGATCCATACAGAGTATAAGCGGTTTTGACTTGCACGGTCCACAGCAAAATGTCTTAAATACTTCCATGTTAGTTGGAATCTGCAAATAAGAACGTTACATAAGGGTACCGTTTAGTATTGGAAAACAATTTAACCAACTCACCATTAAATTAGAAGAGTGATTCAAGTCCACGATGTTCACAACGTTAAATCCCATAGAATACGACTTATTGAACTTTCTTGGACGTACGAGAGTTATCTTAACCGCATAATGAACGCGTCCATAGTTTCCCTTAAATGAAGACGGACAATCTATTGGCAGAGGACATTCAAACTCATATGTGTGTACACCCGGATCAAGATTGCACTCTAGGCCTAGAAAGACGATCAAAAGTTAGTATGTAATTGTTTATATTATGTAGGTACATTTTTTGTATTTGTAATATTTTCTACTTCAGTTTGTTTACCTTTTGTATCGATACACTCTGTAACGGTGTCAAAATAGTTTATTTCATCGCTATGAGTATCAGAAGAAGAGCTTGTAGTTCCGTCAGAATTTGTTGTCGAGCTCGTTTCACTCCACCTCACCTTGGCGTAACCGCGTACTCTCAGCGTAACACCTAAATAATTGCGTTTCCGTAAATAAAACTCATTTCAATAATTATTTGTAATAATTGTAACCTTTCACAGGAACAGACTCATCTAATTTAACTATTGCTGCACCCCTCACTACTTGCCCAGTGAAGAACATTCCAAAGGGGTTCCCTTCATATTGGATTTGAAAATGAATACCCATGGTCAATGCGTTCTGGAAGACGACTGAGACTAGTATTGCTTATGTTAAGATGCATAGCCTCGGTATGCTTATCTGGAAAATTGTGCAGTTTCCTCTGAAATCTGGACTGTGTGTGTTTACAAGTTCATCGCGGAATTCCTAAACAATGCGAAAATAACAAAATCACCGCTTGCCATATGAGTAAAAATTTAAAAACAAAAAACCCCTCTTACGAAGTACCTATGTACATACATATGTATGTTCAAGGAATGGTTTTTCACTGAAGTCAACATGATTGCGAGCTGAACATAATTATTGTAGTTATCGATAACCATTACTTTTCTGAGAATAGGCGTGGAAACTATTTCACATTGGATTAAAACCATAAAATGTAGGCACTTAGCAACTAATATTTTAAATATATGTACATACAAAGTGTTAGCAACTATTGCTCTTAGTTAAAGCAGTGCAAAACGTCGGACTAATGAACTGTTCTCAGTTATGTATGGAGGAAAACAGAATGCTGAAAGCAATATGCTTCAGCCGGTTTCAATTGGCAGATTCTAAGTCATTAATCAGAAATGCAATAATTGCTTAAAACAGCAAACTCAACCCTATTTCTAATTTTACTGGAGTGTACCAAATCTCCCTATGAAATATTATATTGAGCTCACATTATTGTCAAGGAATAACTAAGTCAATATGCACCACTATTCAAGTCGTCGTTGCAAGATAGACACCAGGAAGTTGAAGCGCTTTCACTAGGCGATAATGTGAACCGGCTGGTGTATTTATATACATGAGACGTAAAAGAAGAATTCTGCTGCATTTCATTTATTAAACAACAAATACTATTTGTTGATGGAGTCATCAGTAATTTTGAAAACAAAAACACTTGTTCGGCCAAATGTCAGTGTCGTCTGACAGATGTCAATTTCAAATGCAAGGTGGAAACACATGCAGAAAAGCCGCTGTACACAGGTTAACACCTAACCTACACAGGTTAACACCAGGTGCACTCAAGTAGTGCTACCATGACTGGCGTGAAGGCGTGAGTGCAGCACATATATCGGTGATAACTCGTCGTTGGCATTTAAGTCTAAGTGCTGCCCTCACAGTTGACTATAATATTTTAACCATCAACATCTTTGAGGACAAAATGAGCAGTCACCCCACGGGCAAATAAAGCTAACCAAAGGGTGGTTATTTCTGGATGTTATGGCGTTTCGACAATAGCTTTTTTTTTTATTTTCGATTCGCTTTATTAATTTTTGTCACAAATTATGTACTATTAGAGCATAAACAGGATTTATACTAACACATACTTACACTTCTTCAAACACTTTGGAGGTTTCGCATTGTAGGAGAGTTTACTCGAAATTGATGAACAGCGTGAGGGCGCTGAAGAAACAACTGGTGATGGTGGAGCTTGAGGTGAAAGCGTTGGTGACGATGGAGCTAATTGCATGCTTGAAAGAAGTGACAATGGACGACCTTTTTGGTTGGATTTCTTGCGATACGTTAAGTGGATCGTATATATATTGCATTCAGATATAGCATTTTCAGCGATCAAATGTAAAACCAGTTAAAGGTTTTGTTTTTATTTTATACTTAGTACACAAAGCAAATTTATTATTGTACGTCCGTTGCCAATGTTGCCTATAAGCGAATAAAATCATATATTCTTATTGGCAACATCAGACAGAGAGAAGACAATAACGTTGAAGATGATATAGAAGACGGAGAAAACAACTACATATTCGGTCTATAACTTATTAGTGCGGTTTTTTCGTCTGGTCGCACATTCCGGCCGTTTTTCGGGTACTGCTCTCTTCAAACGGATTAAATGTGTTCGGTAGCGTTGTCCATTGATGGTTTCACCCAGTTTCAGCAGCTCATAATACAGCACACGCTTCTCATCCCACCAAAAACATAGCATTACCTTCGCGCCATGGATATTCGGCTTTGCCGTTGATTTGGCTGGTTGGTCAAGCCAAAATCACCACTTTTGGCACTTTCGCTCAGTTTACCATAAACTTCCACCAAAATACGATAACTTTCGGCAGCTGTTTTCTTCATATTAAAGTAATGAAAAAGAACTCCCGCAAAAACACTTGGACAAAGTTCAACATATTTGAGTGAAAAAAAGTTATTGTTGTTTACGCTTCAAATGAATGACATAGACTAAAATGACGAACAATGACAGTAGCTTTCCAACGCATGTTCCAATGGAATAATACAAGTTACGCCATCTCTTAGCAAACCGCAGGAATAAGTTATATACCCAATGTATGTACATGTACGTTCCGAAGGTATTTCATGTATTTGTTGGGTATTCACAACATCTCAAGTATATTTTAGGTTGTATAATAAAATTTTAATATTATTTACAAACAAGAGTTCGACTTTTCAAAGTGCAAACATAAGTAAATTTATTGCTGGTCTTGTGTAGCTCCGTACGGAAACTGTGGACTGTAGAATGGGTATCTGGGCAAGTATCTCTCGAAATGAGTATCAGTATTTTCCTCGTCCTTTTGAGGTACAACAGTACTGAGTGGTTGCATGAAGAGTGCCTCTACATATGAGGGTGGCGCTGTAAAACATTTCAGAAAAATACTTTATCCTGTGGAATGCAAATCGTGAAGATAATTGAGAAACAAAAACTTACGAAGATCGGCATCTAAATCAGTCTGTTGGCCAGGCATGGCTCCATTTCTTAAATTGGCAACCAGCGTATCTTCAGAAATGTGCGCCGATCTTGCAACTAATGGGATGTTGCCAATTGTAATTGGAATTGAAACGGTTGGCGGTATGTGTGCCCCTTTTACTCTTGCCATTATTTCAACTTCATATGTTATTTTGAGAATTTCGCACAAGTCCTCACAGGTGGGAGGTGTTGGTGGTACTTGAATTTTATCCTTTATCTCGAGGGTATCCTTATCAAATCCGCCAAATTTGCTCTTGGCGATAGCAATTTTCTCAGTCTTTGTGGTAATACGCGTTCGTGCTCTATAGAACGCTACAAGATTCAACGCGATTCTCAGTTGTTCCACCTTGGTGCTGCTGTGATTAATAAATTTCGCATTTACATGAATGAATTCACCAGGGGCATAGCCGGTTTGTGGAATATCCATACACAGTACTAGAGGTCTTGATTTGCACGGTCCGCAACAAAATGTCTTAAACACTTCCATTCTAGTAGGAATCTAAAAAATAAGAAATTCATGCATGTGCCTTGTAGAAAAAGTCAAGTCAGTACTTACCATTAAATTAGAGAAGTGATTCAAATCGACGACTTTGACGACGTTGAATCCCGTGGAATAGGATTTATTGAATTTTCTCGGTCGCACAAGAGTTATTTTGGTCTCATAGCGAACACGCCCATAAGATCCCTCAAATGATGAAGGACAATCTAATGGCAATGGGCATTCGAAGTTATATGTGTGTATGCCCGGCTCAAGAATGTGCTCTAAACCTAAAAAGATTTAACGATTTAGTTTTATACTGAAGGGCGGTTTGTTAGGTAGGCCTGTAAAAGTAACGACAAATTGAGTACCTAGTTACAATCTGAAGTTTTTTCAGTTTTTAGTTTCTATCTGAATGCTCGTGCCTTTAATATCGTTACTAGTTACTTTCGTTACTTTCATCAAAATTGCTATATTTATGTTCAAATTTATACTTCTGATTTTATACCCTCAAATAGGAATGTTTTTTTTTTTTTTTTCACGGCAATTAATATCGCGGATGAACATGGCTGACGCTGCCTTACGCCTGAAACTTAAGGCTTGCAAGCCTATTATTTTACATGTATCGCCATATTTAGGGAGTTCTTCGAAGGAATGCAATTTACGGACAGCATATCTCGTGAAATTTTTGTGTACTCTTTCGAATCTGAGTTCTTGTGTATCATCCGGGGAATCCCAAATGATGGAAGAATATTCTACATACGGTCTGACTAACGAACAATAGATGGACTTAAGACTAGTTATATCCCGAACTGTTTCTTTTCAGAAAACAGCTCTAGTCCATTGTGCTTGCACCAATCTACTAGTGAATCGATGTCCAATTGGAAATTATTACAGTCAGTTAAAGTATTTATTTTGTTGTATTCAATGTTGACAATTATGTGCTATCAACATGTGAAATGAAAATATGAATATCTTATTATTCGCTCATAATGCAAGGTGATCATATTAAAGACAACACGTCGTTGACACAAAACGTTGCAAGCATACATACTTAAACGAGGATACTGGACACATATTTTCAATCGCATTCCACACACAATATTCTGAATACTATCTATTCATTCAAGAGAGGTAAACCGATACCATATCCACACAACTTGGAAAGGGTAACCCATCAAACCATACCCATAAGTGTGTATACCATTGTGCGCACACAAAGTCACAACAGCAATCTGCTTTCGCATCAAAACCAGTATCAAAAGCAGGACACCACGCATGGGTTTCGTTTGATGGCATACCGTGTTGTGTGTGTACGATTTGTATCGCTCGTATGTCCATGCGAGTATACCAAACCATGCTAGATTGAACGTATCGATGTCGGTTTCCACGTTGTAACGATACGATAATAGGAACGATATTCATTGAGGAGAAACATTTCGTTACATGGTACTTTATTGAAATGTACAATCCCCGACACAACTTCTGTCTCACAGTTTTTAGTACGTTTGAAGCTGTAAAGAGTATTAGCTGTTTGTAGATGCTATGAACACTTCTGAAAAGGCATATAATTAAAGGTCCCATACACTAGGGAGAGAAGACCAGAACTTTCAACACAAGTGATCTCCATTTGCTACAATGGTGAACTTCGCTTTATCAGAGTTATAATATACAACATGGATGGGGCTACAGCCCACAGAGGGCCAGGGCCCAGCTTCTCAGCAACCATTCGTGTTGTGCGTGCTATTGTTCTCTCATGAGTGGAATTGACCTATAGTTTTATACCGACTCCGGCCAAGTTGAGAAGCTTTTTTCTAGACACTTATTACTCTTTGAGCATTGTCAGTGACTCGAAAGAGGTGACGACGTGAACATTATTGTTGGTCGTACCGGCCGGGAATCGAACCCATGCAGCGTAAGAGTGGAGGCACGTACCAACACTGCCACGGCCGCCGCTGTTACCAGAATTAGTACTTTAAAAAATTCACATTTTTCTGGTATATGAAGACAGACATTTTACATTCCTTCTTATTGATTCGAGCAGAGGCCAAAAAGGCAAGCAGACGCATGTGAGTGGCATCGAGTGGCTAGTGCAATTTCCCAGAGAGGTCAGTGGCGTAGCGTGGGTTGGGCCCACCCGGGGCAGACCCAATTCATGCCGCCCCTACTAATTTGTTCACACACACATTTGTCTACGGTTTCAACGAGCTATACCTACACAAATGTCGGTTAGGTTAGTAGTTGAAGTGGTTCACTGCTGTTCGAAAAGATAGTGACCATACTTATGTCAGCAGTATCTCCCACCGTATGCGTGTATCCACTTTTTCAGGAGAGGTACTTTATCAGTGAGGTACAGCGTACACAAGACCAAGTGAAGATCAGTTGACAGTTCAACCCTTCTCTTCACACGAACGCCACAAACTGTCCGTTTCACACACGATGGTACCACAAAGAAATCCATGTGCCTGTGCATTTATGGATCCCATTGCGTGGAAAGAAAGTGTTCATTATGGACATGCCATTTGCACAGCAAAAAACCAACAACTTCTCTCCGTTCGCGTTCTGATGAATGGATCGTCGTTCCTCCCAATCACACTCCCCCATGTCGATACATCCACATGATGATAGAAAATACCTGGCAGCTTCTTAAACTCGCTCGATATCCTTTCCTATAAGCGATGAGACGTTCTATGTGCCTATCCTTAATCGATGCCGTTGTCCGTTGCCTTTTGACCCCCGCACGCACTTGTGACTGGCACTAGCGTGACATCCCCCACTGACGGGTTGCTCGTAGTTCCTTCGGGCTAAGCCTAACCGGCTGCCGACGGGACAAGCCGGCCACCAAACGCTCGCATACTGCCACCATTCAGGTCTGGCTCCAAATGGTGCCCAGGCACACCAGGGTAGGCATTATTCGAGGCCAACTTATTTCTTAGTGTCATGAGGATGGTTGCACTTCGTTAGCCAGGGTTGGGTTGTATGAAAACAAACTCGTACACCCCAAACCTGTTGTCCGTCAAGAGTGGAAGGGACCTACAGTTTATGCCGACTCCGAATAGCCAATTTGTGAAATTTTGTCCAGACAATTATACTGTTTGAGTATTGTCAGTGAGTCGAAAGAGGTGCAGTCGTGAACATTATTTTTCGTCGTACCAGCTGGGACCTGGCAGGCAGACCAGGCAGGGAGTTTCAATTGCGTAGGGGTGGACGCACATAATCACAATGCCACCACTTTTATTTTCATTAGGACATTTAAAAGCATTACTTCTTTTTTAATTTTATGCAATTTGCGTATTTAAGCGTGTCTATTAGATTTTTGTACTCGGTCGGATGTCTCCAGTTGAATGGGACAATCCGTATCCGTGCATCGAGGAACCGATCGAACTAGAGAATCAGTTCAGTTTCGCCAACTCGTTGTGGTTTACGATCGGTGCTCTCTTGCAACAGGGATCAGAAATTGCCCCGAAGTATGTATGCTCATGTAGTGATTTTGTATTTTTTTTTAATTTTTCAATAGGGCGCCTTCAACAAAGGCTGTTGCTTCGATCTGGTGGTTCTTTACGGTAATTTTGGTATCGTCGTATACGGCCAACTTGGCGGCTTTCCTCACGGTCGAGTCGCTGAGCACACCAATCGAGAGTGCCGAGGACCTGGCAGCGGGAGAAGGAAATGTAATGTACGGCGCTAAGAACGAAGGCATTACTATTAAGTTGTTTGAGGTAAGTTTTTGATGATTTTTCCCATTTTATCATACGGTCAAGTTCGTAAAGGTATCTTAAGGCGGCCCATGCACTGTACTGAAGAGTGTCCGGTGTGTGGGCCAGGTATTTTTAGCATGCATAAAATTTAAAGAATGGTAGTAAATCGATTAGTTTTTGCCCAGTGGTGAGTCTGGCACTGGATATGTGTGGTCTAGGTGGGACGGGCTGGATTGATTAAGGAAACAACCTTGCAGGTGATAAACTGATCATAATTGATGGGATTACCGAGGTATCAGCGCCACTCACATTACTCGTAGCGCTGTCCTTCATCGTCGAACTCCAATGAAGAGCAGAGGTGTGGGCGCATTTGTGTGACGTCTGTGGCGAATTGTCGGTCTATTATGGGTCTCAAGTCCAAAGAATTATGAACGATTTCCGTTATATACCCGAGGTTCTAGGTGAATGTGTATTGCATTGATAAGGTCGTAATAAGTGCCTTAAAATCGTAAATTATATAACAGCCGAGTCCCCAATGGGATTCCGGGTGTAATTTTAAAAAAGTGTTGGTTTATCATCCCAATCAAATTTATTTCAACCAATCGCTAACAACGGGGTAATCTTCAAATAAAGGGAAGTGTTCTTTTCCAAGCCCTATTTGTTCATATACAAAACCATTTAAGGCGCGAAAACTAGGAAACTATGTATGAAATTACATATTTTTAACTAGTTGTACCCTGCCACGCTGGGACACACGCTGGGAACAACGAAACAAAGCATGTGTTTCAAAAATGAACAGCTCCAAATTGCCGTCCCTTAGCAAATTGCCTCCTGAGGCCTTGCCCCCTTGCCACCCCCCCCGTTACGCCACTGCATGATGTATCAATTTATGGTTCGCATATTTGTATTAAATTTATAGCCACAATTAAGATCAATCAATGTTTCAATGTAATATGTAAATTACTTCCTAACAGAAAATAAAATATGAATTTCCTTCGTGCACAAAAACCATGTAAAATGAGTTTCTAACAAAGCAAATGTTAGACACTTTAAGAGACATTTATCCTTTTTTTTTGTGACGACGAATGAAGTAGCCAAAGTCAGGGCGACACGAAATCGAACATTCATAAAATCCCAAGATGTACATATGTATGTGAAGTGAATAATTTTCGATATGCCTTGCTAGGTTCTTTCCCCGAAACTTCCACATATGTACGTCCAGCTTTTTTGCAACATTTCCCTTAATTTAGAACTAACTACATATCACAATGGATTCAAATATTACCTTTGGTTTCAATGCACTCTGTTACGGTGTCAAAATACTCAATTTCATCACTATGAGTATCAGAAGTAGTACTTGTGGATCCATCAGAATTTGTTGTCGAAGACGACTCATCCCACCTCACCTCTGCATAGCCGCGCACTCTCAGCTTAACGCCTAATGAAACAGTTGATATTTATGTACATGAGACGTAAAAAATTAGCAATTTATGATTTTCTTACCTTTCACAGGAACTGACTCATCCAATTTAACTATCGCTTGTCCCCTCACTACTTGTCCGGTGAAGAACATTCCGTGTGGATTTTCTTCATAATGAATTTCGAAATGAATACTCATTTTTTAAGTTTTTTCTCTCACTGGCGGCGGTTGGCGTTTGAACGCTTGAGGAGTTGATGGCAGACTAATGCGTTCGGTAAATTGTTCGTTCTCTCCGTTGGTTTTCTTATCTAGCAGTTAAGTACTAGCTCTTTTCCTTTATCTGAAATCCCGAGTGTTTACAAAAACACAAGCATTTCAAATCACACAGTTTTTGTGTAAGACGCATTCGTATGATATGAGTAAGGCTGCCAAAAGCTGCCTGATAAAAAAGTCTAGTGAAACAAGAGGATACATGCGTTCCTAACAAAGTGACTAACAAAGTGTGCACTCAATGGGCAATTTTATATGGTAAGTTTCAACTTAGACGAGTATGATTCATAGGTTTGTTTTGGACGCATATAAACGTGGTTATAGGATCTGCAATAGCTTGTGACCTGGACTATAAATAACTCTTGAAATAGCTGAATTGATTGGAATTCTCAAGTGTTTTCGAAGTCTTTTCAATGGAAAATGCATTCTGCGTTTGTCCAATAATAGATACTTAAGTTTCAAACTTAATTTAAAAAAAAAAAAAACAATTAAAAATGAAGTTGGTTTATTGCGACTAGTTTATTCTAATGGGTGTTCACGACACCACTGAGGCTTGTGGGAATTGATAAATTTTTTGTGCGAAAGTTAATTTACAAATCTCCCATATCCTCGCCTTTATTTGCTCGTCGAGAGCTACAAAACTCAGTGTTTTTGATTTTCTAAATTCTGAAGTTGATCTTTTGCTGTTTTCAGTCAACATGTCCAAAATTACTAGGGCCACAATCCTAAAACTAATTTTAAATAATATACAGTGAACTCGAAGTCCAACTTTAACGAATCCCTTTTTTTGCTAACGCAGGTCCCCGCAGTGTTTTGTGCATGGCCATTAAATTGCGTGTGTTGAAAGACAACGCCACCGCAAACGCATTATTGTGTTTCAGCCATTAGAGCGAGAAACAATTCTTTCGGTTTACTTTGCCGTAATTAACTTAGGCATATGCTCCTTTCAATTGATCTCATCTTACTAACAACTTGTACGGAAAAACTGCATCAGCTCTGTTGAACTGTCTAGCATTAACTGATTTTCGAATTCCAACTGGAATTTTGATGAAAAAAGATCTTTTTTCTGGATAGATGTACATATATTGCTTTGAAATATACATTTTTTGGAATTCAACGAACAACACAAGGAAATGATAGCATTGGTTTTTTTGCCACTGAAAGCGTCCGAATTTTCAGTGTTGTCGTCAAGGGAAGTGAGGCAAAAGGAATCACAGAAAGGCAATCATACACACATTCAGGGGGAGGGGGACGTTTCCTACTGTAGCAAGAGAACGACTAACAGGGATCAGTTCAGCGAGCTGATTAATTTCATAGAACTGTCCTCCGATATTACAAAAAATTACCTAGCTTTAACAAATCTGAAAAATTAATGCACACAATAGAACGAATACAATTTCATTTCATTTCGTTTTTCATTATGTAGATTTATGTATGTAGTCACATATCTCCTGGAGTTCCTCATAAAGATCTGTCAGAAGCTGCTTCGACCTCATTAACAAATGCATTCAAGTAAAGGGTGATTTTTTAGCTATTATCGTTTTGGCAACACTGGTTTAAACAGATGACAAAGATGATGCGAATCGTAACGTAACTGTGAATGGTGAGCGCTACCGTGAGATGATATCCAATTTTTTTTTCCCAAAATGCAAGAGCTCGACTTGCATGACATATGGTTTCAACAAGACGGTGCCACATGCACACAGCACGCGCAACAATGGACTTATTGAGAGGCGAGTTCGGTGAACATTTTATTTCACGTTCGGGACCGGTCCATTGGCCGCCTGGATCTTGCGATTTAACGCCTACAGACAAGTCCGCCTCAATTGCATTGGAAGACAACATTGAAGCATTTATTCGTGAGATACCGGCCGAAATGTTGGAAAGAGTATGCCAAAATTGGAATAAGCGGATGGACCAATTGAGGCGCAGTCAAGGTCAACATTTGCATGAAATAATCTTCAAACATTAAATTATATGGACCGTACTATCGATTCAAATAAAGATTTCATGCATTTTTCTGAATTTTATGTGTTTTTTTTTTTCTGAAAAACTTTCCTATAGCTTTTAAAAATCACCCTTTTTAAGTCTATACTATCCATTTTTTTACTTCTAAATTTGATTTTTTTTGATACATTCCACTGCCCCACATCTTTCGAGTCAGTGACAATGCTCAAAGAGTAATAACTGTTTAGAAAAAGCCTGTCTTAAACTGCCTGTTAGGAATGAAACTATAGGGCCCTTCCACTCGTATGACAACAATAACAATAGCACTCTAGCTCCACAAATATTATTATTATTATTATTATTATTATTATTATTATTATTATTATTATTATTATTATTATTATTATTATTATTATTATTAACCCTTGTGTCAACACCCACAAAATTATACATAAACATACGGTAACATGGGTAGTCAGACCCATAAAACTGTACGACGTCGCGATCTGGTGGACTGCGTTAGGCAAAGACACCGACTGCAAACAGCTTGAAAGGGTGCACCGGATTGCATGCATTTGCATTAGCCGAGCGATGCGAACTACCTGCCGATATATCTCTTCGGCAGGCAAGTCGCTGCCAGCTCGGCGATTAGATTGACATTGCTGCGTATGAAAGAGCTCAGTTCCGGACACTCTACCACGACTCCTTCAAAAATTGAATCCCTACCAGGAAACACCGACCACACTATATCTAAGCTGATCTTCGAGAAAAACTTCTCAACCAGCATACTCCAAAGATCTTACTGGACGTCTGAACACCAGACCCTGGCCGGTATTCTGCGAATTTTCACAGATGGATAGAAGATGGGCGAAGGAGTGGGTGTGGGAATCTACTCTAAGGATCTACATTTTGAACATTCCGACTACTCTCTCATTGTAGCGTCTTTCAGGCAGTGACTATAGCAAAGTGACTATAAGAAAGCTCTGTCATGGCTAAAAAACAATGTAATTTCAACTACAGATATTGTCGTCTGTTCAGACAGCCAGGCAGCGATCAATTCTCTGAGTGCAGTCACTTTTAACTCCAAAACGTCCCTTAATAGCAACCTATCTTTTAACTAGATGGCCAAGTATTTCAGCATCCAAATTATGTGGCCAGGACACAGTGAAATCCCAGAGAATTGCCAAGTGGACGAACTCCCAAGAAAGGGCACCACCTCAACACTCTTTTCTTTCTTTAAAAAACTACAAAAGCTTGAAATGCTAGCTCACACCTTACTGGTCTTCTGGCCATTGGAATTCACGCCTTAAGACTAGGTATCCCTATTAAGACTTCTGTAGAAGTTGTGGGGATGAAGAGGAAGAAGAAACCATTTCACAAATTCTTTGCAACTGCAATGCCCTCTCATCCCGCACATTTTGTCACCTGGACGCAATGTCTATGACTTGACATAAATAAGTAGTATTAGCATCAGTCAGCTCCTTCGCTTTATTAAGAGCTCCAGATGATTCGCGGATTAGGATAAATTAGATCTTGTGGTAACACAACGGGCCTAAGTGTGGCTACCCTGAAGGTAGTCAGCCACTCTAACCTAAGCTAATCTACACCCAACACATCCGGGTGTGTCATACGTTTTTGTATGTCCACGAGTGTCTTAGAATTGTTTGAAGTGATTATCCAGTCAAGGACAAATGTACGAGTATAATGATATGGCACCTTCTGGAGGAAGAGAAACAAATCATGGTAAACGTGTGGTCAACGATTTTTGTTGCAATCTGTTCCGTGGAAGCGCCCGAAACATCGTATGTGACACCATTTTTACAAGCTATAATTTCGCTTCTACTTTGATGTTACACACACAATTTGTCAGTATTGAAAACTGTAAACAAAAGACGGACATTTGTACTAGCCGAGTAGAATCCATTTATCTTTGAATTCCGCAGCAAATCGCTTGTGCTTCTTTCCACTTCCGAGTATAATATCGAAACTGAAGGTCCTAAAAGAAAGCCGAAAATGATACTTGATTACAACAGAAACAAAGGAGGTCAAGTGCCTTGGTGAATACACTACGAGTCCCAGAAGAAAGCCAAAAATGATACTTGATTACAACAGAAACAAAGGAGGACAAGTGAAGAGGAGGAAGAACGAAGAGATGGCCTTTGACCTTTTTTTTATAATACTGTGGGTGTGGCTCGCTAGTGATCTGCATGGAAAATAATCCACACTTGAAGACATCAATAAACCTTAAAAGGTTGACCCTACAACAGTTGAGGTAACTGTTATCCATGGCAGAAATCCAGGATCGTTCACAAAGTGCGCAAATCATGAGAAATATTCCATCACACCCACTGTTGAAAATCTTCCACTAAGGGCTCAAGAAGGACGTGACAATTCTGGCAGAATCAAATAGAAAGGAAATTGTTACCTATGTCCCACACGAAAAGTCTGCAAGGAATGCAAGAAGCCAGCTTGGGCTAGTGGATATAACACAGTGTGCTAGATGGCCATACTGAGAGTGAGAAATGAATACAAAATTTGAATTCATAATGTAACAAGTGCGTTAGCTGTTGATAGAAGATGTAAATAGTAAAAACTGCTTGTAAATCTTGACCCAACAAGAAAATTTAAATTTTGGAATATGACAAATAACAATATTTTATGGCACCGAGAACTCTGTAATTGACACTGTAGACACTCTGTGATTGAGCACCAACTACAATCGGTTTTTTTTGTTCAGATAAGTGAACCACTGTAAACGCAGCACCTCTTAAATGGATATTTTGTTGCCTGAAAAATAACCTTTAAATTGAGCCAAATAGCAACGAGAGGTAGAATTCACAAGTGGCAGAGCTGATCGTGTGGATGTGTACATGTATACGATTTAGCCGAAATGTCGGAAATGTGTTTGTAAGAAAAATGCTTGCTCTTGTTCTGTTGTGTTGTTCAAAGGACTCATTCATTTTGTTAGTTTCATATATTAATTTAATTATAATTTTTTATATATAAGATTAATAATAATAAATTATATATTAAAGTGGAAGTTTAACATTTCAGGACGCCTCTGAATTGAGTCTCATTCTCTTAGCCCCTGGGAGTGTCCCATTTTTTCACTGCATATCAATTTAAAAATGAAAAACACACCCGTTTGTGTGGGTGTGGACATAAGAGTTAATCCGTCGTGATATTCAACCCATCGAGTTTCACACACAGCCGTTAAATTCCTGCATTTAGTTCGTTTCGCTTGGGTACTTTTAATTGAAAATTGTCAATGATAAGCTTGATTGAATCTGCATCTTTTTGCAAACTTTGGCCAATTGGCTTACTTTTGATTGGATTTGCATTTCATTAGAAGTTTGTGGTACAAAATCGTGTTAATCAAGCAATTTACTGTTTTTAAGTTTTTTTTTTAAATTTCGGGGCGGGAGAACAAACCCCTGT
The DNA here is from genome assembly GCA_905231855.2 of Eristalis tenax. Taxonomy (NCBI): domain Eukaryota; kingdom Metazoa; phylum Arthropoda; class Insecta; order Diptera; family Syrphidae; genus Eristalis; species Eristalis tenax. The sequence continues at coordinate 117,391,108 of HG993124.1, forward strand.
AATCGCCCACCTAATTACGACCCTGGCCATGTACGACGAAAATCGATTCACCAGATAAGTTCAAGTAAATTTTAAACTGCGCTATACGTAAAATTCAACGCTGGTTACTGCCCTGCTATCACAACGTGAGACCCAGACCCAGACCATAAGCCTGGCTGTTATAGTTACTTGCTGCCTTAGCAGTTTCATATCTCGACAATCGACTAATCTTCACTCTCATACTCTTGTGCGCTTCAAATTCTGAACATGGTCTAATCACCAATCAAATAACTAGGTTCGTAGTTTAGTTTTCTTCTTCATGTGTCAGTTCGGGGTGGATCTGGACCTCAACCAACAAGCCCCTCCAAGTAACTATCGATCTCTGGCTAGCTGGCTGCATGTACGCGAAGTTGGTTGAGGTCCTTCTCCACTTGGGAGTGTCACCACAGACAGGTTCGACTTTGGGCGGGAGCTTCATTTGCTTCATGGACGGCTTGCTGTGTTCAACCAGCTGAACTCGTATTTATGCACCCTGTCATAAGCGGCCCTGAAGTCGACGAATAAGTGATTTGTGTATGTTTGCGTTTCTTGAATTTCATATTCAGTATTATCTTGTTTTGGAAGGAGTGGTATAGCCGCTCACACGACGTCGCCGCTACGGTCAAATCACATCAACAGTTGATCTTGACATTTGCATCCAGATCAGGAAGCATCGAAACCAAAATATGGTCTTATTTCGTTCTTTGAACTGAAATATGGCCGGATTGAGAGTTTTCCCTTACAGCGCATGTTAGAATAGCATTCACCCATTTTCACAGACACGAATCTGAGAATGCATGTGAGCTGTTCCAAAGAGCTAACGGCGGTCACCTGTTACTTCAAACTTCAACAAGTGTGCATAAAAAGAAGCCAATGTGCTTAGGTTCATCATTAAACTGTCAAATTCGTCGGTAAGCTTGAGGATTATCAGCTGAGAAGTTGAATACCTCGTCGTGTTTTTTTCCTGATCGAGACATCACAACGGCAACCCTCGGCATTTATATGATCTTCAAAATGCCTTAGTAAATATAATAAAGCTTAATGCGTACATATTTAAACACGAAAAAAATTGTGCTTGGATCTTGCACAAATTTTTTCTGCACAGTGACTGCTTTATGGTCTTGTTTGATTTTGAATATTTCAGGTCGTTGCCGCCTGTGATGAAGGCTAAAACTCACCTCTCAAATATGATAAAATGTTGAAGAAAGCTTTGCACCTCTGACTCTATCAATCTTGTAGAAGCTCCCACTTGTGGGTAAACAAGTTATTTAACTTACCTTACACACGAATATATGATCGCTTCAGGTTGTATGTGATTAGTTGCACTGTGAACTTGAAAATGAAAATCACAGGTATTTCCTGAACCAACTTATCGAAAGCTTTTTACTGCGTCACAAGCTTAATTAAAGACAGCAATTTTGTGATATCACACGAAGCTATATCCCATACACACTGATATTGATAGAATCGTGGAATTTATTCAACCGAAAGTGGTAATGGCATGATAACTTTTGTTTATTAATAGAGATATATGTAACCAACACACCTTTCGAGTTATGATAAGATAGTCGGTCGCATCCAATACAGATGTAGAAGCAACCAAAAATACTTACAATCTGGTAAACAAAACCAGTTTATTTCGAACTTAGTCGAAGCTAGTTGATCGGCAGTACGTACCGCGGTAACGGTAGTCTCTAGACGCGTGGTTTCATACAATATGCGAAATTTGATAACGACATTGTAACTAAATTAAGTAAAAACACACGTGAAATATGACAACTTGTGAAGTGTTTTTTGACCAAAACCTCCATGGAATCTACTTTTCCGGACAAGCAGTGACTGGTAGAGTGGTCCTGGGATTTAGTAAGAAGAAAAAACTGAGAGGTTGGTCTTGGATTAGCAATTTCTATTCGACAAATTATTATATCCCTCTCATTCAACTGTTTACTGTATAATTCTCTGAAGAAGACAGCGGCAGTGGTTAAATGATCAAATCATTTACTAACTTCTTCTGTGTACTAGGAACACATACATTTGTGCAAATACAGCCAGAAGAATGATAGATATTCAGTAGCACCACCATAATGGTTGATATTCGGTAATCAACATTTTACGACAGTGCAGTGAATTGTTATATTTCTGAAAATAGATTTGAGATGTTTTCAATTTAGGAACCGCAACATTTTGACTTTGAGTTATAATGTATAGCGAACTGATATTTATAACACCGAATGTGTGAAGTAGTATTATCAGCTCGGGAAGATAACTGAAACAAATGCGTAGAGAGTATATTAGCAAATGTACATTCGAGTCCATAAAGTTTAATCACATTTAGATACAGGCGATTGTGATATCAATTAAATTCTAATGGAAAAATCTGCGAATAAATTCTAGATAACACCATCATGGGTGACTTTGATTACAAAATAAAGATATCATAGCTCGAGGTCTGTGTCATTCACATTTAAGTCCCCTATGCTAATTGCAAAATTTGAATACATCCGCACACAATTTATGTACTTTCACATTTCCCTAAATCTAAGTTCGAAATTACTTTAGAGGAAAATATTAATGAGACTCCTCAACAGAATTGACAGATTTCTATACAATGCAGACAATTACTGTTTTGTATAAATGTGGAGGAGAACGTATGTACACTTTTTAATCTTCGGATCCACTATCGCACACACATACACGCTGTTCTTTTATAAAATTTCATTTATCTTTAGAAAGGGTTTATCAAAAAGCAATCAATCTCTTTTTAATTCGTCTGAATTATTGAATAAAATTTGTCTACATACATGGTAGCTGTTGAAAAGATAAATGATTTGGGAATTTTTTACTAGACGAAGATTGAATCCATATAAATGTCAAGAAATCTGCGCAAATACAATCGCATTTCTTTTCTTTTTGAAAGCTTCAGATAATAGGGATCAGTTAAAAGTACAGACGTCAAAGTTTTAGCCCCAAAATATCGGTAGTCAGATTGAAGTACAAACGTCAAGGTTCAGTCAAAGGTGTATGCCCGTGTATATGAATATATTGTTGGAATTAATATTTGATTTGCCAAAAAACGAAAGTGTAATATTGGTCGCGAATAAGCAAGAACAAATTTATAAGAATTGTATGTCATGCAAGAACCACATTTATTGCCAAAAAATCTTATCGAAATATTGGTATTATCATTTCATAATCACCTTGCGCTGGTATCTCATCCCAGGCATATCTTCGTTTGCGATTATATATAGGTTGGATTATTTCTGGTCGGAGTTTCGTAAACCTTATGTTATCTCCCGCCGAGTTTTAAGAGCACACTCAGTTTTACACCATGAATTTGAACAGGAACTTGTTGGAGGAGCTACATGCGCTATAGTGCCCACTGTAGGCTCTATCAATTATCTCAAAATATTCCCGGGTTCTCGATACATGCATACTTTTAAATTATAGCAATTATTCAAATTGTCAATATTTTGGAAAGATCAGTCGAAATAATTTGAGAGTTAGTGTGTGGAATACACACAATAATAGTATTATTTTTTTTGCTTCATTTTATATTTATATATTTCATACCAGTATAACTTATAATAGGAAGACTATAATACTTGGTACAATTATGCTTGGTACTTGGTACAACTTAGTACAACTTGGTATAATATAAAACACCACGTTGTAGTATAAGTATAGTACATTACGTTTACGAACAAAGAAGAAACAACAACTCGACGCGATTATAATAACACAGTTTAACCTCCAAAATGGGGCACTCCAAGGAACTAAGAAAATACTTACCAATTTGGAGCTGGCACGATTTGAGACGAACTCTAAATTGGGCCAAATATCATTCTGTCCCAATTATGCATAGCTTTGAAATAAAATGTTCCTGAAGTGTTAACTGTCCATAATGTAATAATATGGCCCGTATAGGGCCAGGGCCTAGCTTCTCAGCAACCACTCGTGTTGTGTGTGCTATTGTTCCATCACAAGTAGAAGGTACCTAAACTTTTATGCCGACTCCGAACAGCCAAGATTGAGAAGCTTTTTCTGGACAGTAAATACTCTTTGCGCATTGTCAGTGACTCGAAAGAGGTGGAGCCGTGAACATTATTTCTTTACACAAACCCACAAAGCCACTGCCGCCACGTTAACTGTCCATTTTAAATTATTATATTATAGACACTGCTAAAAGGAATGAAAGCTTTGTGCCAACAGCAAAACAAGAGCAAGGTTTTTCGACATCCCTGAGAATTCTTCCATTTTTGCAGTTTACCCTGTACGTACGTAGATGTACACATCCAGGCAGTCAGCTCTGACACTTATAATGTCTACCTCCCCTTGTTTTCTGTTCCATTTTGGAGGTTTTTTTTTTCAGGCAAAAAAAAAGTGTTTTGTAATGAAATCGTTGAACCATTTCAGAGGTTCACTTATATAAAGAAAAAAACCCGAGTTCATGAAGTGTGTTTCAATTCGGAGCTTTCAATGTAATCATTTGGATGGTCCTACAGCCCGCAGAGGGCCAGGGCGTCAGCAACCACTCATGTTGTGCGTGCTATTGTTCTCGAGTGGAAGGGACCTACAGATTTATGCCAACTCGACGCGATTAGAGACTAAAAAAATTACCAAAATCACTTCAAAATCAAACTGAGAAAATGGTTTCCTAAAAACAACTTTCAGTACAACATGGAATAATTTCCAAAAATTGTATGACTTTATTAATATTGTTATAATATAAATAAATATATAAAGTTGTATTGTATTCCCGAAATCGCTTCATTTTATGGCACATCCAGCAAAGCGTTTGTAAATTGAGGGTAGATAAATCGACGTCTGCTAGTATAACCAAGTAAAATGCCCATAATGCATAAGGCTTTTGTAAAACTAAAGAAATGTTTGTTGTTTGGAACTCTACCCCAATCTCCAACTCTGTCATGCCATAGGGCAAATGTGCTCCTACTTGGAATAGCAGTTATAAAAGACCGCTGTGGAAGAAAATTGATCAATGCCAAAATTTGCTTAGACGCTATGACTATACACCAAACACCAAATTATGCTTTTTGTATATGTTGTAAGTTGTTTAGTTATTAATTGCACCGAATTGTTTTTTGTTTATATTATTTAGTAAATAGTAAATGAAATAATATATGACAATTCAATGCCCACTATCACACATTTACAGAAGGTTATAAGTAGAGTCTGACTGAGCACTTGGCTTTGGCTTCGGCTAAAAATATCACCTTCGGCAAAACATTCGGCTTCAGCCAAATGAGACCGAAAGTTTTACCGAAATCGAATGATGAATATTCTGTTTTCTGGAAGAATAGAATTTCGGTATTTTCCAGTATTTTCTTTGCAGGACATAGTGCCGTATAGTGGTAGAAGTGAAATTGTAAGGAACGTTATGTTTTTTGTTTATTTTTTTATTTTCGTATATTTTGTTATTTAACTGTTTACAGCTCTGAAATCAACAGATTTTGCATTTGCAAGTTGGTCAACTATCAAGTGGTCTGTTGGAAAGCATGAACAATTTATTGGTTTCAGGTCGAAAGCACAGCCAAAAATCCAATTTCGGTCTATTTCAGTAAAAATCGTATACAAATCGTCATATTCGACTTCGACCAGGCGGAAAACTGGTCTTCGATCGGACTCTAGTTATAAGTAGGGATGGATGATGATCGAATGATTTTAAGAAACGAGACTTTAGTGATCGAGATTTTTTAACAATCGAATGACCACTCGAGACGGGCGCATTCGAGTGGTCATTGGATTCGAATGACTACTAACTCATTGGAATTACTACTAACTACTAACGCATTCACTAGTTATAAGAGTTTCACTTCGACTCACGTGAATGCTCTTCTAAAATGAAAAACTCTCAAATTCGTTGGCGTTTTAAAAATATGCTTTTTTTTGCTTGCAACTCTCACATCTGCAACATCTACATCTACATTTACAACTTGTTTGCGACTTTTGGACGTTAGCTAGAAAATAGCCTTCAAATGGACGAATGGTTCAATTGGCAAATTGGCTAATTGTCCTTTGTGCAGTAAGCAATACAAGCAAATTTCTCAGATCACTTCAAGCGATTTTACTCGAATTCTTATGAGAATTTAAATGTTAAATTATTTGGATTCCAATCTGCTTTGCCACTGCCCAGCTCTCCAAAATCGAAGCCCAGCATTCGCTGGGCATAGTGAATGCGGTTATATCGTAAGAGCACGGGGTGGTTTAATTGATCACATGGATAGGTTTACAAGAATGTGTACCCCACAAATGAAGAGATTCACAATGGGCCCTAAGGCCTTCGAGTGGAAGGGATGTTCAATCATCACACTTCCTTTCCTAAAGTAATACGAGAGCTATTACAATGGCACAATAACACATTTCCATTTTCTTATTTGCTTCCAAAGGAATTCAACTCAAAATTTGCGGATATTCGTCGGCTAGTTGGAAAGATCGTAGATCCGGTTCCCGTAAGGAACACCACCACAAGAAACGTCGATTCTCGGGCCGGGAGGACTATATTGCATCAAACACCTTCTTGGTTGGATCGGAAAGCGGTAAGTTCCTGTAAATATTTCATCGCTTTTATGACTTACACCCCTCGTCAAGGATACGATGTTACCGTTGATGCTGGTACACACACATTTGCATTCCAAAGTTTCATTCCTGAAAATTGTCCCTCTTCATTCGAGGGAACATATGGTCACATCCGCTACGTCGTCAAAATACTCCTGATCAATTCATGCTCGAAAAATCAATCATACACATTCGGGTTCACAGTTCTTAAGCAATTAGATCTGAATCGAGAGTCAAATATGCTAAAGGTAAGATTTTCATTCGATGTTGTCTTCAATTCGTCTAATCAAATGCGTTTGTTTTTCAAGATGCCTGCAAATATTGAAGCCATGCAAGGATTTTGTTTGAGCACCGCGAAACCGGTTCTACTTACGGTAGACATCACACAGAGGGGCTATGTTCCCGGTCAAATGGTCTTAGTCAGTGTCGATGTGAACAACCAATCTAACTGTGATGCTAAACAAATTTTAGTCCTTCTTAACTTAAGGGCTACATACACATCTGACTTTCCTCGCATCAATACGAGGACAGAAAAAATTTCTTTAGTCAAGACAAAATCCAGCTCTGTTGCTCGGAGGACAAGACGAAACTTTACAGAAATAGTCCGAATTCCAGCCACAGCGCCAACGTGTGAACATTTCAGTAAAATTGTCCGTATCTCTTACGAAATTGCCGTGATTGCTATTATGAACGGCTTGGTAAAGAATCCCAAAGCAGTCATACCAATTACAATCGGGAATGTACCACTTCAGTGTGTCTCAATGCCTGAGCCAAGGTCTATGGATGCGCCGTCAACTTCAGCGTCTGTTCTGGGGCTCACCACCGGAGCAGAAAGTCTGCCAAATGGAGTTGTGAACATTGGACCCTCTGCTCCCGAAAAGGAAATGCGTAAGGAATTTTCAAACTCTTCACTAACCCTAGCAAATTTTTAATCCAACTCAATGCCTTACAGCTCCACCAACGTATGAAGAAGCCATGTTCATGACCACAGAAATACACGATGACGAGGTGCAGTCCCCGAATGAAAATCATCAGTCAGTTCGATTTACTCCGAGGTATCCAGTATTCAATGTTGATGGTACATTAGTGCCCGAAACGTTAGCCAATTCAACACAAACTCCAGCGTTGGATACTGCGAAAACATCTACAGAAGCTCTTAAATATGCCTGATTTCTGTGAACGGGTTTTTGGTTGGTGGTGATTGTAGCTGATGTAAATGATAGTTTTTAATTTATGTACACATACGAGTACATGTATAACTTAACAATAAATTATATATATTTTGAAAAGATTTATGATACCGAAATAGAACCAAATGACCTTGGCGTTTTTAATTTGTCAATCGTGATTACTGTGCTTAATTGCAAAAGCTCAACTTATTAATTTTTCGTGGTTAAGCTCAATCTTTCGGGATGCAATAAGCTACGTACTCAATTCGGAAAGAGTTTCTCTCAAGTTACAGAAATCCCTCTAAATGAGTTAAGTCCTTGCTGCAAGTTTCGTGCGGTGGGATTTTCCAAGCGAATGTTGAAACTATTGTACTTTAATCTATTGTACAATAGAATCTCTTGAATTTTAAATGTCTTTCGGATAATCGGAGATTGTCTGCCTGATCAACAATTCTATAAAAATATGACTTAGTGCTTATTACTGCACTTACTTAGCTTAGCTTTTCAAACCAGAAATCTTCTGGCTTTTCACTTTAAAGTAACAAAATCAATAAATATTACCTTGATGCTTTCTTTATTGACAAGAATTGGTGGATATAATGTCAAATGGATAAAGGAGTAATGTTACATACAAAATATGATGGGCAACCAACGACAAAGAGTACCTAGTCAGATTTTGAGGACACGCGCGCAATTTAGTTCGCATCTAACAATCTTCATGACGGCATGAAATCTTTTGTGTGAATCAATATGCAAATGGGATTGTGAACAAATTCCCCTTTACTCGTAATTCTACATTCGTAGCAAACCGTAACCGTGAGGTCCAGATGAGCTTTTACTGAGACCTCAATATGCCGTTCCCAACGAGTTTGGAGAGGTTTCGCTCTCAATTTTCAAGTCAATCGCTCTCAATTTATAAGTGCCCGCCAAAACACATGTCACCCGCTCTCAATTTTTAAATGGCCGCCACCAGAACATTTGCTGTGAGAACAGAACAGAAAATATAAAGAGATGAAATGAGATTTTCTCACCAATATGACTAGAATAAAATGAAATCCGCGTTGTAGGCTTATTCGTGTTGACAACCTCTCCTGGACGGATGAATTCAAGGGGGCTGCATGTAGTTTATCAAAATCGCGAGGTTTCCAGACCTGGTAGGTTCGGAGAAAATTGATGAAACTTCGCGGTTTCGTTCGGTGCGAACGTACCATAAGTAAAAATGGCAATTGCTATATAAATCGTAACTGCAGTTTGGATCAGCTTAAATCGCAGTTTAAATCACAGACGATCGTAGGGTACGATTACGATTTTTCAATCACTGTGAAAAAGTCGCTGTTAGTTATTTTTCGCACAACTCGGGTTGGCTACGAAAGCCCAATATTAAAATCCCAAAAACGAAATCTGCAATCTAAAATATCCAAATTCAAAATCCCCCATAACAAAATCTGCAAACACAAAATCCTCTATAGTTCGAACCTATCGAAGAAATTAAGTTTGATCTCCATTTCCAAATCGAAATAAGGCCAAATTTCATTCGGAAATAAGGCCAAAAAGAAAGTCTGCGATATTTTTGGTATGAAGAGGGTGTCTAGCTTCGTTTGCAAAATGGATTTTAACTCTTTTTTTCTGCTCTCGCCCGTCGCTCCGCTAAGGGTATGTATTTACTCTGGGGTATTGGATTATGGACTTATAACCCACCCAAGTGGGTCCACAATGGACTTATGGCCTGTGGACTTAGAACTTAGGATTTGGGGATTTTCTACTTGGAGATTATAAAATCGTGTATTTTCCAAAAGTGGGGATTTTGCGTTTTGCGGATTTTGTACTTGGGTATTACGTAGGTCTCCCGCTCAACTCTAGTTAAAGTTAAACGCGTGAGTGAATATAATTTCTGTGCACAATATTGTAATGTGTTGACATAATTTCCCACCGAAGAAAAAAAACAACATTTGGTGGCAACACAGGGTGGTGCTGGTCTACTATTTTTCTTGACGTTCCTAGATTTTTTTTTGTAGTTTATAGAAATGACCTCCATCAAAATCTGAAGACAATAGATGCTATATGCCTTCTTTGTAGACTCCAAAGCTGCCTTCGACACTGTAAACAGAACCTCTTTGTTATAAAAACTATCGACCATAGGTCTTTCGAGCAAGTTCATCAGAAGGAGAGCAAATTAAGCCACCGTATGGAATGGTAGTGAATTATCGGACATTTTCGATAAGAAAACAGGAGTTCCGCAAGGATGTGTACTAAGTCCACTTCTGTTTGCACTCTATATCATAGCAAATTCTTTATCGGGGGGTGTTAGGGTTGGAGAGGTATAGGTCAAAGTGCCTGTGTATGCGGACGATTCAGTTATTTTCGCTGACGATCCACGTAAAGAACATAATGTTCTTAATGTACAGAGATAAATATCAATAAATGAAATGAAATGAAAAATGAAAAAATTAAATACCTACCAATTACAAATAAGTAAATTGAAATGCAACTGCGACATTAATGATCTAGAGATAAGCACCTCAAAGTCTAAATTATGGTTTTTAGAGATGCTCGTGGAAACAGGTATTGATATCTAGACAGTGAATCAATCGAAGTTGTGAAAAAGTTGAACTGCCTGGGTTTTCTCATTACGTCAAATCTAGACATGACACATATTCATGAGAAAGCTGTAGCTGCAAAATTAGCTATCAACCAAATGTGTAAAGGTTTTTTTTTGCAACTCACGAGTCGATAGTGCTTTAAAATGTAAGGTCTTTCAAGCCACTGCTAACCCTTGCCTTTGCTATGCGAATCAAGTTTTTGGATGTAGATACTTTGAGGATTATGAACTGGTTCAACGCTATTTCTTTAAGCGTGTTTTCAAACTCCCCACAACAACACCTGCATATGCTGTACATGTCGAATCTGGACTTCCTGAAATATACCTGCGAAACCTGAAAGCAAATGCCGACTACGTAATCAAGCTGATAAACAGGCCAAGCAACAGTCTTCAAAGGAGATTACTCAGGATTGCACTTCAGCACAATATAACGACATTCAAAGAATGGAATGAACTTGCATCTTCACATAACACACAGCTAGATCTCACAGATGCAAATCACTATGTATGGAAAGACTAATTCTATGAGTGCATAAAGAGACAATGTTCGAACATTTTGTATGCAGGCCGCAATCCTCTTCATCGAGGCTTTAATATAAACTTCTAAACCTCTCATTGGGGAGCAATAACTACTTTAAGAAAGAGCTGACTACCAGTCAAATAAGTCTAATATCCAGAGCGAGGACTGAACTTTTAGAACTTAACTACATCCCCCATAGGCAAGATCTCCACTCTATCTGCACCCTTTGCAATCACAACGATGTGGAAAATATGTATCACTTTGTCGCGGTTTCCCCAATTCTACTCGAATTACGCCTTCTCTTCGGCCAAGGACTCTCTTACACTTGAGGAAGCCAAGCAAGAAATATGTATGCATGTGCGGTTTCATAACCATTTTCTTCTAATAGCCAAGCAAGTCCATGGCATCAGACATTCTGTCGTCGAAGCTGGTTTGGATATGCACACGAAGGATCCGATCAGTAAAATACACTTGCTGACCGGGGTATATTACAATCCTATGAAACGAAAAGACGGAAAGTGTCGCGAAGTAGATATTGTGCTGGAAGAGCAATCGTGTATGGTTCCCGGTTTGAATCCTAGCGAAAGCAAAGGAAGAATGCTTTTATCAGGTTCTCAAATCTGGTCCAGTTACCATTTGCCGTTAGGATCAAATTAATGGGCGTATCACTGGAATTGTCGATCAGTGGTAGTTGTCTGACCGGTGGTTGAAGACAACGCGTGTGGATGTAATCCGGAAGGCAAAGATCGGGTGACTGCTCCGGCTCGGCCACATCGAGCGCATGAAGACCAATTCCCCAGCAAAGAGGGTCTTCGAATCCAAAACCGCCTGGTTCGAGAAGGAGAGAAATACCGAGTCTGAGGTATGCAAGGCAGCTTGGGTTTAATGAGTGGTAGCAGCGTTTCCGGGACCTTCAGCGTTGAAACGTATCGACTTCTCAGGCCCGAAACCTTCATGGGTCATAGGCCTGCTAAATAAGTAAATTTCAAATGAATATCAATGTTGCCACTTGACCAGGAATATAAATCTTTGGAATAATGGCGAGGTTCATTTTACAAAAGGACACCAACAAGTTTCAACTTCTAAGCAATGGAAGGTATATCCAGTCATACATTATGACTCATTGTTTGAGGAGTAGTTCCCGAAGCAATTACAAGTGTCTGATAACATTTAAGTTCAGGAATCTACTTCGTATGGTGACACATTCCGTGACCGATTGGAGTACATGCACGCGTCTCCATCCATATGTAGGTACTACCGTTCCTTATCTGAGACCAAGCAACACGCAAAATAATATTGAATCTAAATTGGTGAATAATAGTATGTATCTTTCTAATATATTTTTTTTATTTATATCGCCTGACTAATCTTTGCAGAGTGTAATAAATACTAAGCTCACGTTGAATAACCGATAAGATAAAAGCAAACTTCATAAATACTTAGAAACCCTTTCAATGGGTTCCAATTCATGCGTTTAGTATTCATTTGATGACAGCTGTGTTTGGCAGTCTCAATTCTAGTCAAAAGAATTCTATTCAGTTCAATTACATAACAACAACATGACGGTCAAGTGTGACTTGATAACGACGAACTCGGATGAGGTTTACTATTCGGGTCAGATCATATCCGGACGGATTTGCCTTTCGTTGGATGAACGAATACTAATAAAAGGTAAATAGGGGCTTAGCAAATTGCAAAATTATTTTCAACTTCCATATCAATTTGGCCATAAATGAATTATCTAACAATATATATTGTGAGTGATGTGAAGACAACTGTTGTGTTAAATATGTACTCGATTGACGCGATCTGAATATGCGCGATTATGTTTGTGTGTTGCTATTGTTCGTTAACAAGTGCACGGTTCATATGCCGATGTATGCCGCCTGTGATTGGCGAGATTGAAAAGCTTAGTTGTGGTGTCTGAAATTGCACCTAGAGCTTCATCGTCAGAATGCACATACATGACCTCAAACACTGAAAGATGACATTGCACAGAACAATAACTTTTTAATTATGTTTAAATAATGCGAAACTGGATTACAAAACAACATTTGCAAACAAAAATAAATCCATAAAATGGCATGAACACTGATATGAGATAATGCGTTTCTTGTGTTCTCTCCATTTCAATGTTGCCTTACCCAAGGGCGCTCATACATATGGGCAGAGATAATAAGATACTGTGTACTCTTCAATGTGTTACCTGACATGCCTTGAGTTACGTGCAACATCATTTCTGACTTCTGCACTTGAGACAACTTTAAACTATTAAGTAAAGTGATAATTCAGAATACTTGTGCATTTGCACATTAGACAATCGCTTTCATTTACACTGACGAATCTAGATAGAATATCAATAGCATTAATCGACAAAGTGCCAAATGGAAGAGACATACTATTATTGCTCACAGTATAAATTATAATCATGGCGCAGATAGAGCAAGTCGATAAAATAATTCACTGTTATCAGAAAAGATGGCGGTGGTTGTTAAAACTGACCAAGTTAAATATGGCGGAATATCATTGATTCAACGCTACACACGGCGCGAGTGGTCGTGTGCACACATAAATCTTGCAGTCTGTTGCACATTCTCGGTGACAATTCACTTTTGTTGATTTCATGCGGTCTGGGCCAATGACGAAGAGTGTCCTGCATCTAATGTAGGGAGAATTTGCTAGTACAGCAGCTGCAAAGCACTTAAGTGCACCTTTAGTAATCAGTCGTCATCCATGAATGGCCCTGGTGTCGGTGAAACCGAAAATAAGCCCATGCCACACTTACGGCCATAATGTACATAGGAGACATAAGTCTACTTGGCAATCGAACGAGTGAACAGATATGATACACTGTGACGATAATATCCACTTGGATCAGTTTCGTTAAGTTTCGTTCATTATTGGATTATTAAGCAGCATCAAAGTCAGTCGTTGTTTAGGTGCATGAGTAGAGTCCAGGGGCGTACATATAAAATAAAATAAAACACTAATCATTAAACAAAATAAAATCTTACGGTGATCTACAACTTCTAGGGCGGCGTGAATAAGACTGAAGTAAAATTCCTAGCGAAAGTACATGAGTAAGGTGCTTTCGTTAAAGGAAACACTCAATTTGATGTGGATAAAAAATGTTCCTTATTTTTCTTCTCTCCTTCGTTCTTTCCCTCAAGTTGACGTTTAAAAACTAGAATAAGGGTGCTTGTAAGGGTGGGTGCAACGCATATTCAATAATGTTTTTAAAAATACAAACCCGAAAATCAAAGAACTAATTTTAAGAATGTGTATAGATTCGAGTTTCGTAACTTGGAATGGTTTAGTAATCAGTTCCTATCTGATACTCCTGAAGACCATGATGTTATAAGAATTGAGAATATGCAAATATTCCTTCGATACATTGGTGACCTGGTATTCCAAGTTGGAGTTGGGGAGGACATTGGGATTCATAGATCCACAGTTTGGAAAGTGTGGTGCTATATGTGCACAATCATATCAATGATGCGCAATGTGTCTCAAGTTTGCACGGATACAATTTTAAATATTAAATGAAATCGTCTTCTTCCATTCCAGATTTTTGTTTCTGAAGTTAATCCGTCAAAGTTTTCCCCGATATTTTGTCTCTCTTGACGTCACCTCCTATGCACACTCAATTGCTACAAGTGATCAAGTGACATAACATTCCATTTTTTTTTCACACCATAATAGAGACAACACTCTGTCAAGATGTATGAGTGGTTTCGTTAAACTTAACGAAATAAAGGTTTATTCACACCAGATGGATTGTTCCTTGAACTCTCACTCTCAATTTTTATTTACATCACCCATTGTCCGTCCATGTATACACTCTGGGCGAGACAACAAGATATAACAGTTAAATTAAATAGGCTTGACGAAAATAAACAGATGGCACATAACGAAATGATGGGGAACAAGGGACTAGACAAAGACAAGTGCTAGACACATTGTTGCACGTTAAAACATAAGTTTAGAGCTGTAACGTGTTGCAACACGGAACTCGTCATTAATCAACTGTTCCCAGAAGCAATTATCGACTCTTGGAAATATTCTGGATCTGGGTACACTTCATTCGGTTGTGACGTAAGCTTACGTTTACTTGAGTCGATTATGGTTGGGACTATAGTTGAAACAATCACATTCATATTTGAAGTTAGCAAAGGCGATGCAACGAATATTAATGACTCGTCGTCCATATATAAGTCCCATATCCGATATGAGCTTGCATATGACGCTCATATCTGACCTACTTCCCTAAAATTCCCTGCTTCAAGATAGAATCCAAATGTGGCCGTTTAAACTAAAATACATCACGATGCTAATCGACTAGCTTTAGCGCTCACGCATTGTGTCTACTATGTCTGTTTTATTGTAGCCTTAACAAATGATGCTGAGGTTAGCTAGCCTATCAATTGCTCCTCTTCCTGAATTCACCCGCAATACTTGTCTTTCCAGGAATACCATTAAACATGGTATTAATGGTTTACACGGATTCACAGTTAAGCGAAGGGATTGCTCTTTAAGCCATTCCATAAGAATATGGAATCACAGTCCACAGAAACGTAATACCACTGTGGTACATACCATACTGGTACTGACTGTATCATGCTACCGGACACTACAATGTATAGTGGTTTGAATTCACATGATCTGGAGAAGCAATTCTGATCATCAAAACGAGAAATTTAAGTGTCCAAGAACTTCGACAAGGAATAGTTGAACTATTCTCTGTTCTGCACACATGCCATCCACATCTAAGGGTGGATGATCACCCGCGGTAACATTACCAATTAATTGCCATAGTCTAACTACCCACCATTCATGTAACTGCCGGATTCAAATCAAAAGCAAGCCGAAATTCCACAATATTGAAGATGTATAAATCGTTCAGAGGACGTATCTGGTTGTTTTTCACTACACATTCAATGAACTTCACTGTCCATGATCTATAGGTTTCAATTTACTTAATTATCAAATTAGCAAACCATGCAGGTTTTGAGCCTCGAGCATGCTGCTTGCAGAATTATAGAATAATTCCTTGCGATGAACGCTGTCGCATGTGGGGTTATGCTGCGCATGGATACGAAACTCGCTAGTTTTTTCCATGGTATTCCTCAGTGTTAGTTTTGCCTTCGGTGCAAAAACGTTCTTTAAAATCTGTGCAGTCACTCAATCAATCGCCACTGGTTTCTCCTCCACGAATCCTAATTTGTCATTTCTTAACAGATCACATATACTATATTTTTGAAAATCTCCTCAGCTTTGGCACTCAAAATAAATGGCTACGCACAAACTGAATGGAATGCAGCTAAAAAGGCAACTGCCAAACCCAATATTGTACACGGGCGTGAGGACTTCATTGCCACAACGACATATCTCATTGGTTCTGATGAATGTAAGTAAGTTATACCCTTGATCTCAAAGATCCCGTTAATCATAATTGTTATCCTTGTCCAGCCTCATCAATCATGATTCCAGTGGGAAGTTACACCTATAGTTTTTCCTGCGCTATTCCGGAAAAAAGTCCAACGTCTTATGAAAGTCCGTGCGGTTATGTTCGATATCAAATAAAGGTCTTCATAGATTATTCGGGCAGAACTGACGAGATTCTAACACACACATTTCAAGTAATAAAAGCTTTTGACTTACGACCGCAGGAGCTGGTGCTTAGAGTAAGTTTTGTAATGTTTTGTACTTGTAATAGCTCTGGGCTCCTGGGATAATAATAACTTATGTATTGGGTGGTCAATTATATGGTCAACACATTTTTGAAGGAACGCAATCGTGGGCCCCATTGCCAATCCATGTCATTATAAAGGGCACCGATAGCAGTTCGAAGCTGAAAAAGAGCTCAGTGCGGTGATGCAAACTGCTTACAAGCCATTAACGCGAACTCCCCATGGTCTTGGTCTAATGTCTAGCATAAATGCTCAGAAAGACGAAATAGGCCGGCTTTTCCGTTGGTTTGGCTGGTTGAATAAGCCAAAATCACCACTTTTAAATCGTGCAAACCACTTTTGGCACGCTAGCTCAGTTAGCGCATGTTCACCATAAACTTCCACCAAAATACAACGACTTTCGGCAGCAGTTTTCTTCATATTAAAATAATAAACCCCCACAAAAACACTTTTTCAGGCAAAAAGTTCGACATATTTGAGTGAAAATTTGTTTGCTGTTTACGCTTCAAATGAATGACATATACTGAAATGACGTACAATGACAGTAGCTTTCCAACGCATGTTCCAATGGAATAATACAAATTACGCCACCTCTTAGCAAACCGCACGAATAATAAGTTGTAAGGCCACCTGGCCTTCTAAGCCTGTCTGAAGAACCCATGGCTCACTGGATCTAGGTTGACGTTCTACTATACGGCATGGTGTTCTGGAATAGCATACTAGAAAAAGCTTTTAACCATTCTGGCTTTTGGAATGTATGGCGACAAAGTGTCATCTTTAGACGCTCAGAACCACTTACTGAAGGCACGATCTTAGATCTGCCACCGTTGACCAATTCGGCCGACAACTGGCGGCTAACACTGCTATTTGACTTGCTCTGTATTTTTAATGGCTTGTGGCATATGGACACTCTGCAGTCCCTCAAAATTAGGACTTCCAACCCAGACTTCTCGACCAAGTATTTTTTTGTTTGTTAAGAAATTCGAATCCGTGTCCCTACCCCAGAGTTATAGGCAAGAAATTCTAACCTTTTCAAAAATTCTCTACTTACCCATGTATAATCTCTTAGTATTTAAACCTTCGTCTTTCCAAAGGACTGCCTGACCAGACGAGGATTATGACAATTCCCATCGCGTAGTTGGGATGTAATAACAGTTTGTGATATTTGCTTTTTCACGCACGGTCCGGAGATTGTAGGTAGCCCTGGAGGAGTCTGTATATTCGATGAGGAATTAAAAAATTTCCCACATCTTGTGCTTGCCCGGCTATATTCTTTTTATAGTATTTTTACACCGCTGCTTAAACGTATTAAAATTTGAAGGAAATATTTGGAATTCCAATTATTTTTTCTGATTGGGAATCAGAAGTGGTTGTGTCTTTTTAGCTAGCTATATTAATTTAGAGATCAATTTAAGTGCTAATTCAGACCTATTTAATATATTGCCGACTCAATATATTGTAATTATAACTTGAAGTGATTGATTGTTTTGTTGCCAGTTGTTTTTTTTTTTTTTTTTTTTGTCAGCGATCTGCAAATTCATTAAATGATGTGCTGAATTTGTATAGAGGTAGAATTGGTTTGCCGAAAGTACCAATGCACGAAATTTAATATTTCGCTTAGATCTAAAATGTATGGCGAAGTGCTGAACATTAGGGCTCAAATGTTGAAACTTCTGAAATCCTGGACTTATTTAGACACGGACAATTGTGAGTCTTCATAAGCACCTAAGTGAAATCGAATGTCCGAATCGCTTCTTCACAGGTTCTAAATGGCTCTCTACAAGTGAATATTGTATTGCTTCTTGTCATAAAGAACAATGCATCAATCCATTAATAATGGGCAAGTAAGATCTAATTGCATCTGCTCAGCCACCGTAATCTACTTTCCTACACTATTATGTCTTATTGTCATTCTTACTTCGAAACAACGATTGCACTTATATGATTTGTTCTAAATCTGTCCTCAGCTGGGTTAGGTTAGGTTGAAGTGGCTGATTGCTGAACGGAAAGATAGCAGTCACACTTATGCCAACATAGGCCCATTGTGCTACCACGCTGAACTGTGTATACCTATTCCGCAAAACCAATTAGGTGCCTTCAGCTAAAGAGGCATATTTTCTTTCTCAATGGAAGAGCATCGTACTCTTCTCGTGCGGAATCTTAAAAATTACCTCTTTGACTAACTGCTCCCTTGAGTTCAACCCAGAAATAAAGTATTGTAGAGATGGCCAACTTCACATCGGATTGACCCCTAGCCCATCGACGAATTTGAGAGGCTTTTTGGCAGATGCTCATGCATTTTTGACATTTATTCCCGAAACAACGTGAGTTGACGTGATTGGTCAATGTGGCTTTAGAAAACGATATAAAAAATGGGTATAGAGGTAGAAGCTGGCAATCTCAATAAAACTGCATTTATGGTTCAAACTTAAATTATGATAAATACTAGTCCTCTGGTGGTCTCCGACAACATAGCAACACTTGAAACGTTTGAGTGGATGCATATCTTTCTATTTTTATTTTTTTCAATAACCTAAGAACCAAAGAATTGAATTGATTATATTACTTAATCGCTTCCAGCTCCCACTTGATATGGAAGTATACGAAAAGAAATGTTGTGCCGAGTATTGGAAGACGCCTATGTGTCTATATGTCAACCTACCTCAAGCTGGTTTCGTTTGCGGTGAAACCATTTCGATATACGCTAGGCTCCTCAATGAGGGACAAATACCACTGAAACATATATCATTTTCACTTAATCAAGTGGTTGTATATAAAGCAAGAATCCCTCGGGAAATGACGAAAACTGAACGCTACAACATTGCCAATATAATGAGCGGTCTTGTTGGGAAAATGCCTCTGCGTGAATTTCTTGAACGCATAACAATTCCCCCATTACCGCCAACATGTGATACCGACTGTGCAGTGCTTCAGGTTAGCTACGAAGTGGAAACAATTGTGGTGCCAGCGAAGGGTGACCGAGGTGTAATGGTCAGGATACCCGTCTTGATTGGAACAACCTCATTCGATACTGATGAGAAGTTCGGATTCGAGATCAGAAATGAGAAACAAAGCCCGGAAGAAATAAAAACACCCATTCCAGCAACTATCATTAGTTCGAGTTCTTTGGAAGAAGGCCTTAACAACTCCTCCACGGATATCAGTGTGCATGGTAAGTTGACAATTTGTTCATTTTTATTTAAAAAAATGATTTAAACTATACACTCGCTTAGCTTCATCATTCCAAGAAGCCTCCTACATGGCAGCTGCTGATTTTAAGAAGGAAGACAAACATAGTTTAAACGATGAAAAAAACGGGTTCAAGCCGAAGTATATGTACTACGAGGTCAACGAAGAAGTGGAAATGACGCCAACCACAATGGAAATAACCAAAGAAATAACAATTACTAGTCAGTAAAGGCAGTGCAACACATCTTCATTACGAGTGAAAATTGTTTTATAGTGCAATAAATAGAGATAGTTTAGATTTGTTTATTAATGCTGCATTAATTCAAAAATAAGTAATATTGTTTACGTTAATGGAATGATATTATTGGTTACTTTGTTTATTTCTGTCTTGACACCTGCGCTTTGAGCAACGGCTGGTATTTTTTTTTTTGTCGGAGGTTTTAAACACTGCACTGGAGCACTCAAACTCAAAAACTGGTCCAGTGTACTGCCAGGCAGCAACCTGCATTTGCTGTAATTTCTTGGTCTTCCGACGGAAGACCAGCAGGCGCTTCTGTGATGAGTAACCTACATCATCAGCTCTCATCACTTCAGCACGGAAAACCATCATCGCTTAAGCCAAGCATATTTAGATGTTTAGCGAAGGTGTAGTGTCTCGTTTGTACGCCTGTACAAGATCGGAATTATTTTTACAATTAAGGTTACAACTAGACTTACAAACTAAATTTTAGGGTGTTGGCTCAACAATGGGCCCCCATTTGTTGTACTTTGTTTAATTTAATGATTATTATTGTTGTCGGTTTATTGTTTATTTTTTATGTCCTACAATGGCTGGTGCTTACATAGGGTTGTTGAAGTCCGTGTGTCCATGGTGGTCCTTTTGGGATGGGGTGGTGATGTGTTAGCCGACTTAGATTCGATGGTGATTGCTATCGCTGCTCTGGTAAGATCCTCGTTGTTCGTCGTCCTTGAAAAGTTCTGCTCGTTTAGCAGATTTAACGCTTTGAGGTAGCGTTGTGTTTCTCAGGTTCCTGATTTCCTCGTTAGGAAGGTTGTTGATCTCTAGTAGCTGCTTTCTGAACAGTGTCACCATGTACTGTTGTAGGGGGATGATGCATGCTTGGTCGTAAAGGTGAGTCTGGTACATATTCGCAGTATTTTTCTTTCGAAAATTACGAGCTACGTCATGCTGGTCTTAGAGATGGTGTGCCATATTGGGAAGCCGTACGTTAAGATCGGCCGTATAAGCTGCTTGCATAGCAGGCAAACTAATGTCTGTGCAGATTCTGAGTCTGCAGCGTATGTAGCAAAGGAGTGTTTACACAGACTTAAGGTTTGCAGCGACTCGTCTGTGTCGTATATGTGCCCTATTAGTTCCTCTGATAACTGTTTCTCGGAAACATAAACCAACATTGCAGTATTCCCGTCGCTACGCAAAAAATTGGCAATGTCTATTATGTAGTAACTAGGCTGTGAGAGTCGTATATTAATGAGCCGGAACGAATTACAGTGAAAAAAAAAAAGAAAACAAGAAGAGGTTTGGTAAAAACGCCAACAATTCACTCAACACTCAATGGCCTGATAGGGTTTATTAAATAAAAGCTTTTGAAGTGACCACAAAACATCATTACATTAATTGCATGTTTGCGATGGCGATTGACATAACGTTTTAAATTAAACGTTGGCGCATAGATCACTACCATAGTTCAATTGACACATCCTGTTACTTGTGGATTAACTAGAGGTATTAGCAATGTGAAGAATCATTGGTTAAGTCAATGACGGATATAAGAAGCATCTAAAATACAATTTTTTTGTGAGGTGCATTGAAAACTAATGGAGATAGACCGAGTAAAGGTTTTGAATAAATTGATTTTTTTTGTATTTTCTAATAGAAGACACATATATCAAAAGTAGTCTTTAAAAATTCTAGCAAGAGTCAACCATCTCCTTCGATTTATTAAAAACACTAATTAACTTACGAACTGGGTATACACAGATACGCGTGGTTCAATATTGCTCTAAATGTGGCGGTTATCTTTCCGTGCAACAGTCAGCCACTTTAATTTATCATCATCATCTTCTGACCCGCATGCTCCACTAAAGTTGTCGCGGGGGTAAACCACGCACGAGAGATCTGCAGGCAAATCGATCCTCCGCCATCGACTCTAACTCATCAGGAGTTATGCAAACGTAACGTAAGATTTTGATCGTGGTCCAACTCTCTCGTCCTGGGTACGCCAAGCGGTCGTTTCCTCATGGAATCGCCTTCAACGCCCCCTTCATAAGTCGTGATGAAGGGGACATTCGTGCAACGTGACCAAACCACCGAAGCATAGCCCTCTCCATTCGAAGAAGACGCTGCTGTTGAGTTCCTCGCGCACTGCCGTGTTTCTCACCCTATCCCTCGAGTAATTCCCACAACAGCACGGAGAAATTTCATCTCAGCAGCTTGTATTCGCGATCTTTTTCTTTTGGTCATAACCCAAATTTCATGACCATAGGTGAGAGTTGGAACAAATACTGAGTTGAAAACTGCTTACTTGGCTTTGACACCAAGCCCGGCCTTCCTGATTACAGATCTACCAAGCTGTTTCAAAATTGACCCAGCTTGACCAGGAAAGCTCAGCATTAGTCCTTCCATCACTCAATCGTGAAAAAGACCCCGAGATACTTAAACTTCTCCACCTGCTTCTATGGGACTCCACTAACCTGTAGAACGCATTGAACAGGCGTTCTGGAGATGACCATAACCTCCGATTTGTCCACGTTGACCTTCATTTCAGCATCAGCACATACGGCCACAAGCCTATCGAATGCGCGTTGGATTCCGTCTGGGAAGATGTGAGGATCACTAAGTCATCTGCAAATAGAAGATGACTAACCCTCAACACTTCCAATGTGAAACATGCCTCGCCTCGCTTGTGCTGCAACATCTAGTCCTTATATACAATGAAAAGGAGAGGTGACAAGACGCTCCCTTGGCGAAGTAAAACGCCCACGGTAAAAGGTGTTGATTTATCACTGTTAACCCAAGCACAGCTGCTACAGTTTGTGTATAAAGACTGACACCACTTCAACTTAACCTAATCTTAATTGAGATTATGATGAAACTCAAATGCAGTTCAACAATGATAGTGAAGAATGCATGTTTATTTTATGCGTTGGGATGTTTTTAATTTCACTTCTTATATGGAGTGCATTACTATTCAACCGCCCCCATATGTATGAACCCATCCTGAGTTCTATGGAAATTAGAAACACAAAATTCCGCACATTCTATTAAACACAAGTCGGGTTTTTGCAAAGGCACGTCTGTATTTAAACAAATAAGTGCTAAACATTAGCAAAAGCATTATTTTTCATAAACAAAATATTGGGTTTAAAAATCTTAAGTAAATTCTGAACAGGTTTCACACCTCACTGATCATTGTCATTGATTTATTGTTTAAAAGAACATTGTATAAAAATAACAAAAATAGTAAAACCGAATGCAAAAAATCAAAATATCTTAACTATGTGTGCCAACCAATGTTGGGCCCTGCTCCCTTCTCGGGTGATGAGTTGGATTCCGGAAATGCTGCCATATTAGGCAACGGGTGTAGAGGGTAGGGCAAAACGCTAGCCTGCGAAAAACCAGGCTGTTCTACAATTGGGTAAGGGGCGCCGGGTATCACTGGCGGTGCTTGCCATGATGTTGGTTGAGATTCTTGAATTAATCGAGAACTTTCGTCGTCCGGTGCTGACGGATTTGCAAAATTGTGATACACTGGGTACTTTGGCACAAACGGATCGTGTACTCGATTTTCATCAGCGTCCGCATCGACAAAGGGCTTATTCATTCCTGTAGCTTCTTCAAATGACGGCGGAACTACAAGAGAATAGATTATGTTGAAAATGAGGAGTTAAGAACTTCTGCAAAATATTCTACGTACCAACTGAGCCATACTGAGGTGGCTTATCGTCGTCATCTTCATCCATGTCGTGAGAGGGAGCAGTGGGTTGAACAGTTATTACACTGTTCGGATTAGTTGCACTTGCAATTAATGGAACAGTCCCAATTGTTATGTTCGCTTTTAAGTCTTCATTGGCACTGCAACAGCCGGTCTCGATCTCGGCTTTTAAGTAATATGATACGCTGATAATATCTGATGGATTCATTGACGTGGGCGGTAGTGGGGGTACTTGAATGGCTCCTTTGTGCAGTTTTTTTGTCAATCTTATTGCACCACCCAGTCCGATATTTGCAATCACATTTTTCACATTTTTGATTTTGACCTCTGGAGTCTGACTTTTAAATGACACGTTTTGGTAAAGCTCCACGGTACATCCATCAATATCTCTGTTGGCTTCGTTATCAATACAGAGGGTAAAGTTGATTTTTTGCCCTGGCGCATAGCCCGAAAATTCAGTACGTAACTCGGATTTCATTGGTCCCGATGCGCAACAACAGCAACAAAAATATTTCTCTTCTTCGTTTACTGTTGGTAGCTAAGAGTATAAGTACACAAATCTGAAATAAATCCCGTCATAAGTTTCAGCATTTTCTCACCAAAAACGAAGGTTCCACATTGAGATTTAGAGGACGTATCACTGTAAAGGAATTAGTGTAGACACTGTCCAGCCGCATGGGCCGGTCGAGCTTCAGTTCCACTTCATAGGCTACATGGCCATACTCATCCGATATAGAAGACGGAATTTGCGCTGGTAGTGGTGTCGTAAAGGTGTATTCATGCACTCCTGGTGGGAAATCCATTTCCCCTTCCACGAGTACTGCAGAATGCAGATATTGTTCATCGCCGCTGTAATAAACTGTGTAGTGTTCGGTTTTGTTAGTTCGATGGTTGTGCCGACTTTTTCTTTCTGTCCAGCGAACTTTTGCAACACCCTTAATAGTAATGTAAATTCCTGTAAAATTCGGATTTATTTTTAATTGATTAACATACACATATAAACGACATAAAAATATTTGACATTGATATCTGCTGAAAAATCTTCATGCATTTCTTAAAGTATATAGACTCAGGATACATGATTTGCAATCTGATTAACCCCCATTGGAGTATTTCAAAAATTATATTTAAATATATGACGTTGTTGTTGTACAAAACATTTACATCACGTAAGTGCATAGATCAGCAGCAAGGATTATTGCTGTGATTATTTATGTGACAATGCTAGTAAAAACCCAAGTACCCCACGTGTGACCTGATTCCTGGTAGCAAATGTTAGCAGAAGGTCGCGTCTGTTTTTAGTTCTTACGGCACACAGTGGTAGAGAATCTATAACTCGAGATCCCCGCTCGAGGTAGGAAGCAGTCTACCAAAGATCGGCAAACGTCGAATGTCTGTTTGAGTACAAAAAAATACGTCTAAGAAAGTCGCAGAAAAAATTCTAGTTCAGTAACACTGTACAAAAATATACTAATTGAAGCTATTTCAGTAATTCAATGTATGATTACAAAACCGGAAGAGCAAATTCCACCCCACCGTGCTATTTTCAAGTTGCTTGGCTTTATAAAGTGCGACAGATTCTTTGGAGAAGTGAAGTAAACGTAATTCAAGTAAATTTTGGGCAGACCGCGACAAAAATATTTTCAACATAAGTCCTAAAAGTTCATTCCTAGTTATAAATACTGAACTTATTCGAAGCGGCAACTGCATTCCATTCTCCTTTGCAGACTATTGTTTGGCCTGTTCATCAGCATTCAAGTTTTCAGAAATTTTTTAAGAAGCAAGATTCGACATGGGGCCGGAGTTATTGAGGGGACATGGGTTCCATAGCGAATACAGAGTCAACAGGCTTAAAAGACATAAAACCTTGAAACACTGTGGAGTCGTTGATAGCCAAATAATCATTTCCACGTTGGCAACTGCCGCTTTGTCATGTACATTGGAACCTGTCAAGTTGGACACCTTCCGAAGTGTTGTTGTATTGCCCTGTCTAACTGGCCGTACTGTTTGGTATATTATTTCATCTTTTGTGCGAAAGTTGGACAGCCACATAGTCGCTTCTGTTCGCCATTGCATTTTGTTGAAAGTATGTAAAAATGCATTGTACAAAATGTTCTGACAGGCATAGCGTTTAAGTAATTTTTATATACGACTGGATGGAGCATTTGGTTGAGTGCCTTCCCTTGGTTAGAGGGGTCCCCAGTTCGAATCCCAGTGAACGCAAAGTTAATACGCTTTTATCTGGTTTTTAAACTTAATCCAGTCCCATTTGCCGTTGGATCAAACTAACAACACTATCACTGGAGTTGCCCATCGGTGTTAGTAGTCTGACTGTGGGTATTTCAATGGATCAACATTGTGTGCTGGTGAATTCACTAGCAGGCCTCCTTCGCTAGTCTAGATGGGATGTTTAATGACAGCATTTGTGCAGTTTGTGAATGTGACATCAGTATGTATCTGACTTTCGCGGGGAGAAAAAAACAGGCCCCTTATAAATTGACTACCTCTTGTTCGCATAGCAGCGGCATGTCTAGATTTGAACTAATGAAAATACCCAGGTTGAACCCAGGAGAAAACCCACAATTTATTCTCTGTCTAAAGACCATATTCACGAGCATGTTTCCACGGGCATTGCCAAAAAACCAGAATTTAAGACTTGTAGGTATTTATCTCTAGATTCCAAAGATCGCAGTGGCATTTCAATTCATTTACTTGTAATTTGAGAGTTTGCTGTCCTTCAGAAAAAGAAATCGTTCGTATAGATACATGGGAACCTAGACCTCTATATCTCTAAAACCCTAAAACCCCCCGAGTAACAAGCTTACAACTATGATGGCTGTGCCGATCTTGACAATAGAAAGAAGAAACCAATCCATGTATTATCGGAATTGTAACAGATGCAGCTGTCCATAGACAATCCCATCACATGTTTGCAACTAATATAAGCAGGCTGTACGGAGCTTGACAACATAAGGAAAAAGCCTAGGCATTTATTGCCAAGCTGTGGCTATGCATGAAGAAGCTGCCGAACAAGTGCTTATCTCATTTTCTTTTCATTGTTTTGTGCTTTGCATGTAAGCATGTGTCCAACAACAAGCCCTGCTAATGGAACTGGAACTGACACGGTTTACCAATCGGAGCAGAGATAGAAAGTATTAAAAGACTCGACATGAAAGTGGATCATCGCTGGCGAAGATGTTTGATATTGGAGAATCTACAGTCTCTGAAATTAAAAGTAAAATGGACTGTAAAAAGGGCATTTGAAGGATGACTTTACATCTGACGTTTATTCGATTATTCGATATTTTTGATCAAATTTGATTTGACGCTGTATCGCATTCACAATGCTCAAATCTATAACTAGTCAGAACAAGCAACACTCTTTACTTACTCACCCACAATAACAACGAAAACACTGGGTTTCAATTTATTTAACTTGCCTATAGATCATACGTCCCGCTTTTAGAGGGACAGGCCCGTTTTTGAGGTCTCTGTCCCGCGGCGATAACTGTCCAACTTTTCATCCGTTTGTAAAAATATGTGCAGGTCTCAACAATTCTCAAAATTAACCAATATTTAAATGCTATTTTACATCCCCGTGCCTATAAATTGGCTCACATACAACAAAACGTAAGAGCTGTTAAAGGTGCAAGTGAGCCAATGTGTGAAAATATTGCAGTACTAGGGAGTATATTTTCGGTCTTCTTGGTACTTATGTGAAAGAATTTGTTCGCTAATGAATAAAATATGTAGAATTTGTTCGCTAATAAATAAAATCTGTAGGTATCGTTGAGAAAAAAAAAACTCAACTGTCTGTAACTAACTAAAAATGCCGTACAAAAACTGAGAAATTTTTATAAAAGAATTAAAAATAATAATGAAATTCTTAAAGAAATTCATCTTGCACCCAAATATAAGAATTTATTATTACTTTGTCTAGACAAAGACGTGAATGAAATATTGATTCCGATTTATTCATTGCAAAAATTTTGAGTAATAAACATATATTACTGGGCTGCTTTTAATCATAACAAAGATATTATATGGAGTCTGTCTTTTTTTGAAATAAATATGTCAGTTGTCGTGTGTAGCGGACTATTTAAATTCTTTACTAAACAGCTGAAATCATAAATGCGACCGGCTATTGCCTCCAATAGATCTGGTCTCTACTAGCCAAATAAATAATCCTGAAGAAGGATTTAGCACTGACGTGTACAGTACGTACTTATCATAAATTAAGGCCAGACAATGGGGTTTTTCAAAATCATTCAATTGTTTCAAGTGTCTGTTCGATACCAAACCATACAGGATTCTACTCTCTGATTAAATCAAAGTATTAAAAGTAAATAAGCCTTAAAATGTAAATTTATGCAGATCATTCAAAAATATTTCTGGAATTTGGCAAAAATTCTTGGGCTCCAGTCTTTTACATGCGCCTGTCCATACGCGCATTGTAGAAAGAATAAATAATTATTCTGAAGAATCTTCGTAGCTGTATACAACATTTCAACGATGTGTCATGTAATTGTGTTCATTTTTTATATTTATTTAAAAATGATCAAAAATTGAAAACATTCCGGCATTTCAAAACACAACAACTCAACAGCATAATTTATAGAAGTAATTACATTGTCATAAAAGATGAATACAATATCTTCGTAACTAAAACCGTTTTCCGGTTCATATCAGCGTTTACTTCTGTGTTTCTATTTATAGAACAAACGTTCCGCGTTTTATGTTCTTTTGAATATAGCGCCGGGTCAGAACATATTATGTGTATTTACTATTTACTTTCGCCAGCAAATAAATTAGGCGAACTTTTTATTTGCGGTTCATCTTGACTTTATGCGGCTTTTCTGTTCCTTCATACACTACCTCGGAACACATTTCAAATACTGACACGCTAGCTGGAGAATGCAAGTTGCACGTGAATGTTTTGAGCACTTTACGGGTTTTTTTTTTTAATCTTTTTCTCTAGCCATATGTCTTTGTTCTCTATTCATCGGTCACTTATGCAAGTCTTCTGATATATTATACACTATTATAGTATTAACCCGGTAAAAATAATTCACTAACCGTTTTCGTAATTTTACGGATGATTTCATAGACTCGTTGTATAAAATAAATTGTTTCCTCGCCTCTAACTCATCAGGCGCAACCAGGCTAGACTTTGGACCTTTGCCATCTACCTCGTCCTGGGTCTGCCAAGCGTCCGCCTACCCGATGAAATCGTGTGTGGTTCGTTTTCTGTTTAAGAAATGAGCTGCTCAGCATTGAGCACCTTGCGTAAGTAAAGTTGGTCAGAGTTTGAGTAAATATGAGTTTGACACCAAGTTCGGTTTTCCTCATTGCAAATATTTATTGCTCACGGTGAAAGAAAACAGGACCATCAATTCCTATACTATCCTAGGCTCGCCCAAAGCTATATGCGCAACGCGCACGTCTTAATTCTTTTTATGATAAAAAATTATGACAGTTAATTTAGTTTGCGTTGTGGGTTCGTGCATCGAACTGACACTCCCGCTGCCTGGGTTCGCTCCTTCCGGCCCGGTACGACCCAAAATATTTTTCACGGCTCCACCTCTTTCGAGTCAGTGACAAAACTTGGCCGATCGGAGTTGGCATAAAATTGTAGGTCACTTCCACTCGTGAGAGAACAGTAGAACGCACAACACGATTGATTGCTCAGAAGCTAGGCCCTGGTCCCCTATGGGGTGTAGCGCCACCCATATTAGTTTATAATTTAGTAAAAAAAAATTATGGTACTGTGCAAATACTTCTGTGTGTCATTGTAGATTGTTTTTATTTTTATTCGATTATACTCTTTTCTTATAATACATATGTGTGCACATGTATGGCAGGGAAGTGAATTTTTTTTATTAATTTTCTACTTTCGCGTGAGTTTTGTGCACACATTTTCGATAGTATTTGCGGCCTTCACTTGTGTACACACAAATCTGTTTATGCCCCAGTACAAAGTCACATATGCTCTCGGATTCTTAAATGTAATTACTTCCACGCTACGGGGGGAGTTCCAAAGTCCCTCGATAATTTAAACCAAATACGTGGCGCCGCTTTTATGCGTTTCTTTCGTATTCTCTACAAAAGTGATCTCTCTATTTTGAGAACAAAATCTAGTCGAAACTTTGGATGTATACCTATCAAACCAATAATATGAAATGGTCTCGAGTATATGTGTATGCTGGTGTATCTTAAACACCCGATGCTCATTGATTTCTTCAAAATTCACATTCATTAAAACACTCTTACAAAACAATCAAAAAAACCATTGTAGTTCCACCTTTAAATTCCCAAGAAAATGTGCACATCTGTACAAGTTATAGATGCAGGTGTTCATTTACCTCTAACACTTTTCACTTTGTCGGTGGTTAAAACAATTTTCCCATTCAGTACGTCACCACTGTAATACACCGAGTCCGGCCGGTCGTAGAAAAACTCACACCGTGATGGCATTATTCAAAATCAAATAAATATCACGACGGATTGAATATGAACATATAAATTAAATTTACAGAAATTACAAGCCACTCGAACTGAGTGAAAACGACGACTACTTTTTAATCATGTAAGGGCCGCAGAGACTTCATCTAAACGTGTCTGGTTGGCTTGCACTCAGAAATAAAATGACGTAATCGCCTTTGATATGGTGAACTCGCATGCGCCGTACATACTGTGTTTACTACGCGTCGTTGGTACAAGATTGTTCAACGTTTTGAATTTGAGAGAGTGTGTTTTGTTTGCTTTGTCATTGTATAGATGTATGTGCGTGTGTGTGTTTTCTGTTTATGTCTTTTTCTTTGGTCTGCATTCCTACATCAGCTGTTTTGGATTTGGGCAGCAGTGCGTCTACTTCCATAGTTTTTAATTGTATGTTTGTTTACATATTTTAAAGGGTAAACAAATCTGACGCGATTCTCTTGTGCGTAGTGTGCCACCTGTGTTTCAGCGGCTCGGGAGTAAGACGAAAAAACATTACCATTTAATTTTTGCTATAAAATAGTCGTTCAATTAGTAATGAAGCAGAGTATATCGGTTGGAATTTCCACAGACTTTTCTTGTGTAAAATAAAATAAAATGTAGGTTTAAAAGACAGCTGCATAACTGAGATCAATCAGTATTTCTAGAGAAACACAAGTGCTAAACACAAGTTTCTAGAGTAAAAATACCCTTTCTAAACGGACGTGTGCTACTTTAGTAAGCTACACACTACCAGTTTTTGAATGATACTCAATAAAACCTCCTAAATGGGGCCCTCAAGCGACTAAGAAAATGCGAATCAAGTTGGATCTGGGAGGGCCTCAAAAGTGGGCCAAAAATCATTCTGTCCCAATAATACATAGGTTTCCTAGGATAACACACGGGCTCTACACGGCAATAGTAAGACCAGTACTGACTTACTGACTATTAGTGCGGGGGAAGGCACCACAAATAAAGCAAAATTTCATCAGAATAAGCAAGATACAAAGTTCGGCATGCATATGCATTATATGTGCACTCAGATCAACCCACGGCGGTCCCCGAAATCTTACCAATTTCCTTCCCATGGACAGTTGCGGGAAACTTATTGCCACACACGCAGCGATGAAGAATCAGTTCCATTTGTTGAAACTGTCACAGTACCAGTGGACCAACTTCCTTTTAGCATAAATCGAAATTTTAAAGTTTCAGAATTATTAGGAATTGTTTAAACCAACTGTTAACCAAACAAAACATATTCATTCATTAATAAAATATAGAAAAGGCCAACACACAAAGAGCACTCGAATGTATTTCCATGGAAACATCAACTGCACAAAAAGTTAAAAATCGACCAATTTACTCTGGCGCCATGTATTCCACTTGTGAGCCGCATTCACATCTCTCGCCCTCTCATTAGGGCTTATGATTTATCAATTCTGTGGTATTACGCAACACATGCATTCCATGGGCTTGGGCCTTAATACTGAGGGAATGTAAGCAGTGAGGAAAAGCCCACATCGGAGGGCAAGCCCACATCGGAGATACGAATATTCCTAAACAATCGCATTATATGACATGCTTTGAGGACTTTGAAATTAAGCACAAAACCAGAAATGAAGTATGATCGAGATGCCCAACTTTTACCTCTCTTGCCCCTTAAAATTTTTGATAACCATTTTTTATATTGTTTTCTTAAGCCAAATTGACCAATCAGAGAACGGAATTTACGTTATTTCGTGAATAACTGTCAAAAATCTCCTCAAATTCGTCGATGGACTACGGGTTAATCAGCTGTGAAGTTGGGCATCTCTATCATACTTCATTTCTGCACAAAACAATAATACCCACTAGAATAGAGTGCGATGAAGGTGGGGTAGGGATGCCAGATTTTAAAAAATGCTTTGCGGGACAACCGCGTAAAAATGTTATGATAATAACAGACCGTACTTGGTACCAAACAATTTATTTCATTATTATGCTTTGTACATACAGGCATAAAATTAACGGTTCATTCACAGTCTTTTGGTCAAAGTTTAAAATTCATAAATTACCTATTACAAAATACTTACAGGTATGAAATATGTATTTTGCTTCTGATTGAAAAATGTTTATAAATCGCTTTTACAAAATTCTTTGAATTCTCTACAGGTCATATTACAATTTGGCTTAATCAATGACCAAACAAACAACAATTTCTAATTCAAAAATTTTTTTTTTTAGGTATGACCGAATTTTCTTATCTGAGATATAATAACTTTTAATTGATTTCAAATTGTTAAAAACTGATCAACGGCAGTAACCAACGACAACCAGCGGGTCTTGCCAGCGGGAACATGTCTCAATAATTCGGATCATTTCTCTTGCACCATTATAAAACTTTGAGTTCACAATTTTTGGTATTTGAACTGAATTAACTTGGTGGAACAAGCGGGACATTTAAGTATTTTATGGGACTAAATTTTCCGGTGGGGCTGTTACGGGATAAAAGTCATTTCCGGGACTGAACCGCACCTTTCGGGACGCTTGGCATCCCTAAGGTGGTAGCGGGTTTCCATTCTGCGCAATAAGTACATAAATGGCCTAAAAAACATAAATATAATATTTTTTTTTCAGGAAATGCTTTAATTTTTTTACCAATACATTTTTTTGCTCTTTTTTTTTTATTAAATTTCAACTTTTTTTTTAATCAGACCATGTTTATCTGGGGAGTCACACGGGGTTTTTAAGTATTTATTCTCCGAAATCTCCATTAACATGCACCACTGTTTGAAGCAAAGAGATCAAATTTCGTTTGCCTCTCTTGTATATTGTGAGCTCAGATTGACAGTTCGCGAAAAAAATTAAGTTTTTTTTCGTTAACAAGGATACTTAAATTAATTATTGTTGAAATTTTTGTCGATAAAAAAAAACTCTCTAATTCTCAATCATCAACTTTTTTCATACTGAGAAGCTCTTCTGAACCTTCGCGTTCGCAGTTCGCGTCTCATATAAATGACACTTAATTGTCATCTTTTAACTAACAATCTTTTAACGACACGCCGCTGATATTCGATTCTTTGGGTGTGTATGCCATTATGATCAACAAACGGATTATCAGGATCACTGTGGTTCACGTATTACACAAACAATCGTACCTCCTCCAGCAATCGGTGTGGATGGTGTTTGGATAGTTTTCCACTTCCTTATAGTTGAGAACAGTGTTGGTAATTTAAGTGAAATTACTAAGCACTTTAAGTGTTTACAAAAAACTGTCAGGCAGGTGGCTATAAGAAAGTCTCGTGTATTTAAAGTATGGGGTGGGTGGCTCGCGATTTCGATACAAAAGTCTTAAAAACCCCGCGTATGAGTCACATAAACATCGTTTGATTAAAAACAATATTCAAATTTAAAAAATTCAAAAATTCAAAAATTGTGTCGGTAGAAACTAATGTTTTTAGGTCATTTAAGTAAGAAAGGAAATTAAAAAAAAATACGAAATGTATAATGAAAGCACAACGAAAAGCTGCGTCAACGAAACCCTTATTTAAGTAAGAAATAAATAATATGTAAGAGACATTCCTTGTGCTCATATTTGAGGCCATTAGAGGAAAAGTGGCGTATTCCTCAAAAATTTAATTAAAGCTGACCGTCCCTAGAGATATCTGAGGGTCTCAACAAATTGTAATTTTGGTAATTCTCGGGTTTTGGGGATTAAGCAAACTCAGCACACGCGCCGGATACCTGCTGCGCACGACATCGAATACGGATCTACTATCCATCCATGCTGCTTGCTGACCTTTTCACTTATTGATGTATAAATAGCCCTAAAAGAAACATTTGTATTAAGATTTAAGTCTGCTGTATGCAGAGACGCTGTTAAAATAAATATTTTTTTTAAAGATAAACATAAGTGTTACATCGCTTTTTACTGATAGCCCCATTTATACCTAATAATATGGTCTAACGCAGCATTACATTAAGACTCACGTAAGGCTTTTAAGATTTATACAATAAGAGTTCTCTGTTTCGTTGCCCTTATTCTTCTTTGTAAATTCGACTTCATCTTCTGCTGGGAGAACAATCACATCATTTTTGTCGTCTTTTTCATTCCAAGCTCAACAAGCGTTCGGGCGGTCGGTCTTTGATAGGCTTCAGTACGCGTTTTATTGAGCTTACGAGAATGTTATGCCAAGGCGCGGCTCCCTCATATTTCCAAATCACACTGAAAGATGCGCGTTTCACAAGTAAAATGGTCTAAAATTTATTTTACCAGAAAAAAAATGCAATTATTTCATATAAAATCCCTACAAAAATGAATTACATACACAAATAGTTGCTTCATCCTGCCAGCAATAAAACATGAATAAATAAACGAAAATTGTTTCACAAATGTCAAAAGTCCGAGTTTGTAGAAGTTGCTCTATCTAGAAATTTTTGCTCTCGCTTCACATATTGCGGTCTGCGAACAATCAAAGCTCGAGCGCTGCAATGTGACTTATTGGATTTACATGCACCCTACTTAAAATGTCAGAGCAGGATGTGAAACAATCATAGTGAGTTGGATACTTTATACTCTCGCGCATGTTAAGGAACTAAATGTGTTTATGCTGTTGCATATAATGCAAAGAATTGAAATTGAAGTGCTGGGCAGGCGCCGATTTTATCTATGTTCAACTTCGTAATTCTATTAAGCTAACGCACTACGCCATATGATTAGCGCCGGTAAAATATTTGTGGGAACGAATTAATTTCCAAAGTTCCCATCAACTTCTGGAGTAAAATCAGCACCTCTTCTATGACCACCAACAATTGGTGGAACCCATCAATTTGTGTGTGCAGCGTGAGCCTGTGGTGGCTTGAGCCTGAGGCCGCGTGCGGCTTGGAATCGACTCCAACGTACTTTATCCTATGGAGTCTAGCATCGATTATTAATTTAATTTTCAAGCCGCCCCTTCTTTCGAGTTATTAACAATGCTCAAAGAGTAATCGTGTATAGAAAAGCTTCTAAAAATTTGCAGTTCGCAGTGAGTCCCCTCAAAATTGTAGGTCTCTCCCACACGTAAGAGAATTACACAAAACTAGGCCTTGCTCCTGTACGAGTTGTAGCGCCATGCATTCAGACTCAAACCGGGTATATGGTCATCCAATTCGAACGATTTTGTTTGATGAAATAAGTGTTCGAGGAAGATAAGTGTGAACCCTCTTACAATAAGTCATTCAGATGGCTCGTACGGCACTTCTACAGCCTTTCACGTGATCCGTCGGCTGCGAGATGTGTTAGTATGCGAGGTGAAAAGTGCAGCGGTAGACCGGGTTTCGTGTGAGTTTTCTCTCTTTTTTCGTATTTGCATTGATTTGATTTATTGTTGTGGTCTCAGCATTGGGTATTTATTTATTTGCCTAATACGGGATCTAAATTGGCCCATATACTCGTCACTTGTGTGCACACTTGTGTCTGTTTGCTAAAATGTGTCCTGTGTGTGGGCTAGTCCGAGCACCGATTTCTTGGTATGGCACACGGTGTGACTAAAATGAACAGATTCCGATCGTTGAGGAGTGACGACCTCTGATATTGTGAAGCGGTAATAGTGACTTTAATTTTTTTGCTATTTGAGCGATTTACTTGGTTCTGCGCTTGGCAGCGCTGCTCCTTCGTCGTCGAAGTCCACTGAAGGGCTAATGTGTGACGTGTGTTTGCGTGCAAAGCGGAAAAGTGTGGAAAGCGACACATGTGTGCACACAGGTGCCGTGAACAAAGACGTTTTGAACTAAAGTCATAATGTCGTTAATTCTCATTTAAGTGAGAATTTACACCATAATTCAATTATGGCTTGATTTCACTTTTATATGAGAACTAAAGTCAGAATTTAAATGAGAACTATCGCCATATGTTATTATTTTAATTCACGCGTGAGCGGACTAAATCCTGCGGAAAAAAGGGTTTCAACCTCACACTTTAAATACATCGTACATGCTAAATTTCAAACTATACAAATTGGAAATTTGGCGTTACTTGCAGATGTAAAACGACACAATGACAAATTCATCATTTTGGCTTTATTTCGTTGGGTCTTATTTTTACCGTTCTATGTACTCAAATCGAACTCGAAAAACTTCCGAGCATGTGTTTCAGATTTGTCTGTGATTTTGACGAGTGAACAACAGCGCATAACAAAGCAAATAATGTTCCAAAATTATGCAAAGAATTTTAATGTTTCAGTGTATTTTCCATTTTTATGTCAGAACTCATTATACCTCCAGAAGGTCCACCGTTTAATAATGTTGCATGGTTGACATGTGAAATTGCATTTTATTTGTGTACCCAGTTAAGCGACATTCTTTTTCTTCTTTTCTTCATTCTTCAATATTACATCGATTATTAAAACTGCAAGAACGACACGAGTACCCATGATGATGCTTCGAAGTTGCTCTCACGAAAGAAGTCGAATATCACTGTGTGAACGCAAGCCATTTACTGGTCGCATCATTTGTAGTGCAGTGTGAACACTACTAATCATTGAATTACTTTTCCACCTGCTACACATGTATTCTACTTTCTCCGCATCCAAGAGTTGTCATCAAGTGGCGCGGAGAACATTTTTGTCTACACTAGTTTACGAGTAGAGTACACAAAGTTCACAAATTTGTCAGCAGGTGGTGCTGTTTATGGTTTGTGACTTTGCTACATACTCATGAAAATTCACACGAAGTTCATTCACAGTAGTAATTAAGCGCTAGGTTTGGATATATACAATTTCTAAAAGCTGGACTTAAAAAGTTTTTCTTTTAGTTTAATGTTTGAAAATGAAAATACAGATTGAACATTAATGAACAACCAAGTAAAAATGATTGTTGTACAAACCGGAAGAGTGGAAAAAATCAAATCCCTTTTGTGCTTTAAAGGATTCTGTAAAATCTAAAAAAAATGCAACGATTTTAATGAAATTTTAAACAGAATAGAAATGGTATGATCTCATTTCATGACCTGGAAATTGTAGCTGTACTTCAAAAATTAAACACAAAATCCATTGTTTTCACGCCCAGAACCTCATTTCAATCTGCTTTATGATGTCGTACTAAGTCTTATAATTGGTAAATATACAGAGTAACATTTTTCAAAATAAAAATGTCTGCTGAATTATTTTAATTATTTGTCATTAAAATCAATTTACTTTCACTCTTGAGTAACATAAACACTTTTATTGTGTGGTTTGCATCGTTTTTTTTTTTGCGATACAACCGGAGACAACGGACTCACGTTGAACCACAATGGATAACCGTATGCCATGATTGGCCTGATAAGGGTCATGTAACAGGTTACCTTCATTCTGAAATCAAGCTGGCTGAAAAAAAAAAACAACCTCCTTTCCGCAGCAAAGGCCTTTCTGGCTTTCATCAGAGCAACATTTATATGTTTGTCAAAATGCAGATGTTGATCCAGCCAAATGCCAAGATATCTAACTACACTTCTCACAGCTAAAGGCCGTCCTTGCGGGTCAACTATACCGAACTTGCGCCAGCTTAGGCGAGTATCCCGCGGGGTCCTGAAAAGGGTAGTTTTACACTTTAGGAAGTGGATAACCAACTTCCAGTCGTAGCAAATCGCTGAAAATGTTCGAAGTCACGCTGCAACAAGATATTTATTACCTCGACCTTCTGTACGCGACTAGGTCATCAGCTTACACAATTAATAGAACCTATAAGTTCTGCAGTGAATATTGACAACCAGATCGGCGAACCAATCGCCCCCTGTTGCAGGCCATTTTTATTGTCAAAGACCGTGGTAGAAGTTACGTCACCACTTTTAACGATAAA
This sequence comes from Eristalis tenax, assembly GCA_905231855.2. Lineage (NCBI taxonomy): Eukaryota > Metazoa > Arthropoda > Insecta > Diptera > Syrphidae > Eristalis > Eristalis tenax. Next base: position 117,429,093 of record HG993124.1, read on the forward strand.
CTTTCTACCTGTTATCATGTCATAGATCAAATATAGCAATGGTTTGCTTACAACAAAAATTCATTCATAATTAAAACGTAACAAAAATGACAAGGAAAACGGAGAAAACACAATTTAGTCCAGCGACGGTCTTAAACAAACCGAACCATCAGCTGTAACATATCAAGTGTAATGTGTTAAATCAGCTGAATCAGCAGTGAAGACGGTGGACCTCCCAGCGATACCAGCAACTGGACAAACACCGGGATTTTTGGTCAGTGACCAGATCGTGGTTTGAAGGCCAAGCAGCTATGGGTTTTCTTACGGGGAAATAAAGTGGCAAATTATTCTTTCCCAATTAGAATTTTCTGCTCGGCCATATCTGAAAAAGCTTCCTATTTGTGCATATTTTAACAAAGGATCCCAGAAAATGGGCAAGTGGATACAGACGATTTTTACTTTCCGCAGGTCATAAGCAGGAATGGAAAGGAAGGAAAACGAACGATTTGCAGTCCCATGGGCCAAGTTGAAAAACTCGCCTGTTTGGCCTGATGATTTTGAGTCGATGGCGGAGGATTTAGTGGAGATCTTGGAGATCTCTCTTGGGCCACTGAAGACAATATGAGAGATGAGAGTGGCGAACACCAAATTCCTAATTTCACTAAATTAATAAGGGACTTATCAAATGTGTTTTACTAGTGGGCAAGGAATTAATTGAACTAATAAATGAAGAAAATCGGAATGTTACTAAGCTATTGCACCATCAGTTAAGCATATCCATTTATAGCCTCATTGGAGTGCCTTCTCTTACAATACACCCTTCTTATCGGCAAGAGAGAGAGAGAGAGAGATGTACTCTCTAAAATGTGTATTCAGCTGTGAGAAAAATGCGAAGAATAAACCATTATTGTACTGTTTCTGAACATAGACGAAGAGCCAAAATAGATTCAGAAACAACAATGGGTCAAGTTCAGATCCCTACAGTATTTATTAAAAACCGAGATATACTTAAGAAGTACAGTAGAATTCGGTTAACGACCACTCAGGGGAGACGAATTTCCAGTCGCGACAAGCGGATGTCGCTATATAGGAATGAAAGGACGTTATTCATTATATAATGAGAAACCGAAATTTAGCTGTTAACTCCGTCCTTAGAACCGAAATGTAGGCACAACCGAGGTCACTATAAGCGAATTCTGCTGTAATATATTTTGTCGATGTCGACATATCTCAATTTTCTTTAATTTTCCTCATATCTTATTCCTTGGGTAGTGGTGGTATTTCAGGGTGAACGTGGGCTTAATTAGTAACGACTCATGACGTGCGTACAATTGTCTATGAAATGAGTTTATCTTGCAATCGTCGAAGTTGGAGGAGCACCTAATAACTCCAGAGCTGTGGTGTCAGGAAAGTAAAAGTTCAATTAAAATCGAACGCATATGTTTTCTATCTCAAAAATATCAAGGGCTTCCGAATCCGCTTCGGTACACTGTCTTGTAAGAAACCAGCTTGGTCCTTCGAGAGATGACGATACTCCTCAATTCTGTCTTGAGCTTGAAGTATAGCTACTCTTACTGACAAGGTTGATGTGTATGCATAAGGAAATTAACAACCTTCCCAGTACGTTTATTATGCATCCTTTTAGGTAACAAAAAAAGAAAATAGTGCACAAAATTGCACATCCTATTTTTTTAGTTTCATACGAAACAATCACCTCAAAGCATTAATAATGAAACCCATAACTGCTTTCAAGTGCGACGAAATACAAAACAATATCTTTGTAACAGGTGCTCTACAATTCCGGGTAATCGTATGTACTATTAACAATTCATCAAAAATGTACACGTACACAGCACAATGCACAGTCACTTGCCTTGGTTTTTCATACAATTGGTCCTTAAGGGTAACCATCTGTATCCTGGTGGTGTGGCGATTTATTCTTTGAATATATTCACTGACGTGGATTTGCATGTTTAGCAACACACATACGTAAGTGTAAATATGCACAGCGATAATATTCGGCATTAACTTCATGCAGGGCGGTGAATCCACAAGTAGAATTAGATAAAATTATGACAGCTTAAATTCATTGCACGATTAAAACGTTTATAAATAATAATCGTACTCTTAATGTGCGTCAAGCATAATTTGGCTTTAAGAAAATAATGTTCGTCAGTGCGGCTTAATGGCAAGGTGCAGTAATTACCACATGTATGCTCAGCCAGATAATGCTTACTTTTCTGCGAGTTAACTCTTGTTTTCAGAAGTAATTAGTGCCGTCAAAGAGAATATTAACGAAAGTGTGGTTTTGATTCACACATGTGTTGTCTGAGTATCCTATCAGATGTTTTTTCTGATTTAAGTACACGACTAGGGAAACCGGAAGTCTGCTAAAATTGTGAGGATTTCGTAGATATCGGTTAGATTACATAAATAAACTGATTCAGAATCTTATTTTGGATTTTCGAAACTTTAAATGGAACCAAAAAATGAAATCTTTAGATAAAATTTGCAAACCATTTTGGAACATCGCTAAAGCAAGCAGGCATACAAATAGGCATACTCCTGCACTTATCTGTGATGATTACACCTTCTTCACAGACAAAGAGAGGGCAGATTTATTATCTTAAACCTCTGCCTCAATCGGGAATAAAATATTTTACATTTCTTGTCAATGCGTGCCTTAAGACACAATATTTCCCTGAAAAATGGAAAATGGCAAAAGTTATACCAATCTTAAAATAAAGAAAACCTTCGGAGTGCCCCAGCAGTTATACCCCTATTAGTCTGCTTAGCAGGGTAAGTAAGATCTTAGAAAAAGCTCTGAAAATACTAATTCTAGAATTTACAATTGAAAATGCAATATTTCCTAATACTCAGTTCGGTTTCAGACAATCCCATAATACTTCCCATCAATGTCTAAGGATATGTAATCATATCAAATCTAATCGATTAATAGGCAAATCGACTGGTATGATTCTACTTGATGTGGAGAAGGCTTTCGATACAGTCTGGCATAACGGTCTTATTTTCTCAAAAAAGTCCAACGTTTTTTAAGTAGTCGTTGTTTTCGAGTCCACGTTAATACATCTTCGTCAAGCCCCAATAACGTTTCCATGGGTGTTACTCAAGGCTCAGTTCTCGCTCCAATTCTATATAATATGTACCCATCTGACTTTCCATATTTACCTAATTACAAATACACTTCGCATGAGTATGCTCTCATCGTTGAGAGGATACTGTTAAATACAAATGAGATAATACGCAGTTATTTCAACAGGTGGAAATTAAAAATCAATTCTAGGAAAACTCAGCTCTAGCTGTCTTTTTCACCAGAAAAAGAAAATCGTGTTTTCTTCTTCAGAATCCAATTCCCATTTTTGGTACCCAGATAAGTTGGAATTTGTCTGCAAAATATCTTGGAATATACTTGGATTCGAAACTTTACCATTACATTACCAACTACAACCATTAGTTGCCATGTCACGCAGACCTTAAAAAAAATAAAGATTGCGATCACTTTATTATACCCATTAAACAGGAAGTCGCGGCTATCCATTGAAAATAAAATTATTATATTTAAAGTTATCTTCCAGCCCAGATTTGGAGTGGTATGGCCAAATGTAATTTAAAAAGACTTCAAGTTGCTCAGGACAAAATCTTAAAAATTATCTTCAATTTATTTGTTTACGAACGAACTGCATAAAAGGGCGGGTGTTGAACTGATTAACGATCGTATTGAGAAACTTATAAACAACTTTAAAATTCGTTGTGCTTTTGCGGATAATCATCTCATAAACAATCTTGCCCTATAAGTGTTGTTATTTATTTATATATTTACTTATTTATTTACCTATACATATCTATTTGCTCATTTATTTATAATTTATTTATTTTGTTATTTATATATTAAATTTATATATTTATGTTTACATTTATTTGCTCATCAACGTACTTATTTATTTATTTATTTGTAAAGTGTGATTTTTTAAAAGCTATAGGAAAGTTTTTAAAAAAAAAAAAAACACATAAAATTCAGAAAAATGAATGACATCTTTATTTGGGTCGATAGTACGGTCCATATAATTTAATGTTTGAAGATTATTCCATGTAAATGTTGACCTTGACTGCGCCTCAAATTGTCCATCCGCTTAGTCCAATTTTGGCATACTCTTTCCAACATTTCTGCCGGTATCTCACGAATAAACGCTTCAATGTTGTCTTCCAATGCGTCAATTAAAGCGGGCTTGTCTGTATAGACATGAGCTTTAACATAGCCCCACAAAAAATAGTCTAAAGGCGTTAAATCGCACGATCTAGGCGGCCAATTGACCGGTCCCGAACGTGAAATAAAATGTTCACCGAACTCGCCTCTCAATAAGTCCATTGTGTGTGGCTGTGTGGCATGTGACACCGTCTTGTTGAAACCACATGTCATGCAAGTCAAGCTCTTGCATTTTACGTTTCACAGTTACGTTACAATTCGCATCATCTTTGAAGAAGTACGGTCCAATGATGCCACCAGCCCAAAAGCCGCTCCAAACTGTGACTTTTTCTAGATGCATTCGTAGCTCTTGTAATGCTTCTGGCTGATATTCACTACAAAATTGACAATTCTGCTTATTTACGTACCCATTGAGCCAAAAATGAGCTTTGCAAGTGTTCAAAGACACACATCTTTTTTTTGTTTTTTCTTTTTTTTTATCTTTTGTGACGAGGTTTTTGTTTGCACTTTTCCTCGATTTTTCCATTTGCCTTTAACGTTTCATGAACCTGTTTTTTAAAATCTAAAACTGTTTCTAAGTAGCAAGGTACTCACGTACCAAATCTCTATATGTAAAATGTGCAATACCAATACTGTAATATTCAATTTTATGTGCGAAATAAAGAAGACTTAAGCGTATTCTGAGCAAAACCTAACAATTTGTGGGCATTACAGGAGCTGTTAAAATCAGGTTGTTCTTTTGAGAACATCAAAAGGAAAAAAGGAGAAAATAGAGACAAATGTAATGTAGTGGTGGTCCAGTATAACGAATGATCGATATAACGTACACTTTTTTCAAATGCATTATTGTCTCTATATAGCGTGCTAAAGGTTTATTGGTCGCGTTCTAAAGGCTCTGGCACATAGATTACTTAACTTGCGTAGCGTCAAAGCATCCGTTCACTTTGAAGTACCTAACGCAAGGGGATGACTCAGTGAATACATCAACGCACAACTGACTTCATTTGACAGTCTCAAGTTTCAATTGAAAATTCAAGTTGCTTGGTAATAAATGCGCGAATAACATGGGTATTTTATTAAAAATACGTAATTACAAACCTTTTCTTATGTTTTTTGAAGTTTGCTTCGACGAGAACCAGCTCCCAGACTTTCATTTAAAAAACCAAATTCCACTGAAATGTCACAATTTGACGATTTTCAACGCTGAAGGAGAGAGAAAGGTTAAAAGTTGAGCAGCTACATTCGTCGCGTCATCGTTAGCGTTGGTCTATGTATCACCTCCCATAACAACACGCACATTTTATGTATCTGGCAAAGTATCTCTGACGCTGACGCTGACGTAAGTAAGAGGCTTAAGTTGTGCTGTTGATTAGTTCGTTAAGCTTGGTAAAAATGGGCCAAGATCCCGAAAGGATGCATGTGTATCCCTCTTATTTACTCAAAAGAAACGGAGTAATATTTTAAAATAAAAAATATATTTTAGTACAAAGTTATAAAAGATCTGAGGAAAAATAAAATACAGTATATGTAATATGAGCGATTGAAAAATGAAAACGACGAATGAAACATACATGGACGACGGGAAAACGTGACGTACGAATGACGTACGAACAATGAGTGTATGAAAAAGTAAGAAGAGAAAAAGTAACAATGCTGATGCCCATATGACACTCCGTTTTTTTAAATATATTAAATCGGATATTTGTAAATGAGACAGCAAGTCTTTTTTGGAAAGAGGCAGCAATTATATTGCGAAGGATCATATACTGTCTGTTGCCGCCACATAAGACTGCAATACGCCAGCGAGGACATCTGTTGCCGATTGGATAAGACGAAGAATGACATTTCGCGGCAGTTTTGTGTCAAAAGAAAAGGGACAAATGAAATCACTCGGATTTCTGCTTCGTATTCTATTCCTTTTCAGCTTTTTTGGATTTTGGATTTGGTGGTTCAACCACGCATTCTTTGTTTTAAGTAATTAAAATAAAAACTTAGTTTTTTAAAGTACACATGTAAGTGTTACTATTAAAATAAGTTTCTTCTTTATTTTTCTGTTCCTTGCGCGAACACTGTCTGCGTACCAGGTACATGTAGATGTGTATTATCTTTACCGTGGTCTGAATGTATTTGGTTTTCATACAGAGAAAAATGAAGAAATGTAGGTTGGGTTACATTTTCAATCAAGTGTGTTCGCCGTTTTCCAACTTATAAGTCTAGTGCGTACGCACTGTCACTCAATGATAATTTCAATAGTGAATTTTTCGTACTGCTCAAACTTCTTTTTGAGATCAAGAAAAATACGAAAAAACGTAGTGTCATACGGGCTTGAGTAGTGTTACCACGGATTACATTATTTTTGAGTCCCAGAAGCTTAATTTCAAAATAAATGAGTCCGAACAAAGGTTCTTAATACGACTATTAATTTACTCGCAAACAAACTACTGATTAATTTAAATTTGTGTAAGTTAATATTATTTACTATTTGTTGATATACGGTGTATATACGGTAGAATTTCGATAATGTGAATCGCGATGATTTGAATTGAAAAAATGTTGTACTACTTACTCTAAAATGTGAACGCGTGACCATTTTTTGTCACTGTGCACTTTTTTTTATCTCGTCTTTGTATCATTTCACATCATTTCAAGTCTAACGGGTTTAAAAGGGAAGAGGCGACAGTAATGTGAATATAGCGCCATCCCATAGCAAACGCATTGTACGTTACTCGATCACGCTTCGAATATCTGGTACGTTCTTTTCTGGTGTTAAGGTGTTATGTTGTTTCTGTCTTTTATTACATTGTGCTGTGTGGGGTTCGTGTATCTCTTTCGTAAAATTATGAAGCTTTGGGTATGGACTCTGCGAAGTAACACAGATTCCTTACAGTCAAAGAAAAAGCCGAGATTTTGTGGAAATTAGAAACTGACTACACAGGGTTAGGTCTATCGCAGAAGTACGAGGTTACATAATCCACAACAACAGCCATAAAAAAGCAAACAATTTGGGTTTATCAACAAAACCGGAGTCTGGAGTAGGAATGAGAAAAACCTTTAAATCCTCAGATCGTCTCTAATCGAAAGTGCCCTAGCTTACTCAGAAAACAAGCAAATCATTTAAACGTCGAGCTCCGAAAATCCTGACTGTCCTAATTTGAATGCTAGTGACGGGTGGCTTCAAAATATTCGAAAAGGTCATATTAAAAATATGCGGGCAAAAATTGTGTAAAAATGCTGTAAAGCTCTTGATGGAAGAATTTCATGTCTACGTCAGGGAAATGAATACCAAACGAAGATTATATTTATTACCTTTATTTCCTTTCCTTTGTTGAATTATTTTTATCCAGTTAAAGGAAGAAATCGTTTATGTTAACCTATAAACTTATGTGTTTTCATTTTGCTTAATGCATTGTCCAACAAAAGCATAGTTTACACTTACACAGTTATGAAAACGATTTATTTTCTGAAATATATGAAATAAAATTGCATTGGTATTCTTGAAAACACGAGCCAAATGTGAGAAATGTGAGTCCCCGAGTCTACTTTAATGCAGGGTGACAAATGCCTTAACGTTGTGAGTAGAAACAATACTAGAACATTTATTTAACGTTTCCTACACGGAAAATTTGCTAGATGCTACGAGTTTTTCAATTAAACGAACTCTCCTGGACATTATATCATTCGTTATACTGTACTGTAATGTCAAGGTAAGAAGTAATTTTGAGACTGCACTGTAAAAACAACTGCTTTACGAAAAAGGAATTCTCCTTTCGCATTGGTAGAAACATGTTTCATGAAGTTCTTCCTAATTCCATCAAAATCTTCTTTATGACACAGAGGTCAGATGGCTGTCAAAGGAAAGGTATTAACACGAATTCTGTAATTGAAAGCTAAATTTTGTATGTTCTTACAAGATTTAAAACTGGAGAATGAATTGATACTTGTGTGTACTGATCTCCCATCTTTTCTTCAACAGAAACTTTGATGGGATAACGTATTTCAGATGGAAAAACTCAACGAAACCCCTAAATCCTTCATCGATGACAATATTGGTTAAATGATAGTAACATTGGAAAACTATCGATGGCTACAAAAGACTACCGATAGCTTTTGATAATGGAAACTGTCTCTGTCGATAAGAGATCCTCGACGAAATATCATCAGACGATTATGGCGAATTGTCCATAAACAGGGATGTCCGCAAAGAGAAGCTTCACTGTACTCGTTTTCGAATACAAATTTTGGATGACTATGTGTTGTTGTCAATGGGTGAAATATTCACTCCGTAAACAAATGATCTCTGTTTCACTCGATTTGTTTTTCAAACTGTTCAGTGTAAAAATTATTCGAAATGAAATTTATATTTTGAAATTGATTTCAAGTCATTCATTGCAGACGTCTAAAAGCCGAACTATAATGCACATGAGTGTACATGAGCTAGTGTCAAACTGTAACGAAATGCTTCGTCATGTTTGCAAATAACACAGGGCCATAATGAGCATGTGTGTGTTCATGTTTTCAGTTCGTTTATTTATGTATATGTGTAAACACGAGTTATAATTCAATATCAGCTGATTTTAACATTTCCAATTCGCTTATATAAGTGAGTATACACGAATTATCACCTGATTTTTCAGTTTCATTCATTTCATTCACATTTTCCATTTCAATTGTTAAATTCGCAGTGCGTGTTAAATTCGGAGTGCGATCCAGAGCTCACTAGGTCGTGCTTAACAAAACATTTGTGTGGTTTTTGCACACAATATGCCAACTGCCAGACGCACATATGCTTAACAAAATGTTCGCAATTGTTCTTGGACGACTATACGGGTGCTCTCAAACGGCATGCTCTCAAATGTCGATGGTTATTATAGCAAACCAATCATTGTATCGTAATTATTGTCATCACTTTCACCATCATCAGTCTCGAAGCCACACCTAAAGCCGGAACCGAAACACCGATGTTCCGTTTAGGATTTGAAATCGTTTATTTAATCTGCCGCCTGCCGGACAGTCCCTTCTAAGCGATGAAATATGTAAGAGAATATCTGGATACAGAATCTCCAAAGATTAGATGATGGGTCATGGAAAGAGCACAAGTAACAAAGTGTCTCGGTGTTGGGATGGATATTTCGCTGAAGAAGTTCAACGGAAAGGCCACTAAAATTAATCCCTTGCGGTGACATACAATTTATTCAATTTCTGTCTAGTTTATTGCAGTGCAACTGGGACATTACAGATGCACCGACAGTCTCCTCTTCAAAACATAATGAAAAGCCACTAAAGTACATCAGCGACACTAAGGGCAATGATGCAATATTTAAGATATCTAACTACAAGTTTTCCTTTGTTGATTTCAGTGACTCTCAATAAAATTACTCAAATGAATCGTATGTGTTCAATACGGACTAAATGAGATCTGTCAAAGATATTGCCGCAATCCGTGAAAATGTGTGGGAAAAATCTATGCAGTCAAATCCCCGCCCGAACGCTTGCGAAGGTATCAACTTGTCACATTTTGTATTGAGGCCTGCCTGGGCCTATCCGTCCAATGATCAACTGACTTAAGAGCTAAATGATGGTTTTCTATTTTAATTATTCTCGGAGACTTTAGACTTTTGTGGGCCTTCAATTGCATGTCTAAGGCATTAAGTCTCAAACGTCTGGTGTTCTCAATACCAACATAGTCCGAGCAATCGCTAAGTTCAATTGAGCTCACCCATTTTATGCAGTGGGAAGATTATCGTCCTTTTAAAGTTTCCTGAAACAAAGGCTGTCTTGAAAATTCTATTAAATTCACTTGTAAGCTCAGCGAGAAATTCGGAAGAGCTGTTGTTGTAAAATTCGAAACGGATCCTATCATCACCTGAAGCTTTCCTTGCTTTAGAAGAATCAACTCCATTCCTTACTTCGGTCAAAGTAAAAACTCAGTACTCATTACGTTCTACCCAACCTATTGTGAAACCCTTTACGGTTTTCTTATCGTTATTTAGTTTATTTTATTCAATTTCTTTTCGTTTTTGAGAGCTATTACAGTTCTGTGCCTGGTCAGGTGAGTGTGACACAGGTTGTGCGGTTGCAAAGTACTTGCCTACCGTTTGAATAGAAGTTGAAATACAAGTTATATTTATTTAATGTACTGGCCGACGGGCTCAGCAATGATACACCCATAAATTCTCTGGCACACTGCCGGAGAATATATGATCTGGACAGTTTGGATGTTTCCTTAATTCTAAACTAAACTAAATTATTACAAAGTACTACTCAGCGAGAATCGCTGACTTTGCGTCTGGCGCGCATACGCTGGCGACGGGATGGACGTAAGGTAGCATTACAAAAGTGCTTAGCTGTCAAGGGTGCGCGCGGACGAAATTGGAGTGTTATTGGTTAATTTACATCATTTCAAAATTGAGGCAGAGTGCGGGCAATGTTTAACACCGCCCATGGATTTCGAATCCCTTCATTGGGCACTAATGACTGAGCTCCGTCAGGCTAATTTACACAACTAGTTTGAATATCGACGATTAACTTCCCCTTTCATTCAATACACTACATATGTCTGTACTGTGCACATTCCTCTTATGTGGACATTGAAGAATGTAGGGAAGCATTCATCATGCTTGCGTATCACTTAACAAATTATTCGCAATTTGTGCACATAATATACGAGATCTACATGTGGGTACATATTTACATTTAATGAATTTTTGTCGGGATGGAAACTAGATGCCTCTACATCCAAAAACTGCCTCTCTCTCAATTCCAAATTCATGCAAATTGAAATATTCATTATTCCGAATGTTCTTACTTGTATTTAGAAAATAAACTTCTTGTTTGCATGACTACGTTAGGCTAATATTGGAGACAGTATGTGTTTTAATATTTTCATCCATAGACGTCTGAAGAATGTCGTGCTGTTGTACAAATAAGCCAGGAACGTTACCAAAATATACCAAGACATCCGAATTCTTTTAAAAAAAAAAATGTCATGTAATGTCCTTCTACACAGCTTATGCAGTATACAATGGGGGTTACTTTAAAGTATTCTTTAAGTGTTTCCTCTTCAGCAAGTATACGTACTTGGGATACTTATCAGTTTGTTCTAAGTTCTTCCTTTTGTGAGTTTAGAGTGAATTCCTGGATTTATTTGTGTGCCTTTCAAAAACGTTTTTTCAATTTGAGGGAATCGCAGACGGAGTTGCTGTTTTTAAGAGTCCATATCAGAAAGTAACGAGTTGTAGAGACTACTCGAAACAACCTCCGATAACGGATTTAGGCAGTGGACTTTTCTGCGAGTAAACACGATTCAGTATTCACAAAGGAAAATGAAGATCTTCTGATCAATCAATCGTTAACCAGATTGATCACACTGCGATCGACGCAAGGCACTCCTCCAGTAGTACAGATATTCGAACGTTTCGAGGTGTCAACATTGACTGGGACCACCGCTTTGTTGTAGCCAAGGTAAGCTTGCGGATATCCCGAGCACCGCAAAGACAGTGAGATACTGTTTTGAAGTTCAACATGGAACGTTTACAATCGCAAGAGATAGCCAAAAACTTTTCCGATCGGGTCTCCCTTAAAATCTAATCCTACGTCGCCAACACCAAGCATTGAAGACTAGTGGTAAATCTGCTTAGAAGCCAGCATAGATGGCGTTTCTGTTGTGCTGGATTTCACTCAGCCACCACAGCAAAACTGGCAGATGAATGCAGGTAAGCAAGAAGACTTTAAAGTGGCACTGCGAAGAATTGCAAGGCGCAGAGGAGGAGAGACGAACACCGGCTCCTCAGGAGGAAAGAAAGGACGAGAAGCGAGCGATCAGTAGAATATACTACTGCAGGAATGAGGTAAGTAAGTTTTGCCAAAGGGTACAGTCAGGTTTATAAACCTCGAACCGAAACCTGTTGGGATGATCAAGGGAACAATCGTAGTAGAATCGCAGACGATGCTGACGATACGGAGGAACCATATCTGCAGACTGTATAACGGCGACGAAGATCAAAAATGTCGTCCACCCGACCCGGATGAAGTTAAGATAGCCTAAACTGAAATCTAACAAAGCTACTGGAGCTGAGGGCCTAGTGTCCCATCGGTAGACGATGAGTTTTCAGCATTGTTTGCTCGATCCATCAAAAAGGAGACCCTCTAACTAAAGAAGGATTATTCAGTGTGGCTTTATGCCAGGAAAATCGACCATCGATCAAATCAAAAACCCAGGAGCAAAAGATCGACTTTAAGGCATTTTAACCAATTTTAAAACTGGGAATGACAGCATTGCGAGCTATACAGAGCAATGACTAGTTTTGGCACCCCTTTGAAACTCGTCAGGATGTGATGGAGAATTCTCGCTAGTCGATAACGAACCCACCGAGACCTTCAATGTCAAAAAAGGGTTTAGAGAGAGAAGAGCGTACAAGACTCACAAGCCAACGCTAGAGGTACGATCTTCTAGAAGTCCGTACAACTCTTAGCATACGTTAGTACACAGGGATCCGTCAATTAGACATGCTGGCACTGAGATGGAAGCTGAAATGGGTCTAGCGGTAAATGAGGCAAAACGATGTATATGCTGTCCTTAAGCACGGACATACAACACACAACATAGACCTCCTGCTGTACGGCGCGGAGGCATGGACAATCTCTAAAGCGGATGTGTAGGACCTAGGTCTTGAGAGAAAAGTTCTGTGTGTAATCTTTTGTCCTATTTGCTTTGACGGTTTTTGGAAGAGATGATTCAACCACGACCTGTTTGGGCTGTACAGCGATATGAGCCTAGCAGACGTCGAATGTGGCTGCGCCATGTATAGAGCACGGACCACACTGCTCCGGCTCGTAAGAGTCTTCTACTCCGAACCTATGGGACAACACAACAAACGACGCCTGCGCTTAACGTGGCCGCTGTCGGTACTGACGCATGTCAACATTATGTCGCCATCTCCAAGTAAACACCTCTCCATAACAGATAAGGCAGCAGTTATATGCAGCTGCTCTGCTTGATCGTCCTTATGTTTCTGAGTGCTTCGGGTTCGTCGCGGAACTGGGGTTTCTATTTCAACGGCGCTGTTGAGATGGATACAGGCTCTATATTGTCCGCCTTATATGCTCAATTTTGCTTCCAAATTACCCGTTTGCTATTTTGCTGCAATTTTCTCTTTTTGTCTTTATTCGTGGATTCATGGAAATTCGATACATGTTCGCCTCCACAGGCGAACTTGGTTCGACATTTATTTTCGCCCGAACATGAAAAGGGAATTATTTCGGGTGAATTGGCTGTTCGGGCGAGATTCATAATAAGGTTGATTGTAGTGAAAGGGAACTTTATATCTTGTTCATGGACGGAATGCATCTCGTCTCCCTATGAACATTATGGTGCGTATTTCATACAAAGAAAATGTTTCTGACGTTTTTGTTTTCTGACGCCATCAATTACTATTTCACACAAAACTTAAACTTTGTACTGCTGGTCATAAGCAACTGTCAGCGTAGCTATACCGAACTTTATGCTACCTGTCTCATAGTAATTGCACACTTTCGAAGACTATTTATTGTTCCGGTCATGACGGGTGGTATCTGCGGGGTGAGACTCAAGTTGTGGAAGGACCTTCCTCAGTAACCAGGTAAATACAAGGAGTGGTGTTCCATTTTTGGTCTCCGAAAAAGAAAACGTCAATACACTACAAACAAACACACAAGTAAAGCAATTGAAATTTTCTAAAACAAAGAATGAACAAATTAAGGAAGAATTGAATCAACAAGAAAGCCGAACGACTAATTTTAGAAAATTAAAGAAATTGGTTAAGAACACACAATGTCATGTTTAATACTACTTGCGAAATATAATGTCTGCCACGAGATCTCTTAAGCACATTTCCCATAACTATGTTGCAGTATCAATGTTGTTCCGAATGTTGACCGAGTTCCGAGTTGAGATTGTGGTTGGCTTGATGATATGCATCTTGTTTCCCAAGCATAGGAATTAACAGAAAGGGTACACAATGTCTTGCCATCGATTATTTGGCCACGTAAAATAATTCAATTTGCTGAGTCTTGATAGTAGGCCTGCTTATTCTGACAAGACTGTGTTCCGTCTCGGATCGTAGTAAGGCACTGTGATTAGTGAGATCAACTGTTTCAAGCTGTCTTGCAATAGAGATAGGCATGGATGGCTATTCTCCACCCAGAGTGAGAACCGAACACGTGTCCTTTCACAGTGAATGTCACTGTGTCCCTGGATCCACCTAATATGGATGCTAGAATATTGGTTCGTCTTGTTAGGAGGTTGGTGGCAGTTCCGGGAAGTCTTCGATTTAAATGTGACTTCCTCCACCGACTTAATCGTCACTTGGTTACCATATCACGTTGTCTTTTATTCAAGATAAAGCTTCTTTGTTTGTCACATTTACTGGCTGAAAGACGCAATCGTTATGCGAAATAATAAGTGAGTATGTAAAGCTTTAGAGTAGTCGCCCGCTTCCAATCCAAGATTTGCAGGTTACCCTTCATCGCGTGGTGGTAAAATTGCCAATCAGGAGAGAAAAAATTTTCTTCGGCGAAGTCGTTACGATATCGCTAGATTGGTGGCGGGCTGTACGTGACACCGGCAGGTAGGAGATCGTGCCTGGCTTATGGAATAAACCCCCTAAGAAATAACCATCCAAAGAGGGGTATGAAATAACCCTACACAATTTTGGACTAATTTCACAGTGGAATTAGTAAAACTTGATTTGGAAATAAGGCCCAGCTTGCAATTTGGTCTTTAAGAAAATCTGGTGTATTTAAAGTCTGGGGTGGGTTCGCTCGCTTATAAGATTTTAATAATTTCTCCGCAGAGGTTAACCCGCCCATGCTAATCCGTCGCTCCGTTAAGGGTATCCCAGTAAAGATTCAACAAAAATCGCCAGTTTTTAAAATTGCAAATAAAGACGGATTGGACTTATTTCGTTTTCTAATGCGGAATAAAGCCAAATAGGAAATTTCGCGTAGTTTCCAGATTTAAAACGAAACAAGGCCAAGTTTTTGACCTTATTTCGTCGGGTCTTATTTCACGTCGACTTTCCAGAATAAGAAAAACTTTTACTCAGGAAGCCCCCAACTTGAAGTATGAATTATGGAATAAATCTCCAAAAGCCCATAATTTTTTTTTTCATGTGAAAAAAATATAATATATATAACATACATACAATATAATAACATACATATTTTCATGAGCTCGTCAACCTAGGTCCCACACAACACGCATTAGGCGTGTTTCTTTGCAAGCGTATATAAAATACACTGGCAACAAATCGTATATCCGCTTTAGTTAACCAACAAATCATCCAACAATAATTGGTTTCACTCATTTTTGTTTATGCGTTACCGATAATTGGCTTAGAATCATCACAAAAATCATCAAGAATTAATTAATTTGACAATTAAAATAAAACCAGTTAAGTTTTTGTATGAATACAATGTTCAACGGGCACTCCTATTAGGCGGACACCAATCTTGCTCGTACATTTTCTCTTAAACCATTTTTGCTTTATTTTTCGGACAATTTCACCTCTCTTGGACGGACGCGGAGAAAATTTTTTTTTTGAATTCGGAGAAAAACCTTTTTTCGTCGGAAGCGAACCGCTTATTAACGGACACGAGGCACAAAATGAAGTATGTATTTCAGAAATGGAGTGTGAAACTCCAAAGCAGAAATAAAGTATTACAGAGATAGCCAACTTCTACCTTTCTTGCCCCTTACAATTTTTGACAACCATTTTTATATCGTTTTCTAAAGCCAAATCGACCAATCAAAGACCGGCATTCACGTTATTTCGTGAATAACTGTCACGTCAAAAGTGCATGAATAATTGTTCAAAAGTCTCTCAAATTATTTGCTGCTGCGAATTTGGCCATCTGTGCAATACGTTACATGTGCAAATAAAGTGTTGGCGATTTCTGTTTATTCTGCCGCGTTTTTCGTTTCGTTTGTTTATCACAAAAACTTAATACATATTACGAAAAGGTGTGAAAGGATCTCTTTTACTTGACTTTTCATCAATCTTAAATTCCCACCCCTCCCTGTATTTGGACACTCCTCTCGACCGGACAAAAATTGTCCGGACAAAAATTGTCTCTGTACGTAGTATATGTTCTACTATTGGTCGCTACAACCTCATATGTGACTGGATATCACCATCGTTGCATGCATCGATTGTCTTCACGGACTCTACACCTTTGATGGCATAAACGCCTGTGCGGCCAAGTTTTTACGATAAATTATCAAGCGCCGATTATTATTTTTGTGTGCAGAACAATACGCTGAAACGAAAAATCATCTTCGACTGAGACTGTAGACACACGAAATAAATATTATTCTTCAGTAAGTCGCAATTATCAATACGAGTCCTTGGAATAGTTCAGAAAAAAGTTCAAACGCAAAGCGATGGCCTTCTGTTGACGAATATTTAAAATTCCCTTTCATTACATATCCCCAAAGAAGATCCGTATCAACAAACGAACAAGGGCATTTGGTTTTATTAGCACTTCAAAAGGCACACCCTTATCGGGAATAGCTTCTCAAAATATTCGATTTCAGCCTTAACCGTAGTCAGCTGTAAATCGCCGTCCGTGGCCTCAGATGGATTGTAATAGAAGAGACATAAAAATGTGCCCAATTTTGCTTGCTTTAATATAATAAATGAAATAAATAATCAGAGCCATCCCCGCAGCGGAAGCGTGCCGCTTATCTTAAGAGCAGCGTTTTGCCTTGTAACCAATTTGCTTCAGCGACCAATTGTCCGTTTTATTATCGTTGACAGATATACTTAAGTATAAATCCATGCCTTGCTCCATGGGTCTTAATAAGGCCTTCAAAAATTCGTTTGCATCCGGGGATTGGAGAATGTATGCATTCTACGTACGTACAGCCATAAATATATTGCTCATAACAATCTGTCATCCACAGTTACTGCGAAGCTACTGCACATTGGCGTCGTTTATAGGACCCATGATAGTACACCAATAAAACCTATTTAAACCGTTTGATGGATCACCTTTGTCTTAGTAGTTCGTACGCATGGTTTCTCGAAAGGATTGTTAATAATATATGGCTTCCACTTATAGTGATGAATGTGTGTCCCTGTCAATGACTGGGTTCTGGTTGAGAGACAAAAGCGTGGATGGCCATATCTCTCGGAATCCAATAAATTCCGTAGTCGAAGCTATCCCTATGTACAAGATTCATTTGTATTATATGGCTATTCGGTATTCGCTCAGCAGTGCCAGCTCTAGCTCTCAGTTCCACTAAGAAAGTTCATGTCCTCATCCCATTGTGAATGTCTGCTGGGGCGTGTATGATTACGGATTTTGCAACGATGCAGGATAATTCTCGAAATTATTCTTTGTATTTATGATGGGCCTTACTGTGTTTCGCTCGTGCTATGCGGCTTTCATGTGTTTGTTTCACGCTGATTGCATTTGGCATAGGAGACGCACTATTCGTCATAATGAATGATGCTCATTGACAAGTCTCTAGCTACTTCTGCTGGACATCGGGCGGTAATAATACGATTCCTGGATGGGAGTATTGTGCAGATGTTTAACTATTCATTTGTGGCTTGATAAAGGTAATGAGTCATCGGCTAAATGACTGATAAGTCTGCTGATGACATCTGCTATAGGATAGGACATAGGTTGTAGTCGGGATGAAACCAAAATAATCGATAATACTGACTGATTTTGAGCTTTCGGAAGGAATGTCCTGGGAGTAGAGTTGAAAATGCTTCTAAAATTGTCTTCATCACTTCGTGTGACATACTAGCAGACAAATTAAAATCAGCCCATGCTTCTCTATTTACTGGCCAAAGCTGAATCATTAATGCACAAAATGAACTCGAGTATAGGGCATACCGCAAATCGATTGCAGTCCTCAACCGGATTTTTATGCAATTTGCAAACTGTTTGAATAATATTTTAAGTTATTTATCTACTCTGACATATTGTTTAATCTTTGAGCTGGTGTCCTGAGCCTCGGTCAGGATTGTATTAATATTTAAGCATGGTGAGCTTCATTGGTTGGTTAAGTTAAGAAAAAAAGGCTAGCTGTCACGAAGGAAGCAAACTGCGACCAATCGTGCTTGTGACAGAGCGGTGAAGCTGACTTATGCTTGACGTCATTTAATTGGCTGAGGGACCTATGTATGAGTTCCTACGACTTGCCAAAGCACCGCACAGACAGAGGATGTGATGTGCGATCTCAACTCTAAGAAGACAGAGTGACCGTTTCAAGTTGAGTGCTGACCACATTTCCTTAGGTTGACGCCAAGTGGTGCTTTGGATACAATAAAGTTGGTTGCCTTAATTGTATGAGTCTTTATAATGGATGATAGGCTGAAGCGAGTGACATGCACGGTGTATCTCCTCTTGTTGAGAGGTTGTCCCACGCCTACATATATTTATAATAAAATAGTGCTACTGGTATTTGCCAGCGGAATAAGACCAGTTGAGGGAGGCGGAATATGTTAAGTGCAGAAGGCAAAGTGCTTCATAGTACTCCACATGCATACTAGTCGTTTCAAACAGTTGAGTACTTTACCGTTGATAGCTTTATTTAGTGCTGTTCAATTCAAGCCCAATTACACCTACGCCCAGTTTCACCGTGGAAGTGAAAGTAGAGGAACTCCACTCTTGGTTTAAACTTCATTTCAATCCTTCTTCGGTTTCAAAGTTTCGTTTAAAATCCGGACTGTTTCAAGTCTTTTTATACGAGAGAGTTTTCTCTAAGTTTCGCTCTTTGTTTATTTTCACTTTTGTTCTCTCGACATTTGATGTTCGATAATACTCGAAATTATTTGTATTGATTCACATAACTACCGCCCTTCCTCCTTCCACTGTACTTTTTTTTAATTCCCTGCGCAGCTTTTAGTTTGATAGGATTTATTCCCATTTTTTTTCCTTGGTAAGAAAATGATGTTGGATTATCAAACTCTCATTTTCCGATAACAGTAAAGGCGTGCTTAACGACTACACCGTAAGCATTTTATAACTGCTAAGTACAGCAAAAACATCGAGAAACCATACAAATTGTAGCATCAAGTTGAACATCGAGAAACCATACAAATTGTAGCAAACACACGCAGGTTATCGGAGTTGGAGACCACCAACAGAACAATCGGCATGCATTCATCCCATTCATCCGGCAAAGGAGACGAGTCAGCCGACCACGCAATCCATCGTGCAACAAATAATTAAATGAGTGCGGAATCAGTAAGTTAGTCTTAAGACAGATCTCAACAAATAAAGATCGTTTCTTCTTCTTCTTTGCTTAGCGCTATAGTCCGGGATGGACCTGGGCCTCACCCAACAAGCCGCTTCAGCCAGCACGATCCTTTGTCAGCCGCCTCTAGTGGTGCACACGGTAAGGTTGAGGTCCTTCTCCACTTGTGTGCGCCAGCTCGTTAGAGGACGCCCTCTCTTGTGTTGTCCCATTGGCTCGAAATCGAATACTCCTCGGGCCAAAGCTGTGGTGTCCATCCGCTCTACTTGACCTAGCCAACTTAAGCGTTGGATCCGAAGACGCTTAACTGGGTACTTGCGGCTGTACAGCCCGTACAGCTCATGGTTGTATCTTCTCCTCCAGAGGCCATCAACGCAAACAGGACCAAAGATCGCATGCAGAAATTTACTTTCAAAACTGCCAAGAGCTTCTTTATCCGCTTTCAATAGCGTCAATGTCTCTGCGCCATAGAGTGTTTTATAAAGTCGACTTGGTGTACTTCTGCGCTTGATCTGATCGGACTGGTGTTATTGCCCCTGTTTACTGCAGAGTCGAGTTAGACGAAGTCCTTGACTACCTTATGACGCTCTGCCGAGACGTCGATGTTGTGAGTCCTTCCGTGAACAGTATGTACTTTGTTTTGCCTTGATTCACTGCCCGACCTATCTTAGCGGCTTCCGCTTCAATGCGAGCAAACGCCACATTGACGGTCCGCTGTGTTCATCCAATCACGCCGATTTTGTCCGCGTTAGCAAGCAGTTGAACGATCTTTTGGAAGATCTTGCCCCTGATGTTTACTTTCGAGTTTCGAACAAGTATGATATTGAAGAAATCACATGACAGCGTGTCGCCTTGTTTAAAACCTTTTTGGACATGGAAGGTCTCGGTGAGTTCGTTACCGACCGTGATGGAGAAGCTAGAGTTTTTCATCGCCATGCTGCACAACCTAACGAGTTTGGCAGGAATGTCAAAACTATACATGGCGCTGTATAGCTCGTTTCTATGCACGCTGTCATAAGCGGCCTTGAATCGTCAAATAGCCGTCGATCTGCGTCTCTTGGGTCTTTTCCAGAATATGCCGTTGTGTGAAGATTTGGTCAATGGTGTACTTTCCCGTCATGAAACCGCACTGATAAGGACCTATCAGATTATTGACGAATGGTTTCAGGCGTTCACACAAAATGGCAGAGAGGAAACCCCGATTCAAATTAAAAAGGTTAAGTTTGAAAACATATTGATATTTGATTGATATTTCAAAAATGGCTTTGAGTTCCGATAATTTGTCAGACAATTTGCTTTTCGGGATACAAGATACAAGTTACGGTTGATATGTGAAAAATAGTGATGTTAGGGATGCAGGTAAGTTTTCAATTCTAATCATAGTTTTCAAAAATAGAAAAAATTGTATTGCTTACCAATTTATAACCAAAAACTTCTTTTAAGGCAGACTGTCATTGTTTTTATAAAATAAAATTATCGAATTTCCTGTCAAGCGTTCGTTTAAGATGTTACGTTACGATTACAAGAGATATGCTACGTTACTGCTGGTGTTACAATTGTGTTGCGAATTAATACCGTTCTTCCAGTCGCATTTGTTGGAAATTAGAATATCACTAAATAGAATATTTACAGAGTGACTCCATGTTTATCTTTAAATTAGGGAGTGTACCGAAACTTGACACTTTCGATAATGAAAACCAGGGAACAATGTTATCAAGTTCAACTACTTGAGTAGCTCTCACACTCCCTTGATATATGAAAGCACACAGTTTCCATCAGCTAGTGGGACTTACACATCGATAGTTTCCATTTTAGTATCGATAATATATATTGTTTTTTTTTTTTTTTTTTTGGAAGCTTACATGTGTGTTTTCTTTTTAATTCCCTGCATGCTTATATGTATTCTTGCTTGCGCAGGAAACATTTGACAAATTGAGTGTACTTCCTATTAATCGCCTTAAAAATTCCCACATCAATGATCTGTTTTCGTAATGTTGTTATTGCTAACTGCTGCATTTCGTTGTTGTGCAATAACACTTTAGAAACGAATTTCCACTCACAACGCTATTGTCTTTAGTCACTGAAAAATAATTATATAATCATTAACCCGGTCGAATTTAGAACACAAATGATACGTTTATTAAATGTATCAATTATTATTATCAGGGATAGGATTTGGCTAAGTGTGCTGTTTTTTGGCAAAATTTTTCGACTTCATACAAACACGGTTCATGTCCTCCCGATTCCAAATATTTGTATTTTATTTTGCATTGTTTGCCTATTTATAACGTTATTGTCTTTTTGTGCCGCTTTTGCCTTTTCTGACTTCTCAAAGTTTGTTCGCTAAAAAAAAATGTAAAAAAATCAGAGTTTGCGTGAATGTATACCTCTGCAATTGGATCTTACTCACACTGGGTAATACACATACCTAAGGTCACAGTCATTAAATTGTTTCTCTGGTTGTATGGCATGTGGTATCGTCTTGTTGAAACCACATGTTGGTCACATCCATATCACGTAATTTACACAATAAAAACTGGGTTATCATGTCACGATAACGAACAGCCGCATTTTCGAAGAAGAATGGTCCGATAAGGACTAGAGCCCAAATTAGCGCCAAACAGTCACGCGTTGTGGATGCTCTTGTTCTCAGCAATTACAAATTAATTAAAGTACTAATACGCATGAAATGGCTTGCAAAGAGGAAATAATATTGAAAAATTTCGTATTGAAATTTGGACCAGATTATTTTTCATCTGACCTAAAATTGCTTTTATGAAACAGTAAGCAATGGCTTTAAAGAAAGAAAAAATCCATTTGCCAAAACCCAGACCATTGCCCAACCGTTTGACGATTTAATGCGATAGCTGTGGCCAGGTGAACTTAAGCGAGAGAAAGTATATGTAAAAGAGTGGTAAAACACTGCAAATGTTGTATTCGAAAATTCACATAATATGCGTCGGTTACGGTGTGCATAGAGCCTGTGAAAGCAAACGCAGTCACTACTCAAAAGTTGACGCCTACGTATCGAAAATGAAACAAATATTTTTAAAAAGTCCATCCCGGATTGATATTTTTAAGGCGATGGAACCTGCATTGCCGCTACAACCTCAACCCGTAACTTTGTTTAAAATTAAATTTGAATTTAAAATGTTAAATTTACATTACATCATGTGCTAACTCGCTGGTGTAGTTGGCTAGAGGCAGCAGGATCGAAAAAATTGCAAGCGTTCTTGAAGAAAAGCAAAGGGGCCGATTGCAAGGGAAGTCATGAAGAAGTTTACTGCCGTTTTCAATGCAAATAGGGGACTGAAAACTATTGAGCAGATAAATTCTGTAGTGAACGGCGACGTAAATTGCAAACATCCATAAAACATTGGTGTTGATAATGTTGAAAGCTTTAAAAGGCGTGTAGATCTGCCCCCTATTCATACCTACCTCTCCCTCTTTCTCTGCCCTAGTGAGACACCCGTCCGGAACGAACATGTTTCCGATTTCATAAGAATTGGAGGAGTTTTTTTTTTTTTAAGTGATATTTCGAACAGCTGATCAGAACATTTTTTCCGGCAAAATATAACACAACCCAGAATGCTGCGTTGCTACTCGTTCAGTCTCGTTTCTTGACATTCGTGTCAGTTACACATCAAGTTTATCCGATATTGTACTACGGAGTATGAGATGCGTAAAAGTTTCCGTTACGTTCCTAGGGCGGATTAATATACATATAAAAATAAAATAATACAATAATATGGATGGGACTGTAGAGGGCCAGGGCATAGCTTCTCAGCAACCACTTGTGTTGAGAGTCACACGCCTACTGCCAACGGTCAATTTTAGAAGCTCTTTCTAGACATTTAATCTCTTTGAGCATTGTCAGTGACTCAAAAGGGACATATAAATAAATTTGTATACTCAAAATTGATCCCAGCTTGGTGTCGAAGCCAATTTCAACTCAGTATTTGCTCCAAATCTCATATATGGTGATTGTTGAAGACTAAAATCACTATTAACAACAATGTACTATTAACAATTGAAGTCAGTGTTTAAATCTTTTTTCTATGCTAAAATGAATTTAAAATGTATACTCCGCGGTGGTCAAAATTACTTCAATTCGTGGTTATAAAACAACTGTCAACTTCAAATGTTCCAGTCCAAAGTGCATCTTCGAATTACATCGGCTGAGGTTGCGAACGTTTGGTGCGATGAAGATGAACACCAAAAGAAATGCAAAAATTGCATCCAATGAATGCATGGTCATTTGAGGTTACGTGGTGTCTGCAGAATATGACAACGATTTTTTCGCTCGCAACCACCATCGGAGTAGCATATTCGGCCACCCTTTGTACGCGCTCAGTAATTTTGTAATTAATAAAGTTGTCAATTAGAATTTCATTGGTAGTATTTATTTCGAATCAGTAATAAAGTTTGGGTAATGACCGAAAGAATAAGCTCACGACTGCGAGTTGCCGATATGAGATTTCTTCATGCTGGTGTATGCAGTATTCTCATCAGTCTCAAACCCGCCGGTGTGTCGAACTGACTCATTAAGTACCTCTTTTCTGTAACAGTTTACCCAACCCGTAAATATTTCTTTAATTTCTGTACTACACTGGAGAGCGGAAGAAGTTTCGTTGGAACAGCATTAGAAACTGGTGAGCAAATAAAATCGTATTAAACATTTATGTTATATATAAGACCACATTTACCACATTTATGTGCCAACATCTATGCCATTTTTGATGTGTTTGGAAAGTATGGACTTCTTTATTACTATTTTTGTAATTTTGTTTACTCCTCTCTTTGATTGTATCGCAACCATATACTGCACAAACTGTCATTCAATTCAAAAAAGTTGACTTTATCGTTGCTTCAGCTTAAACAAAAATTTCACAATTAAGAATGTGGAACTGAATTTTGTGCAAAATGTGCCGCAACAGACAGAACCAGTGAAAGAATAAGACGCCGGAATATTTTAACTTGTATTCTGTGCATTATGATGATGAATAATTCTTAAAAGTTAAAACTATCAATAGTTCTTCGATTGTTTTTTAAAATTATGGATACTATCGATTGACTGTCGATGTTTAAGAAACACTACCATCAGCACATTTATCAATGCCTTTGTATCTTTATTGATATTTTCCATTGCTCCGATTTTTTAAATAATATTTATCTCACAGCTAAGTTTTTCACGAACACAATTTTTCACAGATTCAGAGGGAATGATTTAAATAAAAATAGCTTTGAATAATATCAAACAAGCCTCTATTTAAATAAATCATGGTGGATTGTTCTCTGTGAAGGCGAACAGGTAATTGAAGACGCTTAAATTCAAATGGCATATCAGATGGAATCAATTTGATGCGGCGAATCAAAACGTCGGCGAATCAAATCAATCGCCTTGTTGCTGTTGCCATTTAAGATTGTTGCTTCTATCACATTTCCCAATATTTGTTTTTTGATAGCAAGCCTTGTGCCATTACAAAGTATAGGTTGGTTAATGTTGCGAAGCATACTACGAGTAATCGGCACTTCAACTTTTGGCTGAAATATGTGTAGTGGTATACCGGTCAAAATTCTGCAATAATCTACGTTAAAAAGGAACCTAAATCTGGTTGAAAATTACTTGCGAAATGCGGAAACATACACTTTTTGCCTCTCAGTTA
Source organism: Eristalis tenax (assembly GCA_905231855.2). NCBI lineage: Eukaryota > Metazoa > Arthropoda > Insecta > Diptera > Syrphidae > Eristalis > Eristalis tenax. The sequence goes on from HG993124.1 coordinate 117,454,213, forward strand.
TATAGTCAATCCCTTTTCATTAAATACCATATTTCCCCTTCACAGTATACAAAATATATCGATACGCTAATTATTAAGTAATCAGAACAAATACACGTAATCGAATTGCACCGAATTCATTTAATTCACTCTACTTACTTCAGTCTAAATTTGCCCTGCTGTCCTCGGTTTATTTCACAGTCCCTCAGAGAATTAACTAGATGCGGTGGAATAAAACTCCACATCCAGGCAACTCTTTTTTTCTATTCAATCCTCTAAACTACAGACAGGAAAGCTGTGGTGCAGCTATGTTTACAGCCAAAGTGAGGGCAACAAACATATCGAATGTGACGTAAAAAACACAATAGAATTGAAACGGTTAGAAAGTTCGACCAATCAATTAAAATGACCAAATCAATTAACAGGCTTTCGTTTCCTTTTACTGTTGGGAAACTCTCCAACAAAACGAACTGAACAGCACAGAGTTTCTCCATATACAACGGAGAACAGGTGACAAACTTTCAGAAATCATTACCGTTTGTATGTATATTTTCCTGAGTGCAGAATCGTGCCTCACCTCAAAGCACTTGATGAAAATTGCTTTTAGCATTTATCTTTCTCGGTAATCTATCGAATTAAGCAATGTGGGAAAAGGCATTCAGCAGTTAAGTTGGAAACTTTTCCTCTCGCCCAGATGAAAATTAATGACACATAGTGAAGAGCTTCGTTTCTATCAACTCCAGCAGCTCCAGATGACGATGCTCACCGGCAGGATGCTTTAACACAAAACACAATGCCCAACGATGTATTGACTACACCCACGAAAAGTTCATTTCGACCGTTTGTCTTTCATAAATAAAATTTTCGATCATTTCTCAAAGTCAAAAGGAATTTAGTGGTAGACTACCTTCCCCGAGCAGCGAGCACAGCAACTTTAGGTTTCATAAATAAAGCGTTGGCGGTGAACTTGCTGAGATGAGAAATATTACAGATTTAAATGAAATAAATAATTTTGCACGTTAAGTTGGACTGGTATTCTATTACTGCGGTTCAAATGAAAAAAAAAAATAGAACTGAAATACATAGTTAAGGTCGAAATATATTTAAAGCCAAAGAATATCTTTGTGCTCATTGAAAGATTCTCGCATTCTTTCACGTAGCACATATGTCCACCACATATGTCTATTATAATAACGGTGGATTTTCATAATAGACCATTGATTTAACGGAGCTCCATTGAAAAAGCCTAACGGTTACTTGTTACACCCGTTGTGTGGCTTGTGGAACTGTCTTGTTGGTATTACGATCTGAATTGACAGTAAGGCGACAGTGCCAAACGACACGAAGACACTACCCCGGCATGAAAAATAAGTAATATCATGTTTATTGACTCTTGTTCCAACATTTCTTGAGCCCAATTCGAGAACGTGCAAAGCTTTATATGAACGAGTGGATTTAATTCTTGAGGTAATTGCATCTTCTAAGGCTACAGGACGAAATCATTTCACACTTGTGTATTCTAAGTGATGCCAAATCTTGAGAACACCTTGGAATCAACTGTTTTGGTTCATTTGCGCTTGCCCTCTTTACCAGCGAAAATAAACTCAAATTTATTCACTAGACTATGAGACGTGAATTTAGACCAAGATTTCTTTTTAACGCTTTATGACAACCCTGAAAGAAAGTGATGTATTCAGGTTGACAGTATGTAGTAATGTAGGCCACGCTAGTCGGCTAAGCAGCTAAAAACTGTTGCATTGAGTAGCCAGGGATGATAGAATAGAAAAGACGATAGAAAAGAAAAACGTGCAAGGTAAACGGTGCAACGAAAAAGAGTCCAACTAAGAAGTAGATCCCAAAGGGCAGAACAGCCTTTGCTTCTGAATGTTTCAGAAACATGTTTTAACAGAATGTTTTGCCATTGACAGGTTGGCCATCGGCCAAGGTGCGTTCACAATTTTAAATGGTTAAATGGTAAGTCGAAAAATTATGCGCAAACGCTTCCTGAAATTCACCCTTACTCTGTAAATCGTGCCGTATGTCACTGTGACATATTTGTATTCAAATCACAGAAATGTCACACAAGGTGACTAAAACAGTTCAAATTTTTCACAGTAATATATCCGACGACTAAAAGAATAATGGTGATATATACTCGTAGTAATGATATTGTGTATTGCAAAACGCATATACTTAAGTACAGCAGCTGAATCAAATTCTGTACACTTTAAGTCGTTAGATTTAAAATACACAATGAAGCTGAACCAAAACAGTAATTACACTTAAAATTACTTTAAATTACACAACGAAATCTGCTTCATAACTGAACTAGTAGAAAATTCTGTCGTACGACAGGAAGAATGCATTAAATGCAAACAATACAAGAAAGTGGTATTGCCAATAAAAAGATAAAAAGATAAAAACACCGGACCTGCACTTGAGCAACGCACCAACCCACTCCGCCAACAGAGCCGATTACTTTATGGATTCGTTTCCATTTACACTCGAGCTTCATTGAGAGATTTTTCACACAGACATAAAGAGATGCAATAAAAATTCACAAAATAAGTGAAAGAAAATCGGATGATATTTTTGCATAAGCAAAGCTCTGTATTACACAGAGAGGAGTCAAGGAACGAAAAGGCACCCAGATAGGAAAGAAAACCAATTTGTTCTAGGCAGCCATATTTATTATAACCCGACATTTGTCGGGTTACTTATTTGTTCTGCTCCTTGCGGTCGTCTTTATTATGTGCTATGGAGTATGCGATGTTGGAGAATAAGGTAATTGGGAATTGAGGACGCACACGGCACTGACCGGTAGACATTTCATGGGAAATAATAAAATTCTTTGGAAAATAATTCCTGTCTTTTTTTTTAATTTGTTGCTTCTTTTTTCACAGTTGCATTAACATCGCGACTTTGCAATTTTATTATCTCGCGATTTTTAAGGATCTATAACGGGATCAGTTGTACAACCTGCCGCATTGGGTCCAATGAGCAATACAAGAGCTGCCAATGCACACACAAATTGTATTATTTGGTACAGTTTATGGTCCAAGGAAGTACCATAAACTGGACCAAATAGTAAAATTTACAACAACGTTGCTGTCAATGACCTCCGCCTAATGCTCGTGCATTTTGGGAACTCTATTTTACTCAAAGTGCACCAACTGAACCTGGTCGACATATGCTTCCAGCAAGATGCCACACAGAACGCGGGTCGATTGTATTTCGTTTTAGACAGGTGATTTAGGCGGGACATGTGGCAGTTGATGTTGTTTTATTCGCGAGATACCTGTCAATATAATCAATATGAAAGTGACGGATCACTTAAAACGTAGTAGTAATACCAAACTTGGGTTTATCAGCTCCAATGGAAATTGTATGCACAATTTAACATTTTATTGTGGTGTTTTTACAATTCAAGTTCAAACGTTTAGCAAGTCAAACTATATAACTGGAATGTGTAGTGTTGAGGTGGATTAGGTGTAGTGAGTAGAAGATGTGTCGATTGCTCAAAGCTTCCTCTCATTCAATCTACTGACAATGCACAAATCTGTGAGGAAATAATAGCACACGCGACTCGAATGATGTTGATGTAGAATCTAGTCTCCATCCATACTTTATTATGATGAATTCTAACAATGCAATAAATACATCCATTCATTCATCAATTCATTAAACTAGAATTCAGATTGCTGTTTCAGAAATCGACTGTGCATTTCTGAAGTACATTTGTTCTTTTTGGTTTTGCCGGCAATGCCTTTTGATGTAAATTCCTGACCGATTGACTGCAAACCGAATTCCATGACGGGAAAAATATTTTCGGAATGAGTCCTTGAAATAAATATGCGAAAAATATTACCCAGCAGCTCCTACCAATTCTCATTGAACCCAATCATAGCGTCCAAAGATATGTGTCCATGAGATATATTCACAGAAATTGAAGATAATGTTGGTGAATAATGGAAAGACACGTACCAGATATTGGAATCGACTTGTGAAGAATAAAGGAACGACAGCCAAAATATGAAGCAAATATATTTCACAGGTGTGTGCATCACATTCATGTTGACGTCGTTGATAATGGAAATGGTATTGGAAAATTACAGCTCCTATGACCCGGATGTACACTGAAATCGATACAGGATCACATAGGTTGACGTTGCCATATAAAGCTTAACAGGTATTTTTATTACATTAACCATGATAATTGAAGTGGTAATTTATTCAAGAGCTCATGCATGATGGAGGTGAGTGCACCGTCATTTTTTTTTTTATGTACGTCCGATCTGTGAGAACAATGACTGTGACTGAGGAACGAACTATGGATGACTGAAAATTTGCATACCTACGAGTATGTGCAAATGTATGAATCTCGAATTTGTGGAATTAATTTTTGCAAACAAGTTATTCATTCATTTTAGACTCAATTAGGACAAGTTAGAATGTTTCAGTCTAACGGATGCATTCCATGCGCTATTATTTTGTTCCTTTCTCGCTTTTATTGCGGATTCGTGGGGGTATTAGTATGAAGGATTAATGGCTCAAATCGTCTGCATCTGTTTATCAGTGTGTCCAAAGCCATCGCTTTAGTCAATCACAATTTGATTTTAGATAAATTGTATGCATTAGGATTTGGGGGAGACTATCTAGACTGGTTTTGTATCTCGAAAAAAAAGGAAGAAAAAAATCAAAATAAAGATGGAGTTCGGAGCAACTCGCTTATTATATTCTTCTATGAAATTTTAATGGCCAACCCACTTCAGTTGCAGCATATACAGCGTTTGCGTATCAAGAAATAAATTCATTGAATTGCATTGCCAGTATAAATGAAGATGGACACTGGCTTGTGTTTGGCTCACAATATGGGCTTTTATACTGATGAGAAACTATCGGTTTGATTTTAACATGGCAATCGATTCAAATTGCTGCAAATCGAAACAAAAGTTCATACCTGGTGTCAGACGACTGGATGGCAAAGTTGGATAAGTGACTGCCCTTGGTTAGTGGGGTCCTCGGTTCGAATCCCCAGTGAAAGCAAAGTTAGTAAGCTTTTATCTGGGCTTCAAATCTGGACCAGTCAACATTTGCCGTCGGTACTCAATTAACGGCACTGTCAGTGGAGTGGGTGAACGGTGGTAGTAGTCTGAATGTGGGTATTACAATGGACCAACATGGTCTAAGTGTGCTCTCTAGCAGCCCGTTCCCAGTCCATACACTACCCTTTATCATCTTCTGCTTTAAGATTTTGTCCAGTCTATTATGTAAGAACAGCTATCTTGCACCCCACTGAGCCGCACTTACCAGTTCGGCTACCAGCCCGGTAAATAGACTATAGGCCAAATTTTCACACTAGTCAGATACTAGTGCAGACCAGCGAGTTTAAAATAGATACACGCCACGTTTTCATCGATTTTAAAACTGCATACTGAAACTTAATCGAAGCAATTGCCGAATTCTGGATCCCTGTGAGATTGAGCCGGCTGTGTCGCACCTCGCTAACAGATACGCGGTTACCCTAGCAGCTCGGCTCAAGGCCGTTTGACACATCCACCGGATTACGGCAAGGCGATGGACTGCAGTGTGATATCTTCAATCCGGTGTTGGAAAAGATAGTGCGTCGGCCACAGTAAATGAAGGCAACTGGATTTGATTTGGGTAGATATAAAGGGTGGTTAAATTTTAAGCCGATGTTGATTTTGAATAAAACACAAATTATTTAGGAAATTATTTTCATTTCTTTTTATTTTGATAATATTGGTATGGTTCAATTATGTATGGAACAAAATATCGGCCAAATGGCCGCCGCGACCTCGGCGGCACACCTCCATGCTATGGTCCAAATTGTCGATGACGCTGAAGCATAATTGAGGTTCTATGCCGTTAATGTGCCGAATTACCTCATCCTTTAGCTCATGAATTGTTGGTGGCTTATCGACGTACACCTTTTCGTTCAAATAACCCCAAGGAAAAAAAACCAACGGTGTCAAATCACATAATCTTGGCGGCCAATTGACATCGCCACCACGTGAGATAACACGGCCATCGAATTTGTCGCGCAAAAGAGCCATTGTTTCGTTAGCTATGTGGCAAGTGGCATAAGCCTGAATAAATTTAACGCGTTGCTCCATTGTGTATCTCTCCATGGTTCAAATTGAGTTAGTCTGAAATTGAGAAATGCCAAATGAAATGCAGAAAAAAAGGCCCTTAAAATTTAACCACCCTTTAAATGTTGCAGTGTTACGCAAATGCATATGAGCACTCAGATATATCTCTAGTATGAAATCAAGAGGTTCGATAATATGTAATTCGTCGTCAAATATATTCTTAGACACACTCATAAAATTCATATGCGACCAGTCATTCAGTTATTTTTTGTGGCGCCGATGATTGGATGTGTATGCCAATTTATGACATTCTTCAAAATGTTGTGTACTGTAAGCAGAGACTGCAAAGAGGCGTAGTTATATCTGCTGTACGTAGCCGCTCAATCATCCAGTGACGGGCCTGCTGAATCTAATCAGGTTCCTAGTTTGACGTTCAGTTGTTGGCCCATTATTGGTGTACATGCTAGCTTCGCGAATATTTACCGTGCTCAGTCTGCGGAAAAATGCACCCGAACAGGGTAATTATTTCATTTGTTCAAATTTAGGTCATCTAGTCAACTGTGACGGTGTGCAAGCACAAACACATTCCCCTGCTATTTGAGGACACCGCTCATCGTGTGTTTGCCCTTGTATGTAGAATTTCTCTGTAGCTTCAATGTATGCGCTCACTTGCATATTCACGATCACGGTAAGTATCATTCAAAATGTGCGGAAAGGAGTTGCAGCTGTTTGCAACCTTCGAGGTCCTAGGACATTGCATACTTGCACATATATTTGCACCGATTTAATTCGGTCTAGCCATGGAGGAACGAATTTGACCAGATGCGAATTAAACACGCACGCTTTGTCACTTAAACACTGCTTGGCATAGTTAATTAATTAAGTGTGTGATGAAAGTACGACGTACGGTACGCAAATCTGCAGTCGTAGCCTGTTCCATCAAGCCATACATGTATATACGAGAACTCATGCACGTGGATGTACACTCGAGGGTATGCCTTTCCGTCTTTCCTGGTTCAGGTATCGGTTGTCAATATTAGCATAAATTAATTGGAATTCGCTTGCTGAATATTCCGGCAGAGAAGACTTACGCAAATGTAGTTGTAGAAAACGTTGACGACAACTCCATGTCAATCTTGAATGTAAATCTGCGAGTGTATTCAAATCCAGAAGCTTCAGCCTAACATATGATGTTCTCTTATTTCCGTTGCCCCTGCCAAGCTTTAATTCTGAAATTCGCATTACATTAGAATCAATTCGTAGTAATCAATCTTCTCGCATAAATTTATGATGTACCAGCTGTTAACGCTGTATGTGCTTAATGAAGTATAATTTACTTTGCAAATTGTAATGTATTCATGCATTTTTGTATCGTTTATGCCAGAGGGGCACAGAATGAAAGGCGTTCAGATGAATAGGGTTTAGTTAAGCCATGACCACAAGGAGTCCATTATCACCTAAATATCGAAGTCGGTGGTAACCTTAAAATTACATCGGAATTGCTAATGTCTTAAACGGATATTCGGAGACTTACTCAATGCAAAGTTGGGTGTAGAGCCCTAATATAACCATCTTGATTGATGTCTATTCCATAAGATAATGGTTTCTTTGTCTATGCACCAGTTTCAATGTCCTCAGACCTACGGTTTTCCTGCCGATGCTGCTGCGCACATACGGCTCTTAAACAATTGTATTACATCAAAAGTATCCAGTTAAACATAAGTTAGAGGCCTCATTCCAAGCATTGATAAGTAATTTGTGAACAGCGGGCACTGATAAAACATGAAAGAATACTTCTCCTGGGGCTTATTTCATGATGAACCAAAGGAAGGCAAACAAAAATTGACCTTCGCTTTAGAAAACAAAATAAAGATTTTGGTTGAATCGTTTTTTTTGACGAAGGTTTTTAACACTGCACTGGAGCACTCAGACTCAAAACTGGTCCATTGTACTGCCAGGCAGCGACCTACTTTTTCTGTAGTTTGATGGTCTTCTGAAGGAAGACCAGTAGCTGCTTCTGTGATGAGGAGCCTACATCAACAGCTCCCACCACTTCAGCACCAATGACCTGCTACCTGATCCAAGGAATGGCGTGACAGTGACAGAGAAAGTGCTGTGGGGTGCAGTGGCTTCTTCTTCTCCACAGGCGTCGCAGAGGGTTTGTTCGCTCAGGCCAGTTAAATTTAGATGTTTGCAAAGGTATAGTGTTCCGTTTCGTCGTATTTTTGCCAAGGGATAACAAGAATGCCGCTGATATCCGACAGACATTTGGGGGCCTGTGCTTGGTTTGTCTGCATCTGGAGAGTCATAACAACTCTGACTGTATTCTCTAGAGGCCCAATCATCGATGGAAGTTGTAACCAAGGACGCCGGTACACCCAGCACAGGTTCAGGTTGTGAGAATGTTTCCTCTGATCCTTGTCTAGCAAGTTCATCTGCGATCTCATTTCCAGGATCCCGTGGTGTCCCGAGACCGTTCGTTAGGATCGCATGGAAACCCATGGAAAACCGACTACAAATTTATCTAATGAGGTGTGCAGTCGAATATTGTCTCCCATTAAGAATGCACCAGCGCCAGGTCCTTCATTGGCCTTGGAGCCATCCGTAAAGATTCGACAACATTCCCTTCCTGCCTCAGATTCCGGCTACAGCCAGTCCTGAATCAGTCAGGATAGTCGACTTTGTATGTGCGCCTCAAATGAAGTACTGGTGTCCGTGCGTCAGACGGCATCTCCATAAGAATAGGGTCAAATGAAATGCGGTGCGCAAGATCCTCGAAACTTCAATGCGTGTTGTACCAAAGACCATGTCTTTTAAAACGGAAGATGGCCTTGAGAGTGCATCCCATTATGTGAATATGAAGGGGGGAGGGGATGCATAGGAAAAAAGGGAGCCTAATGGACCCCAACACTTAACGAGAATCCCCTTTTACTGCCAGACAACGGACGGCGATTTTCGATGTGTTTTTTCCAGAGAAGTTTCCTTTCTAGAGTAACACCCAGATATTTGGCTTGATCGGAGAAAGAGATGATGACGACTTTTACTTTCAGTTGAGTCAGACCATTCAATTTCCTCCTTCTCGTGAAGAGAACAACTACTGTTTTAAAAGTGTTAACTGAAAGCCCAATCCTGATACACCAGTCGTCGATCACTAGACTAGATATTAGAGCCATTGAGAGCATCAAGCAGAGAGACAACCAACATGCACCGGAACAGAGGAGACAGGACACTGCCTTGCGACAGCCCCTATTTTGGTAACAGTCCGCATCCGCAATTATATTTCTATTCATTAGCATTCCTTTAATCTACAACACTAATGATTCATCAACACCATGTTCTCTGGCCGAGTTTCACATGCCGTCGAAAGTCGCATTGTCTAAAGCACCCTCTATATCGATGAAAATGCCCAACGGATATTCTTTCCTGTAGAGTGCACACTCAATTCTGCCAAGGAGATTTTGAAGTGCAGTTTAGCAGGATTTTCCGCGCTGGTAAGCATGTTGCATCTGAGACAAAGGAAGTAGTTGCAAAGCATTTTTGCGCGCATGAAGTTCAACCAGCCTTTCCATGGTTTTCAGCAGCAAGGAAGATAGACTGATTGGTCTGAAGCTCCCCTACATGAATACCACTTTGTCCATGTCAATGATCCTAAGCAGTCGTCAATGATTGTCAAAGAGTGGTATATAAAGTCAAACAAGTTATTCCCTCATCCTCCCCAAAGAACCCGATAGAACATTTGTGGTCTCATATGGAGACAAAGTTAAGAGAAAGGACGATAAGCAAGTAAGAACATGAAATGGCCTTTGGTAGTGTTTGGATAGAAATATCGCCAAACTATACAGAGATGCTCGCATTTTCTATAAAAAATAGATTATGTGCTGTAATTAATGCTAAAGGAAAGCACACAAGTTATTCGTTTTACTTTTTATGCTATCTTATGCACTGTTACACTTTGTAGTTCGGATAGTTTTGTGAGTATAAAAAATGAAGCCACGCCACTGCAAGCTTGCCTGGATCACTATAATATTTGTGGTAGCTGCGAGGATTTGTGCATTCAACTTTTCACGTTTCGCTTATTTATTCATATTGGGGTCTTATTTCATGCCTTTTTAGGGACTTATTTAATTTAATAATTTTCTATTTTGGGACTAATTTCATTGTGGAATTAGTTATTTTATACTCCTTGTTGGCGTGTTGTTTCCGTGACCCGGGCCCATAGGTGACGTTGCTGTTGAAATTTGTATTAATATTCGAGTGTTCCTCCATTTTCTGCACTTTTAACAAACAGATCTAAATTAAATTAAAGAATCCATTTATATTGTTTTCTTAGTCCAAAGTTACAACGTAAAACAAGTATGTACTATTTGTTAAGTGGATCATTGCCTTTATTCGGCAGATCATTGCCTCCGGCAGAGATGCGTTGTGAAACACACGAACAATTAACGGCGGGAGGACAATTCCTGGATTTTCCTATATTGGCGGAGAATGGTGCGTACAAAATGATTACACTTATGTGAAAATGTGTGAGTAAAAATTCCTGTGTAGACGTACTTATAATAATCAAAGATCGACTAATGCCAAGAGCGAAGCGGCTGTCAGAGCAGAAGAGAGTGAAGAACTGCGCACACAGCGAAACCAAGCAGCCCTAGATCGCATTGCGCGGTCACGTTCTCGGTTGTGAGAAACAAGGAACACTATTAATCGTCCACTTGCATTGCAATAGTTCTGCATTCAACTATGACAGTAGAGTGGATTATATTTCACCATTGGTGAAATGAACACTGTTTGTGAACATTGCAAAGTACTAAAATTAGGCACTGAAGTACCAGGTTTGTGCGATGCAAATTGAAAAAGACAATTGCACTCTTTATTTTCTGGAAAGTCAACTGAATAGAAATATTTCTTAAGAAACATTTAAATGACATCGTTTGGTCCGACAAAGATGATTTCATGGCAACATTTAAAGTAATCGAAGATATGAGCGATAGATTCATTGTTTACAAAATTCTAACTCGGCATCGTTTCATATGGAAATTCTAGGTCAGGAGTCAGATACTTATGCCATCCGGTGGATAGTTCTCATCTGTTTGTGCACGTAATGAAATTGATCAATAGTGCTCAATCTCTCCGAACGTACTGAGACAAATAATTGCTGAATGAGAAGCCTATTTTCATCAGCATAACTAAATGGTGAGACTTCAACGTGCCTCTGAAATTCATCGCTCTTTTGATGCAATTGGAATATTGTTTTCGCAATGGGAAGGCGGCTATTAAACAACATTGAGCTTGTCAATCCGTCAACTGGTTAGTTAACATTATTCTCCCAATTGGGTAACACAATTTTTATAAATGTGCAAACGCCAATTTAAGGTTTGAAATTTCTAAATAAAACAGCCAGTGCAATGAATTATTATGTGCACAGATTGATAATTCTTCGAAATCTAGACAATCATATTCTGAAATGCCAAAGACGTTTCAGTGAGTTATCGTCATGTAGATTGTACTTGTAGATTCCATTCAAAAAGACTACGCGCTTAAGAGTGCATACATCTTCGTGCAACCACCCTGTAGATCCCACAACGACATTGACCAAGTGAAGGTATTGCCATCTTCATACATTGGTACCCGCGTCATATGCATGAGAATGCACATGATGCAATGGCATACGTTCGTTCTTATGGTCGACCAGGCCTGTTTACCGCTTACACCTATCATCTGCAATGGAGTGAAGCTCGAGAGTACTTATTCCTATGGCAAACGCCAACAGATCGCCACGACATAACGTGGCGAGTGCTTAAACAAATATGTGCACGATTTTGTTTGAATTTTGGGGTAAACAATGAGAGTTAGAGTAGAAGTGTTAGTGAATGTAATTGTAAGGCACTATTTTAAGTGAGATGTACTTCGTCGATTGGTGGTCTGTTGCCCGTTTTTTTATGTTTACACTCTCGCAGCCAATGTTGAAGCAGAAATGAAGTATTATAGAGATGCCGAATTGACCCCTTGCCATCGACGAATTTGGGAGGCTTTTTGACAGTTATTCATACATGTTTGGCGGTTATCCATGAAATAACATGAATGCCGCTCTGATTGGTCAATTTGGCTTTAGAAAATTACATAAAAAATGGTTGTCAAAAATTCTATGGCGAATGAGAGGTCGAAGTTGGCAAGTGAAGCGACACAGAATATCTTGCAAACGCAAAAAAAGAGCGCCCACTCGAAAGCTGATATAATGTGCACCCTGCCGACACTGGAGCCCCACTCATTTCGGCTTGATTTCTTCCGATAATTATCATCATATTACGATAAATTAACACAAAGCAACAGTAAACCATACCTACGTATAAACCTTCTTCTAGAATCACTCTATCTATTCATGAAAGCCGCATTAAATCCATTGCGTATTTTAAAAGATGTAAGCGTACATCCCTCTATCATAACACAATTTTTTCCTAAATCTGTCAAAAAATAATGTGACAAGCAAGCTTACATTACTCACTCAAGTAAGTATGTGACATAATAAAGCGAAGTCCGTCGTTGAAGAAAGCTCAAGGAAGAAGTAAGATCAATTTGAAAGAAGCCTTGTTAGGACTGTAAATCCTAATGAAGTAGCTTTCAGGAAACAAGCCAATTTATTGATTTGCTGAGTTTTCAGATTAAGCAAATGTGTTAATGTTATATGGCTTTGTCCAGTCAAAATAATTGTGTACATAATTAATCCTATTATCACATGTGGGGTACATATACTCTGTTTACCGATACATAATTGCCTGGCTACTCAACGTAAACTGCAGTCATTTAAACTTATGCAGATTGATTTAGTATCAGTTGTATCGATTTTCTTCTTCTTACACATCCACAACGCTTCAAATGCAAAGTAGACGTTTTGGCTGCAGCTTTAAAAATCTACGTAAATCTTTAATCACAAAATCGTTGCAAGGAGTTTTACAAGCTATGTGGTTCTATTGGACATACAATCAACGATTTGTTGGTTTTATCTTATTTGATGAAAGGAATATGATACCGTTCAAATGTTCGTGGCGGTCGTGGCGTTGGTGCCTGGCCCTCTACAGGCTGTAGAATCATCCATATTATTATTATTATTATATCAAATGTTCAGTGCTCTTCTCTGTTTGCTCTCAGAGGTGGAAAATTGGATGAGTCTGATGCATAAATAAGGCTGAATTTTAGCGGTGGTACGGGTTGAGCAGAATTTGAGGACACCATTCGTTTGCAGTTTATTGCATATACACGCATAATTTTGGCATTTTATGTCGCTTTTCTGTGTGAATCAGAAATAGAATGTGTTGTGTGGCACGTTTTATCATTTTTCTGTTGATATCACATGCCACTCACATCCATGTTACCAGATTTGGGTCAAACAAATCATAGTTATCCATAGATCGGTAGGGCTCTTAGTTCTGCCGATGACAATGCCATCGTGGTATTCGAAGATGCTGTCTGTTTCTACGTGTTCTAACTCTACGCCTTCATTCACGCCGCATCCATTTTAGCCGCTTCCTTCTCAACACCAGCAAACTCCGGCCACCAATACATACGAATTACTGACTTTAGGCCGATACTCATTCCCGCGGGGTATTGATTGGTATCGTTCCGGCATATCGGCACTTTAACTTGGGGAAGTACAAGTTCATTATAGAATGATAATCGTCCATAGTGAAATATCACATGACGTTGACTATGATATTCCTCTTAGGCAGTTGAATTTGTATTCTACGCACACGGTTCAACATAAATAGTCAAGTTTGCGTCGGAGAAATGCCGAGTTCTTGTGCGCGAAATCTCTGTCTTGACATGCGTAATTTTGTTCACTTGCATCTAATCACAACTTCGGGATTTTTGTCTTCAACTTCCGGATTTGCTTTCTAATAATATAATATGGGTGGTGCTACAGCCCGTAGAGGACCAGAGCCTAGCTTCTCAGCAACCACTTGTGTAGTGCGTGCTATTGTTCTCTCACTAGTGGAAGAGAAATACAGTTTTATACCGACTCCGAACGGACAATTTGAGAAGCCGTAAACATTATTTTTGGTCCGGAATCGAACCTAGGCAGCGAGTTTTAGTTGCCATATAAATATTTCTAGATTGCATTAGTGATTCTATAGCCCACTATAGCCCACTATAGCCCTCATATACTGTCCCTTTTTTTGTGATAAGCTTGTTGTTTTTCGTAACTCCCGTCTAAATTTCCCCAATTAATTATTCGGCCCACTAGATAAGTCAAAGGTTGCGATGTTGTATGAAGGTTATTTTTCAAAGAATTGTAATTTTAGAATCAGATCCATTCGATGTCAATACGTTGATATTATCCACACATAAATTTTTCTACGATAAGTAACGTATTATGTAAGTATCAATAGCAAACGTGAACGAAAAACCTTAAAAGTTATTGGGTAGACTGGCTGAGTGGGTTAATGCGTTGCTCAAGCTTTTTGAAAGGCTCTGAGTTCAACTCTGGCTGGAGCTTTCTTGTATTCTTTCTTATGGGCAAAAGTTTGGTTTTTTGTTTGTTTTCCGTTGATGTTTTCCGAAGTTTTATATTCGCAATGACTATAATGAAGTTTGCATAATATTCTTACTGATGTACGACAGGCTTTTCTACTTGTAACTATGACACTAGATACAGTACGTGTACGCAGTAAGATCCGTATTTGCGACTTTCACCTGTATTATTATTATTTATCGTATTATGATGAATACGCATAAATATTTCCTCTAGATAATATAATCTGGTCGCGCTACAGTTCGCGGTGGATCTGGGCCAATCTTATCAGCAACCATTTTTGTTGTGCGTGGTGCTGTTCTATCACGAGTGAAAGTGAACGCCGAACGGCCAAGTTGAGAAGTCTTTTCTAGACAGTTATAACTCCTTGAACATTGCCAGTGACTCGAAAGAGCTGGAGCCGTGAAAATTATTTTTTGGTCGCACCGGTTGGGAATCGAACGCAGGCAGCGAGTTTCAGTTATGTAGGGATTGGCGCTCATACCCACATCGCCATCGCCGCCACCTGGATTTGCTTTCACTTCCTCAAATAGTATCCTCTAAGATGCAATGAAGTTGCTTCTCTGTCTATTGATGGCAGCACAGGCAATAAAATAATGGACCATAGTTTGGGGAACCGTTCTTGTATTTACTAATAAGAAAAATCAAATAACTACTGGTGTTAAATATGAGTCTATGCCATTGCTACTGGCGCGCTAGTACGATTCGAAAATTTAAAACATTTAATTAAATAATGACCTAACAAGTCAGTTGAAGATTTCACTATGCTTCACACTACAGCGCGGTCTCACTTATATGAACTAATGATTGTAGGGTGAGTTCATATAACCGAAAAGATCGCTTACTGGAACTATGTGGTAAAAATAAATGTAGATCCTCCGCCATCGACTCTAACTCATCAGGAGTTATGTCCAAGACAGGCGACTTGTTGCTTTCTCCCGCCTAGGAAATCGTGATGGTGTTGACATCCTTCGACGCATAGCCCGGCGTATAATTCTCCGAACAGCACGAAGAAATCTCATCTCAGCAACTTGAATTCGCTATCTCAATCCTTCGGACATTACAGAAATTGCATGCATATAGGTAAGAGTTGGAACAAATACGAGTCGAAAGCCGCTAACATGGCTTGATCGGCCTTCCTGATTACAGTTCTTAAAAATTGTTTGGAAATGTACCCGAATTGGCCAATCCCACAGGAAAGTTCAGCATTACTCCTCCCATCACACGTGAAATTGACCCCGAGATACTCAAACTTCTCCACCAGCTTGAATTGGACTCCATTGGAGATGACCATAACCTCCGACTTGTCCACGTTGACCTTCATTCCAGCATCAGCACATACGTCTACAAACCTATCGAGTGCGTGCTGGAGTTCCGTCTGGAAAGATGTGAGGATAACTATGTCATGTCAAAATGGTTTTTTTTTTTTTTTTTTCAAAATCTGGTCAAGTCACCGTTAGGATTATCGGCACTATCACTGCAGTCGTGACCAAGGGTTTCTGCTGGCAATGTGCACAGTCTGATTGTTCCAGTATAGTGTTCAAAAACCTCAGACAAAAAACTACAAACCCTAATTTCGTCTAAAGCATTGGCAGAAGGTCATATTTGTTAAAAACCTAGTTCTGTCAATGTTCGTTTCTTGAACCCACAGCCCGTCATTCCAAATTTCATTTCAATACCCGCCCATATTAGGGGATCTGTTCGTCTCACAGTTTCTTCAAGTTTATTAAAACTGCTTCACTGATTTTTAGTTTAAGGCATTAGTCATGTTGCTGATGGTGGTTGTGCTTACACTTCCATTGGCCATCACGGTGAAGAGCATTATGCATTATCGCATGGAATTCAAACCACACCAAACTGTCTTTTTTGGCTGCACATGAATGATTCCTGGTATATCCGTTTATCGTAGATAAACGATGTTGAAAACATGTAACCACTATGTGCCCATAATTCTCCTAACCAAACAAGGTAAAGGCGCACAATTTAAAAAAGAATAGAATCAATTCGACTCTTCCAGAAATTCTTTTATTCTGTATTCTCAATAAAATATTTAGATGAGTCTGCTAACATTTGCCTCACCCGACAACGTCGGAAAGGGGCAATTCACTCTTCTTTTAATTTCCATATTTTGCGATTTCGTTATGTGTATATGTCAATCTTCATCATCTGAAATTGGGTTCCCAATATAAGGAAATTCTTTTACTTAAAAAAAAATCAATTGCTCACTGAAGGCCTGAAGTAATCTGTCCCCATTTCATTTATATTCTCTTAAATTTCTTCTTCGAAAAAGGACTCCACCAAAAACCTACGATAAAAGGGATAGCAAATACGCAACCCGCACCAGCACCTTGATGATATATTTTTTTCTCCGAAGGGTCGAAGATTCAAAAAAAAAAAAAAAGGAAAACCATTGTTAACCTCTAGCGAAGCAACATTACAATTTCATTGAATGAATGCGAAAAAAAAGGTATCCTACTGGTGCACACTCACGCACACATTGATGAACTTAGTCGAGAAATAAAAGCTCTTTATTATGAGTAAACGACAGTGATTTTATCTCCTCTTCCCACCTGATTCATATTTCTCATACCGAAAAATTACATTTGCTCCCGGCATGAATCTTCGAAATTTCAAAACAAAAAGGATTCCATGCTGCGCGCCCTACTCCCAGCGCATCAGTATATGGAGTGTTAGCTCAGTTCATAACTGGACTGAGATCGTCTGGGAAGCAAAGTTTAAAGAGTTAAAATCTCAAGGAATAAGGATATTTACTAAGAAACCCAAAAAACTGATCTCTCGGAGATTTTAATTTTTTCATTGAAAATTCTCACACTTTTTTGCGTATAGTTAATCTAGTTTAGTTCATAAAAAAATCAGAAAGAGTGTACGAGGAAAACGAAAATTAATACGGTACCAAGGAATAGAAGGATTTCTTGGTAGGTATTTATGAAATACCCGAGGTTATGTGCACTCTTAGAGGGACGTAAAGCGAAAGCGCACTTTTAGCAGTCAATTACTTGTCCCCACGGGCAATTTTTCTCCTGCTTCTTCTTTTTCATTATTTTGCTACCTCCTTTCCCCGGATTAATTGAACATAAGAAATGGGAATCGGTATTAGGGATGTAAGATATAATGAAGAGACGGACTTATGTAAGATTTCGAATGTTAGTAATATGCACGTGTTTGATAAACAGTGATGTAAAAAAGCACATAATTATCCACGCAATTAATCAAAAGCGACTTAAAAACTTTATTGAACTGAAAAATTATCTTGACAATTGAGATTACAACTAGACCTACAAACTAAAGGTTAGGGTGTTGGCTCAACAATTGGGGCCAAACTTATGTACATTGATTAATTTAACATTTGGTATTATTGTCAGTTTATTGTATATTTCTATGTCCTGTCTAGTGCTCACATCGGGTTGTTGAAATCCGTGTGGTAACCGAGTTAGCCTCGATGGTGATTGCTACCGCTGCTCTGCTAGAATTCATGTAACTCGTTGCATTGAGGTAGCGTTGTCCGAGGATTGTGTTTCTCAGGCTCCTGATTTCGTCACTAGGATGTGTTAATGTCAGCATGCATTATTTTAAAGCGCGCTTGGTCGTAAAGCTTCTTACTGCTGTGGTGCCTGACGGTCTCAATCGAAGACGTATATATTCGCAGTATTTTCCTTTCGCAAATTGCGAGCTTCCTCATGATGGTCTTAGAGATGGTGTGCCATATTGGGAAACCGTACGTTAGGATCGTCCGGGCAATTAATTTGGTATATCTATCCTTTTTGGAATATCTCGCCATCCTTTGAAAAAGAGAGAACGAGTGGAAAGGCTGTGAAAATACGAGGTCTGTAAATATGAAATCGAATCTAGAACATACCGCCACATTCCGCCTTATTTTCTTCTGTCGTCTCACATTATCTGCCACCTCACATCAAAATCTGTATTCTTGAATTCAAGTGAGGTGACAAAAAACCAATAAAGTGCTCAACCAACCAAAGTTTAACGATCTTTTATAATTTATTTAAATACCTTCAAGTGGCATTTGTTGCAGAACTTGGTAATGTTGGGTCGTGTCTTTTATAGTTTAGCAAAGGCACTACAAACGTTTCTTTTTCTGGGTGTGGTGAAAATAGGCTATGGGTGTCGAAATGAAATAGCTAAATTATCGTCTATTACATAGTCCTGGCACTCAAATTGATTTTCGTGGTTATTTTAAAACTAAACTCGAACACAATAAATAACATTTATTAGTAGCAATAAAAAATGTTCAAATTTACATATTTATTAAACGTTGTTCAGCTGCACCTACGAAACTGCAAGTGGCAAAATATCTCCCTTTCTTCTCACTTTTTCATGAAATGTGTCTAAGGGAACAGATACTATCGTCGTGCAGGTGACAAACATCATATAAAGTGACTAAGAGAATACAAATTTGCCACAGTGACACATATTTTCGGGTGACACGACTACGAGAATAAGGGGGATTATGTCATGCCAGGCCAACTTTATCTCTTTTTATTGGTTAATCGGAAGATAGTATAGACCTTATACAAACACGTTTTATGTCCTCCTGATTCTAAATGCATTGTAAATTCGAATTGCAACTAATGAAAACATGACCTGTTGCAAAAATCGAAAAGATATACAGATGCACAGTAAGCTGTGAGCAGTCAGCCCTTTAACTATTTTTTCATTTTACAATATTAACTTTTGAATAGACATGTTAGATTATCTGATTAGTTAAAATATGTAGATTATAAATTATAAGCGGTATTTAGTTATTCACAAAAATTGTGAAAGAAGTGTGATTCTGCAGTAGTTAGCCAAATATATTAGTCAGCCTTTTACTGATAGCTTTAACAGGGCAATAGTTGAGTCAACAACTGGATACTCAAGTGGTTGACAACTGTAGTAGTCAAGATTTCAGTAATCAGTCGGTTGGCTGACCTTATGAGAATCGTAAAAACGTTGTCTCCTAGGGCCAGTCTCCCTGTACGACGCTTACGAAAACTTGAATCAAACTTTCATATCCATTGGCATAGAATTTTAGATCCAGGCAAAAGAACAGTGAGGCTTTTATTAAAAAATAATCGTATGACAATTCTCTAACAACATACAAACATACCCAAATCGTCGTAGAAAAAGTCAGTTACGACACATAAGTAGAACACATACGGAGAACAAAAACAACACGCACGCGTCAATTCGCCTAGAACATACTAACTCACGTGAACACAAACGAAACATAGACCAAAGAGGACAAAATGGAACGGCGCAGACTGCCTAAGTCGTCAAACATAAGCCAAAGCAGGCATAATTACATCCGCAATAGAAACTAAGAATATTTTAAGAAAACATTAGAACATTAATCAAACTGCGCTAAGTGTTGTAAGCAAATTTAAATTCAAGTGTTTCATTTGTAGGTTAATAACCATTTTCCTACATCTACGTAATCTACTTCTTCGGTTAGTGCTGCAGTACGGGCTGAACCTGGAATAGTCATAGCTGACAAAGGTCTCACTCCAGTCGGTTACGCCACAGAGGCGTGGCCTTCCTTTACCGCTCTGAACCTCGGGATTGGATTCAAAGATTTTCAAAAAAAAATACGGAATATACATTCCTTCATTCAAACTACTAAAGCTAATTATCGAAGAGCTGCATTGTTTTCTGGGCTTTATGTACCAAATACGTCTTCAGATGACCCTACTTTCAGAAGTCTACACTAAATGACAAGGTTGGAGAAGACTTTCAATTTTATACTCCCTACTCATAAGTAAGGAGAAAAGACACGGCTAACTGGTAGTTATTTAAAAACAAAGATGGAACAAACGAAAAATGGTCACCCTTAACCTTCCTACCGTTCTCAGGTATTTTTTCCGACGCATTTTGGGAAAGAATGTTTGTTTTTTGACTTGCTTCTTGACTTTTTCTACAGTGCATATAATTAGCGTACAAACATGTATTTTTTTGAACCTTTTGACATATAAATTTGCTTATATTTACGGCGCTTGGGTAGAATTTAACCCAACAATCGAATGTAATTTATTGTTTGATTTAGTGTCTCATTTATCTTTATTAGTTGTGCAATTGCATTGTTTAACTTACATCTTCAGGCAATATTCGTTTGCAAATTGGACTATTGATTTCGTAGTGTGTGTTGAGAATGAACTCTCTTTGGCCGTATTTTCGGTTGAAGAAGAATCATGTTCTGAATCCGAAGATAATATTGCGGCAGCTGTGATGGTGAAAATGTATTTGTGCCTACTGAAAAGATGGCGTTGAGTTCCTATCGCCCTACTGTGTTTCTCACCCTATCCCGGCGAGTAATTCCCACAACATCACCGAGAAATCTCATCTCAGCAGCTTGTATTCAGGATCTTATTCTTTCGGTCATTACCCAAATCTCATGACAATAGCTGAGTGTTGGAACAAATACTGAGTTGAAAACCGCTAACTTGGCTTTCACACCAAGCTCGGCCTTCCAAATTACAGATCTACCCAGCTGTTTCAAAATCGACCCGGCTTGACCAATCCTACAGGAAAGCTCAGCATTATTCCTTCAATCACACAGTCCCCGATATACTGAGAACTTCTCCATCTGCTTCAATGGGACTCAACTTACCTGTAGGGTGCATTGAACGTTCTGCAGATGACATAACCTCCGATTTATCCACGTTGACCTTCATTCCAGCATCAGCACATACGGCCACAAACCTATCGAATGCACAAAAGAAGACGACTTACCTTTAACTCTCCCAGTGTTTAACATTCCTCGCCTCGACTGCCGCAACATCAAGTCCATATATACAATGAAAAGGAGGGGTGAGACGCACCCGTGTCAAATTGTCTCACTTCAAAAAATAAATTTCGTCAAGTTGTGTTCAGTAATATGGTCGGGTATTTCAGCTTATAACGGTCTTGTCTTATTTAAATCCGCTAACCATACTTGGAAAGAGGGATGCCTTACATTTTGTTGGGCATCCAACAATTTTCGTTGAACAAATCACATTTTGTGTTCTAAAAACATCTAAATTATAAAATTACAAAACATACCAGCAGAAAAAAAAATATATAACGATATTCGATCCGAAGTCCGTTCGCGTCAGAACACTTTAAGACCCTGAGAAGGTTAATGTTGGAATCGTCTCGGTATCTTCTGGATATGAAAATGTATTCCAACTTGTTTACGTATTTATTGGTCGAATATTCAAACAGACGGTAACAACGATAAAATACATCAATATGATATAGGAATGCTATGATAGAATACGATAACTTCAGTAGACTAAGTATATGTGCAGTGATTATTAACATATATCACCTTAAAGTTTAAAATCAACATTACTTGGTTTAATTTAAAGTGTAACATCTCGTACCACCGGCCACGTCGACTGAATTGAACAGCTAAAAGGCTTATATTGGGTCTATAACTTAATAAATTTGAAATAAAGTATTGCCCATCTGAAGCTATGACTTTTTCCCATCTTTCTGTCAATTTGTGGATCGCATTCTAAAAGAACTGCGCCAGCTTGGCAGCCAAGAATGAATCAAGCCAATTTTTGATATTCTGCTCTGATATGAACCGTATTTCAGTGAGGGCGCTTTGCATCGACCGGAACAAATGGTACTCAGAAGGGGCAAGATCTGGGCTATAAGGCGGGTGGGGTAAATCTTTCCATCCACTGTTTTCTAAATAGTTCTTAACCGCAATAGGAACGTGGGGCCGAGCGTTGTCATGATGGAAAATTATTGTCTCGTGTCTGGTCGCATATTCCGGGCGCTTTTCGGCTACTGCTCTCTTCAACGGGATTCGGATTAATTGTGTTCGGTAGCGTTGTCCATTTAACCCGGTTTCACCCGGTATTATCAGCTCATAATACAGCACACACTTTTCTGATCCCTCAAAATACAGAGCATTACCTCCGCGCCATGTATATTCGGCTTTGGCGTTGATTTGGCTGGTTGGCCAAGCCAAAATCACCACTTTTGGCACGTTCGCTCAGGTAGCGCATGTTCACCATAAGCTTCCACCAAAATCCGATGACTTTCGGCAGCAGTTTTCTTCATATTAAAGTAATGAAAAAGAACTCCCCCCAAAAACACTTTTTCAGGCACAAAGTTCAACATATTTGAGTGAAAAAAAATTATTGTTGTTTACTCTTCAAATGAATGACAAATACTGAAATGACGAACAATGACAGTAGTAGGGTCTATACCCAATACTTGCGTCGATCCCAATTTGTATATTGTCCAATAACACTGAAAATTTCCGTGTCCGATTGGTTTTTCAGAAGGCAGTAACAACTTATCGTTGGTTTAGCCCCTGCATCCTGTTTTTGCACTGTTTACTGAATCTCAGGTTGTCCATTCAACAGGAAGAATTTTAAACTACAACGTAGCCTGAGCTTAAATCTTTTTGAAACGCCTCAGCGATAAATATGGGTACCATTTGACTTTTGTCATATTCCAAAAATATTCCTTTAATCAAATTATCACGCAGAGATCCTTTTTATTACCCACCTACTGTGAATTTGCTCCCAAGTTCACTCTGTCATTGTAGACGTCAAATTACTCATCGGGCATTCAGCAAGATAATATTTCATTGTTCATGCCCCGTACACATGTCCCACGCACCCATTATAAGCTTTTAACGTTCACATTTACTTCGGAAATAATAAGATGCAAACGATCAGAACAAAGGAATTTTTTAATCATAATCGAGACGAATACCACATATGACAGGCGAAATAAAAGATGACTTTGTGCATAAGACAGAACAAATCCTCCACTGAATTCATGCTGCCCCGTCTGCGGCTCCATTACTTTTAAAGTCATGCAATATTTAGCGTTGATACATGCCTACAAATAAGCTAATATTCCATCATCGCTGGGTTTGTATACATCACACATCGCACCTTCTGCGTCTCCGTCGGGAATAACACCAGGATGGGTTTCCAGTCCTTCTTCTCGCATGTCTACGAATACATTTCAATAGAAAACTCGCTGCAATTTAATGTATACATATATATGTTGAACGGTAGAATTTCTAGAATTTATTCAGCATAGAATTTGAAAATTTTATCTCGCCATTCGTATGTGTATGTTCATTCCCTTCAACACATGCCTCATCTGTTCGTTGTTTTCATACCGCTTTAGTGAGCATTTCATTTTGATGTCGGTAGCTTCATGACCAAACAGGGAAAAAGAACAATCAGAATTTCGAAAAGTTGTCAGGTGAAAATCCATAACATTTAAGCGGTTGTTTTTTTTTTCATAATAATTTATTTATTTTTCATCCTTCTATTTACATACAAAAAATTAAATTAGAATTTTGGTTTGCCTATGTTTTTATGTAAACATTTTAATTTAAAACTTAAGGTACGTAAAAAATGTTGAAGTTTACTTTGGAATCCATACCATTGTCTATTAATCGTTCTTATCAAACTAATTGCTGTGTATTCTGTACGTATGTATTTTAAGTTATTTCTTAACTAAAACTATGAGCTAAAGTTTCCCGTACCTTGCGGCAACACACCATCGTTGTGATGATATCTCGCAAATGAGTCTCAACTTCAGAATGCACACGTCTGTTGGGTGAGGATGAAAACCAAAAAGATTGTTTATATATTTTTTTTTGTTTGTACAACACATTGATATGAATTCAAAGCAACGCACTTTTAGTTCGGATGCTCGACTTGTTTCTTATGGTGGGATATGGATGACACATGACAGTGTTCGCGGTGAAATGTAAACTCAAAAGTGCAATTACACAGAACAAGTACACATGTGTGTCAGCAGTCAGTTGTGCTTAGGTCTAATCGCAAAAAAATAGTGCAGGGGCAGCCATTGGGACGGAATTACAATTAAGAAAGAATCCCAGTTTATCCGACTAACTTCGAATTGCATAGGAAGACGTCTGAACATGAATATGAGCTCATATACGCGCTATAGGCTTCGTAGTAAATTAATTTCTGAACTGAAACTAAAATTCAACCTATTCCGTTTTCGTCACTATGCCTTGCGCAGACAGCAGTAAACAAATGATTATTAAATACAGCAAATACAACTGGCGATGTTGAGAGTGTGCGCATTCCAGCAATTTTGATTGTGTCTCATGATACTTAAATACGATAATGAAGATTACTCGTTTGTATGGATTTTGGATTACTGATTGGTTGTATTTGTCTCTGCATACACAATTCACACTTACGTTATTATTATCTATCTTACAATGACCTTTATTTTCTTGAGTATTCATCTAACTAACTATGCACTTAATCTTGTTTATTTCTCTCGGATTCTTCTTCTTATTATCATCTTCATAGTTTATGTACAAATTCTTATATCTACATAGCATAGGAGTCTACATAATATTTGTTTATACTTTTTGTTTTGTTTTATAATTGAAATTTTAGAAAAAAATTGTCTGCTTTCACACCCTATGGTCATTCAATGTGATTCATTCACGCTGCTGTTTTGAGGTCGGTCTTGATTTAAGATATTTCGGTATGTTATCTACTGGCTGCTGATTCCCAGCGATTTAACTGACAAGCGATGTGATTTGCGGGGATGAGCTGAAACACATGCTTGAAAACGTGAAAACTTCGTGCGATGTAGAACAATGATGAAAGTGTAAGCATCCAATTAGGGATTTGCAATCGACTGGCATGTTCGTGTTGCATCGCTGCACGGTGTTCGCTTTTAATGACATGAACGTACACGCTGTCAGAGTCTGAAAAGAAGAGAGAAAAGCAAAAACG
The DNA here is from genome assembly GCA_905231855.2 of Eristalis tenax. NCBI lineage: Eukaryota > Metazoa > Arthropoda > Insecta > Diptera > Syrphidae > Eristalis > Eristalis tenax. The sequence goes on from HG993124.1 coordinate 117,479,589, forward strand.
GACATAGTTAATTAATGAAATTTAATATAAATTTATAAATAAAAGTATACAGGTTTATAAGCTCCTAATATCACCGATATTAAGAGTGGTGAACTTTTTCCAGGTACACTTGGCAAAAAATAGATATCACATCCCAAAAGGTGAAAAACGGAAACCTTAGTTAAACTCCTTCCCGCAACGATGGCTTTTTTGACTTTTCTCAGTGAATGGGATGGCATAGCACGTTACTTCACAAAACAAAACTGACCTTTGAAATCCGGTTACGTGCTTGGTTAGAAAAATCAAAGACATTTTACCGCCGTTACACAACAAAATTGGTTTGTAAAAGCACTCCCAAACACGGATCTGGATTTTTGTTTCTTAAAACACAATTGCCTTTGCTAAGGGTCGTTTGCTGATACTCAACTTATACTCAACTGATACCCAACATGGGACTTATCGGTATGCACGAATCGAAAAGTAGATCATAAGTTCGGCCAAGTACACCTTAAACTAAGTGGATCATAAGAACTTAACCTGTACTTTCATACTGAGATCTGGGAGACTTTTGGGAAAGTGAAAGGAATGCTGAATTTGAAAATTATAGTATGGTGCACGAATTGTTTGAAAATAATGCGGAGGACTTAACCATGATTGTTTCACAACAGATTTAACATTTTTTACGAAACAGAGGTACATCTGCTTTAAATAATCATCAATCAACTTTTTTCGCTTTACATACGTATTGGGGGCACCAGAGCAGATATGTTTGTTGTACTCAGGTTTAGGGCGTATATACGCCTTATAAATTAAACCCAAATCAGAGGGAGTGAAGAATTTCTTGCATCGATTACGGAAACCTAAACATTTCGCAGCATTTTTGGCGACCTCAAATATATGATCGTTTCAACTAAGTGCTGTGTTGATAGACATCCCAAGGATGGAAAGTTTTCCGGTTTCATCGACACAGGTTCGACACATCGACACATGGATAATCGCTGGTTAACAAGGGTTCGCTTGAGTGACAGCGGGCAGCATTGAGTTTTTGAAGCATTGAATTCCACTCGGTTCTTCTTCCCCCAATTACGTATGCTTTCAAGATCGGAATTCAATATGCTTAACATAAGTTGCCGTTTTAATTCTACGGCCGAAGGGCGGGGTCGTGAATCTTGGAACGAATATGAAAAGCTGAGGGTGCTGTCACCAGCGAAAGAATGAATAAGATTAGAAGTAGCAGACAAGAGATCATTTATAAAAATTAGAAAGAGTGTCGGAGACAGAACAGAACCTTAGGGAACACCAGCATTTATTTGGTGGATATCAGACCTGAACCCATTCACAACAACTTGAATTGCTAATTTCTAATCCATTGAAGAAGAGTTTTGACGACAAGAGGGCTTGATGCCAAACTCTGTCAAATGCCTTAGAAATATCAAGCGCAACGATCTTGCTTTCGCCTGCATTGTGCAATGATTGGTCCCACTTTTCGGTTAGATAAGCTATCAGATCACCATTGGACCTGTTGCTGCCGAAACCGTACTGCTGGTCATTAAGAAGCTTCCGCGACTCAAGATATTTCATAAGCTGTCTATTTATCAGCGTTCCAATGACCTTAACAGTGGAGAGGATTGCATTTCGGTGGAATTCTGATATGCCAAGAAATGCTTTTTCGAATAGCCTCATTTCCAGCATTGATTGGCGTCATCTATGGATACCACATTACAATTCTCATTTACACACTAAATACCGAAATTAACATTTAACATCGAAGTGAAGTTGGTTGCATCTAGACGAAAACCGTAGCATAGCTAAGTTCGACTTATATATTTACGAGCAACTGAAAATGAGCTAAACTGAATATAAGGTTTAAGTGCAACTTGGCTATGAAGCAGATTTAAGTGCAGTATCAGCAAACGGCCATAAGAGAGACAAACAAACGTCTGACATAACGCAGATTCAGTAAATGGTTCTGCTTTTTTAACCAATCTCACACTCAATGAAAATGAAAATGCATGGTTGGCTTTTGCACACGTCACAAGACATTTCCCTTAACAGTCATATATCACCGGATTTCCACGAAAAAATTGTTAGGATTACAAACTGGGATGCAATATGTCATTGAAAATTGATTTCTTGCAATCCCATTTAAGTTTTTTCTTACGGAGAACATGGGATCAGTATGTCATGTATACGGTGAAAGAATTTATGTGAGAAAACTGGGAAAACTGGCTTCAACTGGGGCTACCAGGCTACTGACTATAATAGGCCAATCGTTCCAAGAAAAATGTATTAATGTAGAATAACAAATTATGCGCCTGTTTGAACTAAATATGCTATGGACCGGAATGGATAGCAAAAGGAACACCGGTAATCACCAAGTAACGATAGTGTCGCCATCTGTGAAATCAAATTACGAGGCAGAGCGTCAAAAACGGAGCCATTTCCATAAATGTCAATAGAAAATTTCAAAGCCCAAATGGTGGCGGTGAGTCTGAATTCAGCAAAATATTCTGAATCTCATTTATAATACAAAAATGGCCGCGGCGGCGGAAGCAGTTGACTATAGTAAAAACAGTACATTAAAACGCATGTAGGTATCACAATTTACAACATGTGACTTGTATAGGCTTTTCCAATTGGGACTTGGCAACTTGAAACTCAGTGGAACAGACCTCTATACTTAATAATCACGCTGTTAATGTTACATCAAACTGTCAACTTCTACAAATAATTGTAACTTATTATCAAAATTCCGAGGCTGTGAGGGAAACTTTAGAAGAGTTTTTTTGGGCAGTAGAGTTTTCAGTGATGCAGCGCATTTTAAGCTAAACGCTTCGACAGAATACGCTTCATTGGACTGGTTTAATGAGCGTCAAAAAACACTTCATCTTCAAAAAATATTTATGTGGTGCGGTTTTCTTCGAGACCCGTTTGAGTGTGGGGATAAGTCTACTACACATCACATAAAAGATTTTCTCTACTGTTTTGTGTGTTAGCCAGAAACCTTTTAGAAGCAGTTTGATATATCCATATCAGTTTGGCTAACGCCAGGGAAGTCACTATCGACCAGATCGTCGCATTACGGCAGATAATGGAAAAGCCCAAGAAATGCAAATTGACACCCACATTAAGGCCGCGTAAAGACTACCTATACACCATCATGTCTAATTTTGAATTTTTTTTCTAAACTCTTTCTATGTCGATGAAGAACTTTCGCAGCTCCATTAAGGTAGCTCGGTAACGAATTTAACGATATCTTCAAAAAAGACCCTGTTGAGAAACGATGAACAATATGGGGGTCTTGAAAAGAACGTCACTATGGACAGCTATGAATTCGAGGTAGTTAAGAACTTTGTTTTCCTCAGCTCAAGAAACATCAGTACCGAGATCAAACGCAGAACCATGATAATTTATTTTTCGATGGGCTCAAGAGGGAATTTAGTAATAGAGCCTTTTTCGGGGATCAAGTTGGCTTTATATAAGACCTTTATCATCCCGGTTCTGCTGTACGGCGCGAAAGCATGGGCAAAAAATAAAGTGTACCTTGGTACTTTCGAGAGAACATTTTTGTATGCTGTTGGTTTTGTTTATGTTAACGGTATTTGGATGAAGAGACTCAACCAAGTACTGTACGGGCAGCGACATGAGCCTAGCTAGTTGTGTACGGATTCAACGCATAAAGTGACTAAGTCATGTAGATCGCATGGACAAGTTAACTTCGGCTCGAATTGTATTCAACTCCGAATGCAAGAACACGCCCGTGGCCAATCTGGCGCAGCCTAGTTTCTACACAGACCTTTTGCGACATCAGAAGAAGGTTTAATACCGAAAAATGTTACTGTCGATGGGCTGCCTAAGCCATGTGCTCTAACACCCCTAGACTAATTTTTAAGGGACCGCTTTAAATCATTGATCTATTACATAAGCTGGTCCCGCAGTGGAAATAAATACCCGATGTGATGATTTTTCTGGCCACATGGTATACTTATAGGATTTTCGATTCTACAAATATGAGAACCTAGAAAGCCAATATCCGGTAGCCCAAACTTTGAAATTTTCAAAAATTGGCTTTAAACTTAAGCAAATTTGATTTCGCAAAATTTCCCAAATTTAAGAACTTCGGGGAATATACATTTGGCCATCAAACTGCATGAACTGGTTTTTCATACCAATTTTTAGTATCAGGCTTTTAATTAAAGTCAACTTTTGAGGGAGCATTTCAATTTTTAATGGGCTGCAACAAAAATGCTCCAACATTTTTTATCAGAAAGCTAAAAGTATTCCCTATCGATGGTGCACAAACTAATGTGCCTATTTTTGCACTTTGTGGGAACGATGCGTTTGAGCGCAGCAAGCTTGTGAATTTTTCGTCATTTTGAAACGATTTCGCTCGCAATGTATGTATTGTGCAACAGCTATGCGAAGGGCCGAGAACAAATTATAATTACGAATCTAATGACAGTCTTTACGAGGCTTCGGAATCAAACAACATTGAAGATTTCATTTAGGAAAATGAAGTTATGTTTGTCAGGTGAAGCTTAGGAAAGTCGGAGTAAAGAGATCATCGAATTAGTAAAAGTACAACAAGTTCTCGTACGACAACAAACGAAGATGATATTCATCAAATGTTGGTATCATGTAATACTTGGATTGCGTATTTAAGGTCTGTACTAAAAAGAAAAGACTCGCTTCCACTTAGTAATGAAGCCCAAGATTTATTGTACTGATATGATACCAATTTATGTTAAATTCTACCATTTATTTTTAAGAATTTATAGTAATTGACAATAATAAATTATTATTTTATGCAATTAAGTATTTTTTTTAACTTAAGTTTACTCCGTTACTGAGTAATATGTTACATCAACAATTTTTAAACCACAATTATACCTCGGCACTTAGCACTTATACTATGTTTCAAATTTCTTTAAAATCGCAGGTGGTTTTTTTCCAACTCTCCCATACAATGGAACCACTGTGCTTCAGTCCAGTAGATGGGTTGACTGAATTATGTCTCCAACCAATATTAAAATGTTCGAGATTTTTCAAATGATTTCGATTTTAATTAATCAAAACGTCGTCAAGTTCTTATTCAATCAATTCTATTCAATCAATTCTAATCAAAGCCCATGTTATGGGGCATATTATTGACAGATGCCATCAAATCTGAACTCCATACTATCACACCTATTAAGCAGAAGTAAAGAACACGATAGAAATGACTGCAAATTAGATTTGACTATGCAAAAAAAAGTCAGTCGTTACGTACATTAAAAGCAAAAATATGGCATATTTTAACGATATAGATTTGAAAGGTACGTGAAACCTGACAATGTTAGTGCAAACAAGATAAAGGAAAAATTAAAGAAGTGTTGTTCAAGAGTATGTCGAAATCACGCAGATAGTCATCTTAAGTTTATGCACGAAATCATCAGCCTTTCATGCCGAGAAGAAGGACACACACGCAAAGAAGGACGCACCCACATACACTTCATTGTGAAATTAGAAGCACGACATGTTTACCATAATTAAAAGAGCAGTCCGGGAACAGGATTTCACAAAGCGTTTTCCTTTTTTTTTTGTTGTCCACTTTTCCCAGTGCCACAAATTCCGTCTTTCAGCGTCACAGTACTCGTGTGTACATACTTGTTAAAAAGGCTCATTTCGTCACGGACTTTTCGGACTAACCCAATTGAATCTCAATCAGAAGCAAATACCAACCTTCCAACCAGGAGTGATAAATCACTCTCCGTCTGTCTGTTAAGGACTGACAAGCTTAAAAGGCGAAAAAAAAGGAACCCGCAATTCTGTGAAATGAATTTTAAATTGTGTTTGAGTTTTGCGTTTGCTTTTGTTTTTATTTTTAGGAGTCTTGGTTTATTTGTTAGTTGCATGATACATGATTCGGTTCGATTTGAGCATCGCAATTTCTCTGCCATTAAAATCGATTATTTTCGTCTGATTTTATTGTTACCCTCAGAGTGCCACAGTAGTGGGCCATCTGGACCTGATCAAATTTCTGAAAGTGAGTATGTGATTGTATTTTCGTACGTTTTCAAGTTTTTTGTTCACGGCACTTTTTGTTGGCATGTTGAAGCGAAAACGAGTTCTTTTTTTGTTTTAAGAAAATCAATTAAGATTGGTTTTGATGAAATTGAAAATTGATTGCCGCAGTTGGTGAACGGACGTTTAAAATTAAATTAAAACGGAATAAATTTATTCTGGATACGAGTATACAGTTTCTTTGTACACATTCATATGCAAATGAGCACTCGGGGATGTCAAATAAATTTACAAAAGAGATATCGATGTCGGGAAATTCATTAAGTAAGCTTTTGGAAAAGGAATACGTGCACATACGCCGTGCATCTGCTTACTTCGATCCCAGTGCGTGTAGTAAAGGTACTTTGCTGCTGAAGGGACATCCGGACCATAAAGGGGTTCTGCAAATCACGACTGTAGCAGGGTAAACGATTGGGTAGTTGATTATAAGTTTGTTAGGGGGAAGTTGTGGAATCATGCTCAAAGGGGTTGGATAAATTGAAATTTCGACTAAGCGCATCAGTTTTATGTGGCAACTTTGCAGTTATATCCAATAGAAATAGTATTAGGTGGCGTATACGTAATATTTGATTGTTTAAATAAGGGGCGGACTTTTTGTCGCTAATTGCATGTGTTTAAGTATGGATACAAAATACTGTCATGAGCCTGTCGATGCATTGAGAGAGTATACAATCACATATCCCTCTTCCCAAGATAAAACTCCAAAATTATTAGGATTCTACTAAAATTCTAAATGAAAATGAAAAAATTAATGAATACATAAATCAATTCAATCGTAATGACTTGTTGTATTCCCCCATTTGAAGGTAACTATGATATATTCATGAATAAAATTCATTCTGGTTTAAAGTCATTTGCTCCTTCATAGAAATCGATTTAGAATTTCGCGGGCAAACAAAAGTTTGGAAAATTTAAGAAATGCTCAAAAGAAAGTATATTCGGCCATGTTACAAATGAAAGGAGTTTTAATCGTGAACGACTTTTGAGATTTAGGAGAGAATATGAGTTCTGGAACAGATTTTTGTTTATCCAGTGTCGGGTACTCACTCAGAAGAATCGAAAGTGGGTACGATGCCCAAGACTTTTATGCGTAGATCAAACATATCTAGTGGAGAGGTAATACAATACAACTTGGTTAAGGGGGTAAATCAATGGAGCTATTGCCAGCAATTTTAACCTCAGTCACAGAACCTTGAAAGGGTAGTGATGCTGGAAAAGGAGAAAGATTCATAACACTAGTCATTGCTTCCGCCAGTAGTGGCTTCTCAGCAACCACTCGTGTTGTGCGTGCTAGCATACGTGCTGCTGTGATGTATAGTTTTATGCCGACTCCGAACAGACGATTTGAGATGCTTTTAGTATTGTCAGTGATTTGAAAGAGGCGGGCTTGTGATTTACTCTTAACGGGAATCGAACACAGGAAATGTGGACTCAAGTGAGTACGAGCCAACGCATCAACCCACAACTCCACTCACCCCAACAAATTGACTTAAACTTAATAATAAAATGTTTAACGACGACTGTTATTTATATTTATAAAACTCAAGAGTCAATTTCCATTTTATCTAATATCTCAGACCCTACTACTGCTCACTATGACCGTTCCACAAGGAATCCGCCATCTGCCGCACTTTGAGAAACTCTTTTTAGTGATACCAAGTCTCACCCGCCTTACAAATTAGTTTTCCTTTTCTTAGATTTTTTATTTTGATGGAAAAGGTAAGTCGCAGTGAACACAAGTGAACTACATCTTTTGTTCGATTCGATTGGATTCGACAAAATGAACATCTTGACGATTATTATTCAAGATATGTCCATATGTTACAAATGGTTACAATCACCTTCAGTAATGGTTCCTTTAATTCTTCAATGTCAAGAGAATCGAACAAATCTGTATCCAGAACGCAATCAGTCGCATAAAACGACGTAAGAACGCTGATATTATTTCTGCAAATCTATAAATACTCTCACTTCAAGCATCGGCAAGTGCGAAGCATCTTACTCACCCAAAACATTAATCAAATATTTCTTACTGAGTCGCCACAAAGTGAACATAAACTCAAAAACTTCTGCATTCAATGGCAAAAATAAGAATGTCACTGCTACCCTAAACTCATATAGCCAGAAAATTGAGGTTATAAAATCCTCACTGCGACCGTGTAGCACCACATGTGAAATTAAATGTAAGCGTTTAGTCATTCTCTATATCGCCTTTATAGCCAACTTGTCCTAGGAGAAGCATATGCTCTGCAGTACTCTCGCGCTGGTACACGCATTCACATTCACAATCACACGTCAAACCTTGATTTATAATGGCAGTAATGAAAATTGTATCCTAATGCTTCGATTTGAGATTGTACGCTTGATAGATCCCATGCGTGCCATTGCTCATAAAATCCATTCATTGCTTCAAAAACCGCCTCGCGTCACCTTGACTGTGCCGAGATAAAGTGAAACGCATTTATTGCCATCAATCATCAAAAGCGATGAGAACGTATCACTTCGTTTGTTTTTTAAATAGATAATAACATTCAAGTGCAGTGCTATTTAACTTCTTATGGCATGTCGTATTAATGTACTTAGGCATTGTTGTTTTCTTTTTGTCACCGCCAAGCGTATACACACAAGAGTGTTATACATTCTTGCTTTGATTTTAACATGAAGGCGTTGAAAGGGGCACAGCGTAATTTGAGAATGGGACATGTACTTACATGCATGCACTCGTTTTATTGTGAAAAACTAAAACAAAAATTATTGAAAGTACTAGGGTAGGATAACAGTAAAATAATCCCGCAATACCCAAAAATGTGTGTTCCTTTATCATTGATGTAACTACGTGCAGATTTCAGAAGTGTATTCAAAACACTGAATTCAGTAGTTTTTGTGTAAATGCGGCTGGCTGCGTATAAAAATTTAAGTGGCTTTTGTTGACCGAGTCGCGTTTAAATCATTGCTTTTTTTCAATATAGGATATCATAAAGAATAGAAGACACATGATATTGCAGAGAGTCCAAATTTATGGTCGTAATGGAAAAAAAAAAAGTTCGTGTATTGTGTAATTCAAGCGGAATACTCAACTTCCGGTCATGAATTCCAACCCTATTAGCCATAAGTTATTTCAGACATTGGAAATCCGGTATCTCAGGTTTATATCGGCGTATGGGCAAAATGTGATCGTTCGAGTGTTCACCATGTATTTTCATGTGTCATGTATAATGCTTTATGTATGAACCTCGGTGAGCAATCCCAGCTCGGTACTCATAGCATTTAGGTAATTTTTAAATAGACAACTTAGAGGGAACTGTTGACGATTTGCTTTCAGTCAAGACACATTTTATAGATATTTCTGATGGTTTGATAATCGAACAATGTTGAGGGAAAACGTGATTTTGTAACATGGTGAAACGAAAATAGGGTGTGGTGGACATATTCCCTTTTATTCTCTTAGTCGTGTCACCCAAAAATATGTGTCACATTTTGTATTCTATTAATCACTTTAAGTGGATTTTGCCGTTCGCTCTACACTAATTCACTTAGTCACATTTCATGAGAAAGTTGGATATAATGAGTGAGATTTTGTCGCTCGCTTTTTTGTGGGTTACGCCAAACGACGAAGGCTAAATATGTAAGTTTTAACCATAATTGTGTATATATAGGAATAAAAGTAGATTTTACGTTAATTTACAATAAATCAACAATTTGAGTGCCTGGTCTCTTTAAAGGAAATCAAACATAAATCTTTTTTTTTTAAGAAAACGAAAGGTTTACACTTTCCCTTTCCTTGCACTGTCATTGCAATCAAATCCATCACATACGTGCACCAATATATCCGTCATCCGAACCAAAGGCATCCAAGAACTATAGAAATTATCAAATACAACCACCGAATTAAAATTAATCCCACGTAAAGACGCAAATCTGCAGCATATGTTGTAAACTAGTGGCATTTTGTCACCTCGCTTGAATTCATGGATACAGATTTTGATGTGAGGTGACACAAACATGACAGGCGAGAATTGTTCACCTAGTCTAAGAGAATAAGGAGGATTGTCAGAGCGGCCATTTTGTAACCCCACTTGAGAACCGTTTTGATACTTTGTAGATGAGTTGATAGACGATAAAGTGAAATATTGACAAAAAGTGATTCAATTGCAAATGACAGAATTTAACTTATTTAATAATGTTAATACATAAAAAAAATCAGTGAAATGTTGAAAAAGATGTTTTTGAATGTGCAAAAATGCTCATTCGTCTCCGCCATTAAATGTATGATGACATGAAAGTGTCGGTGATAACGTTAAGCATTGTTTCTTTGGAACATATGAGTGAACATATCTGTGTCCACATTTTCTCTCCTGGATCTTCCCCTGCCAGTGAGAGAACGGGTTGGCCGAAGTGCCGAAGACATTTTTGCCGTTCGATCGTTTGTGGCAAAAGAACTTCACAACAATTGCGAAAAGATCATGTCCTACACGCTTATAAGATAAGGTTAACTCGAGAACTGACCCACTCGATCATACCATGCGACGTACGTTGCGACCAATTTTATCACAAAATCATCTTCAGTGATGGAGCGTATTTTTGACTTAATGGCCAGGTTAAAGCACGCATGTTATAAACAACCATCATAAGGGAGTTTTATCGAGATTGATGGTTCAGGTATATTGAATATCTCAGGTATTACAATACTTCAATATTCAAAAATACGAATCTGATTTTGGTGATCCAATTCCCATGTGATACTTCATGTGATACTTCGTTTCACACACTCAAGGAAAGTGAGGCAAAAGGAATCACACAAGGGATCACACACATCAATTGGAACAATCTTGCGTAAAAAGTATCCTGTGCGTAAGTGGCCTATGTTTCTCTCGCGAATTCACTAACACTTTGGGAATCTGATTTCAGTGAAGTATTACAGACGCTTTTGGTCATACAGCGACATTTCTTCCCAACTCCCCTCTCTCTAAGATCACATAAAAACCGCAAGAAAGAACACATCGAGAACGTATCTCCTCAACAGTTTTTATTTAACAGAAAGCGATAATAATATCGATCAGGCTTTTTATAACATTCGTATAACATTAGTATAGCAGTATAACATGAGGTCATATGTAATTGAGATCAGTGAACATACATGATTGAGAACATAAGTGTGCATCATTGAGAGAATTATGGCAAGCTGTGAGTGTGTGTGTGCATTTGGAAGGGTTCAGGGTGACACGATATTTTTAATTCTTTGAATCCTCGCTAGTAAATTAAACTCTTACAATATGTTCCCATTAGAAGAAACTGCACACATTCCCATGCCTCGAACCAATTTAAAAAGTGTCTCCATTAGTTCATTTTCAATGATTTGTGTACGAAATTGTTTATTATAACAAATTATGACGGTTTTCGAATAGTCGTGCCAACAAAAAAAGCCGATTTCTAAACCAATATGACAGTTAATTAGACAATTTCTCACCATTATGCCAGTTAAATGACCGATCTCTCACTTGCTTTCCTTGGAAAGAAATAATTTCTATGTTCTATTCTCTATACAATGTCGACGAAAAGACATTTCACCGCCAAACCAAATTGCTTCAATCGTTGTGTGAACACTCTATGCACTCTATGCAGCAGGCTGGCGTTTGGATGGGGTTTGTCACCAGTATTACCGTCGGAAAAATGTACCGAAAGAAGAGGAGTAGCGAAAACAAAACAACCCGATAATTTGCAACGGAAAGAAAAACAAATATGTTTTAGTGCAGTAAGAAAATAAAAAGGTGTTTATTCCACGAGCGACCGAACACAAGTAATCTTAATTCTAACTTAAAACCTATGCTGCACTCGCAGCCATACGCTACACGCGCTGCTCCCAATAGTTCATTGGCAGCAGTTTTGGTGTCTGGGAGAATTCGTGAAATCCGATGAAAATGGTGTTATTTCGTCGAAATTTTGCTGACAACGTGGACTGCATAATATAGCAGTATATATTTCAAATTATGTTATTTTGACACTAGTGTTTAGTTACGTCAGCAACGTATTATTAGATTATATTAATAATTCCGCAGCAATTATATTATTAATAATATTCAATTAACATTTAATCTAATTAGTTATTGAATTATTTTATAATTACATTTTGCTATTGAACAATGCTACACCTTTTACTCAAATAAAGTACTTGAAACGAATTGCATGCAGACAGTCCAAACAGCGTTTGTTGATTGTTTTTTCAAATTGGTTACAGTCTTACTATATGTCCTGTATTTTCGGTCGACGATATTGATTGAGGAGTTAAGAGGTTGTTACACTTTTGTCTTTCGTCACAAGTTTCTTATCTCATAGCCTCGACCCCCTTTGGAGAAATATCCTTTTTCCTTGTCATTCGTCTTGAGTGGGTGAATTCTGAAATCAATCAATTTGAAAGTTCGCCCTTCTATTTGTTGACTTTTGGATTTTTTTGGAGTGAGTTATCTCTGTTGTGGAACATACGCACGTTGGCAGCAGATCTCGATGCATGACAAAGGAAAACGAATTCCCTTTCGAACAAACGAAAAAACGGAAGCATTTTTTCAGATTCGATAATTTCTCAGATAGCTTCGCTTACAATTTCGGGAAAATGAAACGAAAAGTAAAAAACGGTTTGCTATAGTCATACGCCATTGGCCAGTCGGGGACCGGCATAAGCTAATAAACTCTGTCACTTTTTCATGAATAGCCGCAACGGAAAGAAAAGCTCTCACCTACCTTCAATGTAAATTTTTCATCTAAATTCCACTGAGCGAGTCTAGTTCTTGCTCTTTTTGGTAATTGCATTACCAAAACCGTGACCTTTCCCGAAATCAGTTCGCTAAAAATTCGATTGCAGACTGAAGCACTGAATACACATGTATCGCGGTTGGCGATCCGAAGATAGCCTTGTCCTCAATCAACTTATGTAAATACACACATATCTGTACAAAACAAAAACTCTCTCAACCAATTAGTGTATTTGCTTGTGTCAATGAGTTCCAACCACTCATCTTTGTACGCCAAGGTAAATGAGCTATGCTCAAAGCACGCTGCTGTCATGGCCATAAGTGAAATGCTTTGTAAATACCATGTAATTTAATACATACGTGTACGTTTCTACATGCGAGTTACATACCCTCATTAAAATGATGTTTAACCCTTATCATTATTTTATACCTTACAGATGTGGTTATTAAATATCTCAGCACGCCGACTACGTCTCCCACACATATCTTGTTTGTTTCCCCCTTTTTGGTCTCTTTAATAACCGATGAGAAAATTTGCATCCCAACGATGGAACTTCCGTGTTGTCTGAAGTGTATGTACTGAAATGCTAAAACCCCCGAATAGAAGGTATTCTTTGTCCACTGTCCCGTTCAGTTTTTGTTCTCTCAGATTATGACTACGCAGTTTTGAGGCGCGTCCCCTAATTAATTCAGCCAGTACGTAAACAAAAGGTAAATTGATGAAAGGGCCTAGGACCTGTCGCTTTATTCTGGCTAAATGCTGAACTACTAACAAATTCAATTAGAAAAGTTTGATTGGAATTTAGTCATGGACGTTCGTCCCCTGTTTTGTTTGGATACATGTGAAACTGTGTGAAACTTCTACCTCAATGCCGCTTATAACTGCGGAGGCGTAAGACATCGTACGTGGAGCATTCGTGACCTTGCAAGCATTCCCAATCGAAATCTGTGATGTCTTTGAGCCCATTGCCACTTTTCACCACAGATAATATGTAGAATAATGAGAAGATAGTGAAGTCAATACCAATTAACGAAACTTTAACTTTGATGTTCGGAAATTGGATTTAATACGTGCTTGGATTTTATCCTCTGCATATGATGAGAATGTGTTTGTGTGCTGATATGTGGTATCGGAAATATGTTTACACTTGTTATGATGCATCAGGTATGGGAAAATCAACAATCACGAAAGGTAGGTAACTTTCGTCTAGCGCTGTCGAATTTATATTCCAATGAATCTTAACCGCAGTGGCGAGAACCCTGATGTTAATTACTTTTAAACTGAATTTATGAAAGTTCTATTTTGTAACTTGTGCAAATATTCTTGGGATACCTACTGTATTGACTTTCTTGAAGCCATTAAGAGTTGAGGTCGCGATTGATGTTTCTTTTTTATTTCTTAGGGTTCAAGTACACTGGATGCCCAGTATAACGAATGTCCAGTTTAGCGAATCAGCATTTGTAGACAATTGATATCTCTAAATAGCGAATAATGAATATGTAATTTCAAGGAAAAGAAGCTAGCATACTAGTATACTATAACAAAATCAGTCGTCTGCCAGATTGACAGTAGCACTAATAATAAGTATTGCAATTATTTCTTTTTACTTAGAAACATTCAGTTCCCTGTTTAATACACTAAGGGTGATTTTTAAAAAGCTATAGGAAAGTTTTTCAGAAAAAAAAAAAAACGCATAAAATTCAGAAAAATGCATGAGATCTTTATTTGAATCGATAGTATGGTCCATATAATTTAATGTTTGAAGATTATTTCATGCAAATGTTGACCTTGACTGCGCCTCAAATGGTCCATCCGCTTAGTCCAACTCTGACATACTCTTTCCAACATTTCGGCCGGTATCTCACGAATAAATGCTTCAATGTTGTCTTACAATGCGTCAATTGCAGCGGGCTTGTCTGTATAGACATGAGCTTTAACATAGCACCGTCTTGTTGAAACCACATGTCATGCAAGTCAAGCTCTTGCATTTTGGGCAAAAAAAAGTTGGATATCATCTCACGGTAGCGCTCACCATTCACAGTTACGTTACGATTCGCATCATCTTTGAAGAAGTACGGTCCAATGATGGCACCAGCCCATAAACCGCACCAAACTGTGACTTTTTCTGGATGCTTTGGTAGATCTTGCAATGCTTCTGGCTGATATTCACTCCAAAATCGACAATTCTGCTTATTTACGTACCCATAGAGCCAAAAATGAGCTTCGATTAAACTGACCATAAAATGGAAGAAGCGCGCGATGAACTTTCTTAACAGAGCACGCATTTTGAATAATTTGCAAGCGTTGTTCGTTTGTAAGACGATTCATGGTTAAATTATAGACCAAACTGAAGATGTTTGACAGTGAAACAAAACACGGAACGTGCGTCAGCTGTTTAAACCAGTGTTGCCAATATATATCTATATGCCAATATTATATCTGTATTTTAATGCAATTTTGCAGTATCTATGTAGTTTAGCAACGTTGTTTCGTTGAGAAGGAATATCATTTCTTGTTCTGACAAGAAGTCTGTGCAATTTGGAAGAAAGAGAAGATACGATGTATTTTCTAGGCAGGTGCCCAATCCTAAGGGAAACACGGAGAAGTTTCTTTGGAAACGGGCACCTGCCTAGAATATGCATCGTATCTCCTCTTTCTTCCAAATTGCACATACCACAGAATATAGGAAGATCTTCTCTATGGGGGATATAATTGAGTCGTAGGAGTTCACCACGGAGTTTAAACATTGTTGATGTTTCGCGAATGCGAAATGCTGTCTTTGAAGTAGTTTTTATCCTCCAGATTGTGACTTAGCCGGCTATACGTACTACGATGTAGTCAACGCGTCGCTTCTTCTGCAAACTTCATTCTGGTCTGTTCATCAACTGTCGTTTTGAGCTGGTATAGTGAGTTCTCCCAGTTCCTAGCATCCGCATCCACACATCCTAACACCCACGAGCTAATTCCAGCCATTCTTCAAACCATGATATTTGGTTCTGAATCAGTGGCGTAGCGAGGATGGGGCAGGGGGGGGGGGGGGGGGGGACAAGCCCCGGTCGGCACATAGCAAGCGGCGGCAATTTATAGCGGTTATTTTAATTTGTTTTAAATACATAAAATATATAAAACGGATTCCTTTTTCAGTCCAACCAAATTTATAAAGTTTACCAGCATTAGCACTGCTTCGCAGTAAGTAATTAGAAAATGAATGTCTTATGTTGCTCTCACTAATATGCAACGACATTTTATCAACACTTATTGTTTCTACTAGGTATCGAATACAAAGTGCTTAGTTCAAGACGGAATATCCTTGTTGAGTTCTCGTACTGCTTAAGAATCTGAATTTTCAACAGTCAAAATACCTGCTGAAGGCTGGAGTTTCAGAAATAGGAACTTGCACATATTTAAAGATCGAACCTTGACCTTAATACTCTCTTCGTGGGCTCATTTTTACTTGGATACAAAGTCACATTTCGTGTTCACACAACGATTGAAGCAATTTGGTTTGACAGCAAAATGTCTTTACGTCGACATCGTGTGCACAATTTTAGCACAAAACAAAAAAACACAATCTGTCAGAAATCCGCTAGTTGTTTGTTATTGCTGTTACTGTTCTGAAACTGGGATAATCTGTTATAATACACAATCATCATCATCTTCTTCTGACCGCATGCTCCACTTAAGGGGTCTCGAGGGTAAACCACACACGAGAGATCTCCGGGCAACTCGATCCTTCGTCAACTCATCGAGTTTCTCCGTCAAGGCGATCTGATGGGATCGCATTCATCGCCGCAATTTCATCGAAATTGATCTAATTGAGGCAATTTTGAATTTGGTTCATTGTATGGGAAATTACGCACTTTAGAGAGAAATGGTACAAGTTACTCAATTTCGCCTGGTGGGAACATAATATGATACACCAAATATGTCACCTTCAGCTTCACGTCCTTCTATTTGAGATACAAATGCTGCTGTACCTGCACAGCCCACCAAGTTTATTGACATACATTGTATTGCTGAAATGAATTAAAGGTGCTCAACTGGCACAGGATGCCTACTACCAAACAACTCTGGCCAAAGCTCTGCCCTAAGAGATTGCTTAGTCTGATTAGATTAAACAGGCCGTATCTTAGAACTCTCATTGGCGTTATAACAATGTATTGCGCCAAAGGAACTAACGCCTATTGACCAGGCCTCCCCTACAACGACTTCTGCATAAGCTGCAGAGACGAGGATGAGAAAGAAACCATTGTACCCTGGCTATGCAACTGCAATGCTCTCTCATCCCGTAGATTTTGTCTTCTGGGAGCTTATTATTTTGCCAGCATGGCTGAACTGAGTAGGATAAGAGTGAGCGCATCATTAAAAGCACTACAGGGTTTGCGGAATAGGTATTATTAGATCCGCGTGGTAGCATAGTGAACTTGTGCCTGCTGTCTTTCCGTACACCAGTCAGCCACTTCAGCCTAACCTTGCTTCATGCGGTACATGTTGTAACCGTATACAAAGGTTTTTACTGTTTGAACAAATTACTATGCGCGGCAAAAATAGGGTCTGCCCCGGGAGGCCCCAACCCACGCTACACCACTGATCCGAATCGCGTGTAAGGCCACTATCTTTGGAAGAACACTAAGCATGCATCTTAAGTGTTTTAGTGAATTGCGGAGATAGGCATGTTGAGCAGCGGAGCTTTTAGAGGGTGGTGGAAAGTTTTCTTGATGGAAAAACGTTGCAGTTTTTCAACATCCTCATACGGCTTATAACCCCATACTTTCGCAGCGTAGAGCATTACTGCCTTCGATGCTTCTTCAAATACTTTGAATTTACTGCTGAGCGTAATCTGTGAGTTGCTGAAACAGTTTTTCCAAGCTACATTAATGACAGTTTTAGACTTCGTAAGTGTTTCCTTTAAGTGTCTTATTATACTACGGCTACTTGTTAAAAGGATTATATATTATATCCCTTTATACTTTCACTGTTAAAGTGCAATCTTTCGTTGGAAGCAAATCTGCCACCGGTCTTTTTAAATATCATATCTTTGGTGTATGCAAATTCGCGACCAGACTCCATAGGCTGCAGACCTCATACAATTTAGTTATCATCAATTGTAAGGAATCCGGTGAGCTTGCCAGCAGTACGATGTCTTCTGCGAACAGGAGGGCCTTAATGAGAATCCCAGCAATTTATATTCCGCCTGGAAGAAAGTTCACTATATCATCTATAAAGAGGGCAAATATATAGATAGTGTATATCTATTGGGCTCAACGAACTTCTTGTTTTACTCCTGACTCTGTCTGAAACCATTCAGATAGTGTCGCACCATTCCAAACTAAACAAAACTTGGAATCGTTTTCTATTTCTTGAATTTTTTCTCCGTTTGATTTTTGTTGTTCGGAAAACAAGTTATTTTTTGTGACTCACACTTCTTTCGAGCCGAAGAAGTTGAATGCCCAACAGTTCAAGAAGACGAGGATGCAACAGTCTTCATGGAAAACGAAGGGGAAGATGAAAGCAGAGCTGCTGATAGGCAAGTTCAAATGCCCAAATATCAACACGATCACTAGTGGCTTCAAAACATGTATCAAATGGGTGGAGGAAAACCAACAAGATTGTCACAAAATATTGATTCTACTGCAGGAGGAACAGGTTTTATGAACAAAAAAAAAAAAACCTCAGACAAACTCAAAAGAACTCAAAACTGATTCAATTTCTGCAATTTCAAAAAATAAGTGCTTGTGGTTCCGATAGTGAACTTAAACAAAAGACATACTTTATTTGGAATGCCATGCAATATATTATTATGCCATCATGAATGGAATACAACATCATTTAACGTTGTCCATGGGAAATCTTGAAGGAATACTTGGTGACTTGTTTGGTAATATTTCGGCCGTAACTTAATTAGGCTGAGCTTACAACTACTGCTGACCAAGGAGTCCTGGGCCCTTCCCTTTCATAGTGCAGTTAGCAAAAAGTTTCATTGGTGTAAGGCACGCATCTCTGCTCTCGAACTCTGGCAACGTTTCTCCATAAAAGTTTTACTACTGCTCTGCTCCTCTCATACCCGTTGTCACTCTCGTTGTTGCTTCTGTTTTTGTTCCTGTCGCAGTGTCGTCGACCTGTTGTTGGCAATTATTTCTGCCATCTTCGTTTATATTCCAATCTAAGTTTTTTACTTCCTTTTTCATACACAATACTTTGACACTTGTTAGCACTTTTTGTAGACTTTATATTCCCTTCCAATCGGGAAATTGAATTATTCATCAATGAACTCTCTCATCAAGTAGCCAAAAATCGTACGGGTGCCCCATCATATCCATTCTACATGCCACCATCCAACTACAAGTCTACAAATGACATACATTTGCTGCTTAAATGTGCTTATATATTTTAATTACAACATTTAATTAAATTATTAATTGTAATTAATAAAATTAATTTAGAATTCCAGTCCGAGTCCGCACGCTTTTAAGGTCTATAAATTTGTATTTTGAAAACGTTTTAATCAATTTAGAGGCACTTAATCAAATAGATTTTTCTGATAATTCGATTTATAAAGAATTGCATGAAGTGCATGTAACTAGACCTGGAATGATGATACGAAATGATGAGTTAAATAAAGCTGAAATTATGGAAATATTACATCATCGCCGAGAATTCTGCTCTATCCAAATAAATTCTTAAACGAATAAGCTTGAACTAATTTTGGATGACTTTCTACCCAAAGAAGAACGCCTTTCGGCATTCTGCCTTCTGACTTAAAAAACCAGTTATGCACCAGTTATATGAGTTTAGACCGAGTGTAGACAAGTGAAACAAGTTGAATATGATGAAAAAGAATTGTTTCTATTAACGGCTTCAAGCACTGGGTACCGCCACAAAGCTTAGACTAAAACTCGCTAATAATTATTTTGTATGTGATAAGCAGCGATTCTTAATTAAAGTTATTTTAAAAAAGCAGTGAAATACACCTTATGCTAAATTGTAATAATGACTGATACAAAAATGTTTTTTTTTGTAAAAATGTCAACTATTATAATAAAACATCATTTTTCCGAAAAATACTTCTATTTTTCTCGGAAAGTGCTTGACTAAAGGATTGGCATACTGCAACGCTGGTGGTGCGAATAAAAGCTAAGGAAACACTCCGAGTGAACACTGATGGTTAAGTGTTTTCCTTAAAGGGAACGCTCAATTGGGTGTGAATAAAAATATTTGAGGAATATTATAATAAGTTGATGCATTCCCACAAGTTGACGTTTCAAAACTACATTCTTCAAATTTAAGGCTGGGTAAAGTTGGATGCATAATTGTTTTATTCATGAAAATGCGAAAGTCGAAAAACTATAATTCATGACTTTTCGGAGACACAGGATAAAAGAACCTGTAAAGATTCGAGTTTCATAGCATGGACTGGTTACGTAATCTGGTAAGTAAACTGGTAAGTCCTTTCCGTCCGGCTGGTGCCATACCAAATATTGAGAATGTAAAAAAAATCCTGCGGAACTTTGGTGACCTTGGCTTTCGAGTTGGAGTTGGTGGCAACTTTCTGACTCACAGATCCACAGTTTGGCAAGTGTTGTGCTATGTGTGCAGAGGCAAGTCTAAAATTAACTTATTTGGCATCACAAAACGGCAGACGTAAATTTGTAAAAATCGCTCAAGCCTCTTTCAATTGCATACGTACGTGGATGACAGTTCAGTTTGACGTATGAGATTAAAATATGAATATCAAATCCGTTCCACGAATGGATGGCACTATATTTTGTGTACACACTGAAGTTGAAAGCAAGTGCTTTTTTTTTGTTGTCCGAGACTATTCCTAGAATAGAATTCATTTTTAGCTGGCAGAAGCAGAAGCAGTTACACTTTTTTGCTGCATGCATACTTGATGATCACATATAGCGCGACAGCAACGATACGTACACAAACGAGTATGTATTATGTGAAACATTTTTGAGTATAATTCATGGATTATGGATTACGTTCAACATCACTCATTTGCAGAGCAGCTCATTGTGATTTTACGAAAGCTCAATCAATCCTGGAGATATTCGGAAAATCATTTTCAAATCCTATGAGCCATTCTCGACTGACATCATTTTTGGCTGAATTATTATGGCTGTGAGTTTGTCGGTCGGACTGCAGTTTTGAGAGTCTGTTTTCACTTGCTATCAAAGACGTTATCCCAGATTCTGTATCACACTTCAATCAGTCAATTCTTTCTTGTCAATTCTTACTTGACCCTTTACCGAAAGTCATAACTAAAATCCAATCAATAGTTTTATTGGCTCTTTATTACAGTTTTGTAGGACCCAACACGAAAATGTCTATCTAGAACTCCTCAAAATACTTGGCTGCATTTCATCCGAATAAAAAAAATGGATTCGTCCTTGCGATAGTCAACAGACAACGGTTAATTTTGGTGCATTAAGCTCAACGATGCACAGAATTCTAAGCGGTATCGTTTTTGCGCCCCGTTTAGCCCATGGGGCACACAGTTGTGTTTCTTCACATTTCCAATTAGAGATGTGTAAATGTCGACTTATTTGTCATGGCAGATGTTCGCATGTGTTGTGCAATGTACCGTACTGTTTTTGTTGGGTTTAATTATACCGTTGCTTTCATAAAGTTGTCGTCAGTGACCGTATCTGTTTTTTTCATGTGTTTCGTTTTCAAGTCTAAGATCTGCAGAATGGAAATTAGGAAACGAAAGCGGAATGTTGCGCTGCCATCCACGCATTATGTGGCAGATTAAATTCGTAGTGGAAGAAGTTCCGATTTGGAGGAGTCGCATCATCGATACCTGACATGCAATACCTAGAAAATCCTACAAATTCTTACATCATCAGTCAACTCGACGGCTTCTTACCACGAAATGAGGACGTTTCGTATAAGACAACCTAACATTTTTGGAAAGGTGTTTGTAGGCGGGCTTTGTGGCTGATAAATACTTGTAAATATATGCGGCTAGTATTCCTTTTGTGTTTTTTTGCGTGTATATTCTTAGAAGATGTTTTTCTGTTCCCTACAAGATAACAAGAGTCCACAATATGTTGTATTTTGGCTTTCAAACTAAAATAATAATAACAGTTATCACATTCGACAACACAGGTGCGCGCCCACTCCCACGATCACACCTGCGGCGGATGTAATATGATGATTCTCACATTTGGCTAGACGCATCGCATGCACTTTCGGCGATGCATGCTCGGGCGTGAGCGAACCAGCGTGGGAATGCCAAGAACTTGATCGACGAAGGCATGCTCAGCAACCACTCGTGTTGTTCTCTCACGAGTGGATGGGACATACTGTTTTATGCTGACTCCGAACGGGCAAGTTTGAGGCGTTTTTTCTAGACAGTCATTATTCTTTGAGCATTTTTTAGTGACACCAAACAGGTGGAGCCGTGAAAATTGTTTTTGGTCATACCGGCCGGGAATCGAACCCAAGCAGCGTGTTTCAGTTGCGTAGGCGCACATACCCACAACGGCCGTCAATTGCTTAATATTAAAGTTAAGAAGGCTCTTTCTGTCCGATGTCTTGAAAGGACAGAATTGCAAAAGTTGTTCGTATGTGGTAGAGCTGTGTCGTTCCGGACAATCCTCTGTCGGAATCATTTCTTATAGTTCCGTAAACTCAACCTATACATGTCTACACTCCATATAGTTCCAAATTTACAGAAGTTGGTATACACAAATTTTACACAAGCCACATATGGCACACTCGCATTGAACATGGTTGTGCGTAACTGCGTCGGAACAATGTGCGGACATAGACATGTATCATACGTCCTCATCAACTCATCACATCGGACATGGACATGTAGTTAAATGCAACAAATGTTGATGGGAGCAGAATTGTCTATACTAAACAGCCACACATAAATCAAACTATAATGTTTTGAACTTGTCAATCGTTCTACATACATACATCCTCCAACTAGGTCGATCTATGGAAAAATGAGCTGCATAATATACATAGTTCTGTGGACTTGTATGATTCGTTCAAAAAGTTCCGCAGACATGTTCAAGGCAGGCATATCCATGGAACTACACAGTTCCGCGGACATGTTCAACACTGGCATATCTATGAAACTACATAGTTCAGCGGAAATGTCTCCTAGAACTAGTCCCGACTGCGAGAAGAATCGTTCTATGTCCGTTCCGTCGTGCAGTGTGCTCAGTTACCCACCTTCGCAGCATCCCACTCAAACCTATACTATTTTATAAGGCACAAATCTAACAAATTAGTTTTTTATATTGGGTCTATAGCTTATAACTTCGTGCGGTTTCGTAAGTTGTATTATTCCATTGAAACATGCATTGGAAAGCTACTGTCATTGTACTTCATGGCAGTATAAGTCATTCATTTGAAGCGTAAACAACAATAATTTTTTTTTCACTCAAATATGTCGAACTTTGTGACTGAAAAGTGTTTTTGCGGGGTGTTCTTCTTCATTACTTTAATATGAAGAAAACTGCTGCCGAAAGTCATCGTATTTTGGTGGAAGTTTGTGGAGAACATGCGCTAGCTGAGCGAAAGTGCCAAAAGTGGTTTGCACGATTTAAAATTGGTGATTTTAGCTGGCTAACCAGCCAAATCAATGACAAAGCCGAATATCCGCGAAGGTAATGCTCTGTATTTGGTCTGATCAGAAAGGTGTGCTGTACTATGAGCTACTTAAACCGGGTGAAACCATCAGTGGACAACGCTACCGAATACAATTAATCCGTTTGAAGAGAGCAGTAACCGAAAAGCGCCCGGAATATGCGACCAGACACGAGGCAATCAGTTTCCACCATGACAACGTTCTTATTCCGGTTAAGAACTATTTGGAAAACAGTGGATGAGAAATTTTATCCCACCCGCCTTATGGGCCAGACCTCTGACGACCATTTGTTCCGGTCGATGCAAAACTCCTTCACTGAAATACCCAGAGCAGGATATCAAAAATTGGATTGATTCATTCTTGGCTGCCAAGCCGGTGCAGTCCTTTTGGGATGGGATCCCCAAATTACCAGAAAGATGGGAAAAAGTCAGAGCTTCAGATGGGTAATACCTTCATGTTCTTAATGTTCTTAAATAAACGTTCAAATGTAAAAAAAAACCTTGGAAAGTAAGTTAAATAGTTTTACTACTTCAATTTTTAAAGAAATATCATTGGCATGGAGATTGTGAGGAGTATATGTGCAAAATTGCAGGCACCGAAATTAAAAATGGTGTAATAATTAATGTTCGAGGAATGAAAGGCAGTGATTGCTTGTTTGGTAGGCTTACAAATATTAATTTACTATCAATGTTTATCAATGCAAATTGACGTCGTGGTTCTTGTTGGCAGTTGCACCCGGGGAATAAACGTAGTTAACGTTGCATACAGGAAGGCCAAATGGTATGCGAATATTCAATTTACAAATACAATAGAACCCATATACTCAGTCCATGGCTACACCGGAGATCCGGTTGAACCGACTGTTGTCGAAGCCGGGAAACGTGTCCCGACTTGTTGTTTATCACAGAAAATGTAATTATATACACGTCCGATGAAGGTTGAAGCTATGAAGTCGCTCAACATCAAAAATGCTTTGTGATTCCTGAGTCATGTGAGGAACTGAAACCTGATACGGTTGGAAATATTGGCGTAAGCTTCGGACGGAATTTATGGCTGAGAGTGACCATATCGAAGCTGAACGAAATAATGTATGAAATGTATGAATTTTAGCTATATACCGGGCCTATATTTTGTCAGACTGTTAGGCGTAAATTTTGAAATTCATCTATTTTCTCGTAGCATTTTGTTGGTATAAAAAGTGACATATACAAATGTCACTGTTTGTTTAAAACCAATTTCATTAATAAATGTTATGTTCTTTAAGGTTAAATAAAAATTCCGTGCCTTAACTCGGTTAGACCAGGCGAACAAGGATTTATATTGCACTTTTTCCTCTTGATCTACAGTTTTAGCTCCACAAAACTCCAATCAGTGGTTAGCCTCCGGTATTCAGCTTACTATTCTATAAAGAAAGGAAACTGAGCCCGGAACTCACTTTTTTACAAATTTATTTCCCCAAATCGGTTTTTAAAAAACATGGTTTTAACTTAAGTCATGTTACAAAGCAGCGGTAAGCAGACCATGAAATGACTCCGGCGATCACTCGATTGTAACGAATGAAACCCAAAAGTTCACTATTCACGATATACATGAATTTATTTTGCAAACAATGATTTACTTCTTATGCTTTATTACACTTTAACGACTACTATTCAGGCTGACTAACACTATAAAATCCCAAACTGAAATTTACTAATGACGACACTGAACTCTACTGTAACAATTTTCTAACTAAAGTTCACTGTAACAATTATTTAACTGAACTAACTCGCATCGACCACCGTGCCGATATTTATACTCCCAGTATTGGTTCTAGAACCTACTGTCGCCACCAGTCTATTGAATTCTTTGTATTCTATCAGTCTATAGGTGGCGATATCCACTCTTGCAGTAGTTACAACAATTTCTTGAATCACCTTCGGAGTTGATCGTTCTTCCCCTTCCTTTCAGTGGTGGTTGGTGTCCTGATTATCTCATCTTATACACGTTATACTACTCACGTCACAATATGACACATATTTCTTTCAAGAAAGACGTCGTTAAGTTTCTCATAAGCAGTAAATTCGACTATTAAACTCTGAAATTTTTTGACTGCATCACACCTAAGCATAATAAAGCCTCAAAATTAATACCGGGACACTTTTTTTGTGCGACTTTCTCATATTTTTCAGCGTCTGCAGTGGTTAGACTACTCAATGTGAAAAGTATTGTGAAGCCAGTGAACAGCTCAATGTTGTCTAGATTTCTGCAGCTAATCGTAGCTTCTAATAGTAAGGAATCTGTGACACAGACGTGGATTTCCGGATTTCACACAGCGCACCCAAGAACGATTTATTGCGTTCGGACCATATCCCAGTCGTGAAAGTTGCGGTCGGGGTTCTAATGCATTCAAAAGAGAACTGACCAACGTTGGTTTCTTGAGGTACATCTTAAATTTTGATCTTGCATACTTTCTTTTACTTCTTTTGCTTATACGACTGGATGGCGCAGTTGGTTAAGTGCCTGTCCTTGGTTAGTGGGTGCCCGTTTCGAATCTCAGTGAAAGCAAAGTTAATAAGCTTTTATCTGGTTCTACAAATCTGGTCCAGTCACCGTTTGCCGTTGGGATCAAAATAACGGCACTATCACTGGAGTGGTGGATCGGTTGTAGAAGTCTGACTGCGGGTATTACAAGGGGCCAACATGGTCTAAGTAACCTGGTGAATTAACTAGCAGCCGTCTTCCCTTCCCTACCCTATATTTTACTTCACATTATGCAATGGAAATGTGACGCGATCATCACAAGTCGTGGGTGTACGAAATAACGACGGATACTGACTGTGTAAAGCTACTCAGATTCTCCAGTCTACCAGGAAAAGAGTTTTCCTTGAAAACCATCTACAGAAAATGTTTGACGCAGGTATATCTGTATACTCTTTTCTCCCATCTTCAAAAAACTACGAACATCTTCCTATATTCTGAGATTTGCTGGTCACTTATCCTGGCAACTTTAAAAACTACCACATAGTAGCAAGAATATTACGTGTGTATTACATCGTGACTTTTCTAAACAAGTCTTACGAGAAATTTATAGTATCAATGTCAACTGTTACGTATACGCCTCCATGGCCAAAACAAGAATCTCGCAAACAAGTTTGTCGTCCCCGTGGAAAATGTTACGTTATCTCTAAAGACATGTTCGTCACACAACAACTAATTCCCCAAAACCAAGATATTCGAATGGTCTTAGTATATTTAGATTAATATTGCAATCTCCGTCATGGGGTCCTCGATTACTCATTAAGTGGAGCAAGCCGGAATGCGAATTTACTCCGGTTGATGGGATGTAAGAACATGAGAATCGCAAGTCATCTGAATTATTGGTGATATCATCGTCGTTATTACAGGCAAGTTTGCCTGTGGAGTCAGCTATAGAAGCAAGTGTACCGGAACGTCTACGTGGGAAATGCCATATGTCAGTGTATGTAGGGGTGGAAATCTGAGAGGAGCGATTTTAGATATTTTCTGGAAATGTTCATACAAAAATCCAACGATGTTTTATTCGATGCGAAACGTTACATCGATATATAACGGAGCATCGATGAAAAACATCGATTTTTTCAATATATCCATATTTTCAAAGCATCGATGTTTTCGATACATCCATTAAAATAGTCGACGAAGTTAAAAAGCACAAACAATGCCGCTTATATGTACAAACGTTATATTCGTTGCCAAATTTTCAATTTTGTAGCCACGGTTAACAATGTTGGGTATTGAAAGCATGCTACACATCCGTGAGAACGAGTGGGAAACAGAAAATACTGAGAACTGAGATCTCAATCATCGAGATTGATCTCCTCTGTAAAAGTGTCTTGGGGTCTCAGGAGGGAATTTGTACGAAGAAGAAAATAATCTGCTGTGTAAAAGAGGGCCAAGTCAGACGCAATCTGCAAATGTAATGAGAAAAGATGTGTATCTTGACTCAGATGTGCCTGCTGGAGGATGTTCTTCCCTCTTCTTGGAAACACACCACAAACACAAAGAATATTAGACATGGCAGCTAAGTAGCGTTGCCGGAAAAATATTTTTCAAAGACCCACCACTGCTAACGAAAAATTGCCATTGTAGGGCCCAGGGTTCGACGAACGGAAAAAACGAAAATATATACACAAAATACACAAAACACCTCTATGTTTTTGTCAGCTAGATGCACCACCTCCCACAAGTCTGTGCAAGTTCTTGCATATGCCGACGACATGGACATGCAAAGTCTTATACCAGAAAATCCACTTACTCTTGAAGGCCAGAGCCAGACTTGAGTTTTACTTCATATACTGATTAAGTTTATGAATTATGTATTGCACACTTCTTCTAATTCGGTAAAGTGCCAAGGAGCCAATCTAAAACGTTTTGCTGCTCTTGACGTCGCAATGAAAGTCGCAGATGACCACGACTTTATAGTCGTGTCAAACTAGATGACGTGTTATCATTAATGTCCAACCATCACCACGATTTGGAATCAATGCACAATCTCCACTAAACCCCCACAATGGGGACACCGCTTTTCACGGTTTTTGAGCGACCATGGCGCCAGAATACTGTATCTGCGGAAGCACTCGAGTGGTATGCGAGATTCAGCTCTTATAAAATTATGTGGGCATTCAATGAGCCATAATCTATTAGAAGACTGGGCTGTACTCAGTGAAAATGCCTCCTTTTATGAGCTTTTTGTCACTCAAAACTAAGTCGTGTAGTACTGACGTAACTTATATCGACGTAACTTGTTAGTTTTTCAAATTTTTACCAGAGTGTCATGTTCAGTCTTAAAGTGCTACAGTGCTGTCTCAACGATAAAATGCCCTAATGGCATGATCGTGCCATAGTTCGAGCGAAGGGGTTCGTGTTCTCTCGTCTCATTTCTGTTATTGCATATGTTGTCGAAAATATTAAAAATTAAATTCATTCGATGCGTCGAATAAAATACACCGATACATCGTTAAACATCGATACTAGCCAATTCATCGGATTGATTCGATACATCGCATAGAAAACACCGATATTTTCGATGTATCGATGCATAATGAGTAACCCCAGCCTACGGTAAGGCTGGCAATAGGTGTCCAAATGTGTTGGATAGCACAGAGCTGCAAGAGACATTTTGCAGTTTTTTCGCGTAACACTCTGAGCGAAATCTCGCTACCAACAATGAGTAGAAGCTTCACCCAAGAGAGAGTGAAATAAGACCAGCTGAGTAAAATAAGAGCTAATAGCGGTCCCGCGGGATTAGTGATTAATGAAATGCGGGATAGTACGTATGTATGTGTGTATGTACGCCACTGCGTAATCATAAAAGGAAAAAAGAAGGAAACATTGCACTGCACTGGGATAGCACAACTGTTGGGTAAATAATATTTTAAATAAGCATCTGAAAACATGTTAATTATGCAAGAAGACCCTTGCAGGAAATGTAACGTAGACGATGACAAACAGAATCTCGCTGTTACTGCCACCGCCGTTGAAATGTAAGTAAGATCTCTCCTAAGGGAGAAGAAAAACAATGACAAGACATCCACGCAAAGATGTATTCTATTTCATTGTACGGTCGTGAATAAGCTTTTAATGAAAAATGTGAGACAAGGCATACCGGCGAATGCAATGTAAAGGTGACACCAGCCCTGTTCTTGATTTCACCTAATGCTGCAAAATCTTTGAGGGATTGAGCAGGATTTGATTACCGTTGAATTTTGAAGCAGATATATGCCTGCTTTTATTGCCTATAATATAATCTCTGGTTGGTTTCGGATTGCGTAATTTACAGTTACTGACATACCTTGGAATAGCACGGTTAAATGACAAGCCTAACCCGAAACATGGTACTCGCATTTCGAAACACGTGACGCACCAATCATTCATCCCCCCTAAGGGGCACATTTTACTCCCACAGGTTTTTAGGGGCGCATCTAAGCACTCATTCGATATTCAGAATTTGCACTCGAGCATTGCTTATAAATAGTGGGTTCAAGAGTAGGTAAGTACACAGATACTAGTCCCACGCATTCGGAGGTTATTAAGGTGTTGAATAACCATAACTACCTCAAAGGATAAAATGCTTCCTCTCTACACCATTGCCGTCATGCCGGTTGAAAGATAAAAGGGCAACATTTTCCTAAAAGGATGCAATTACTGATGCGTACTATTCTAACTAACTGAACATGCTGTTTCCCAGTGTCAGGTTTCTATATTCCTTATTTTTAGAAATTGTTACTCCTTGCATAAGGATACAATTTTAAAACAGGGACAAATGATACCGCATACGTCTGTGAATGTGCACAATAACATGCATTCATTAAGACTGTGAAAAAAGCTAGCAACCAAGCAACATAATATCAGTTTCCCATAAATGCGTGGTTTTGTGTAGAATGCAGAAGAGGTTCCCACTGAACACCGATAGGGCGTTACTGTAGCGGAAGGTCACGCTGAAACATATTTGTAGCAGCTTTTCAGCGCTCTCTTACATAATTCATAACCTTGGTGTGCACCTATTCGTATAATTGCATGTGCATCTACATATGCATATACGAGTATATGTGGAAACAGAAAGGTAGGATACTTACTTGAATTGCTGGGCGTGCACGTGTAGTTTCCAGAGTCTGACGGCACCACACGAGCTATCACTAATTTGCTTGTTTTTGTCTGCCGTTCTGTTAGAACATTGATTCCGCCGCGTTGGGAGTAGTTAATTAAATCACCATCTTTATACCAGTAGATGTATGAGGGTGGTGCAGGTGCTTGTGTTGCTATGCATGTTAAATTGATATCACTACCACTTTTGAAAAACAGCTCAGGATTAGCGAGAATTTTCGCTTTGGACACTGAAATACAAAACAAAAGAGATTATTTACAATTACTCACTTTCTGAAAAACCGCAGATTGTGTGAGGATAATTTAAATATTTAGCAAGAATTGAATGATTGGATTTAAGTGTTGATAGAATGTTGGCATTTGAGATACAATATCCAGTGGGGTGTCGGAAATAATATGAGAATTTATCAAGCAGGTGAGGGCATTACTCGCAATGGAATGTAGGTGTATACAGTAGAGAGCGAAAATGAAGTACTGTTTGAGAATTCTTAGACAACATCCCTTTAGAGAACAGAAATAGGGCTGGACGGGGAGTGAGAGTGATTCAGTCATATGAGACGAAAGTTAATCTATAGCAGTTAGATGGTACAAAAAGTTACTGGCATCGAGAACATGAAGAATACAATAATATCAGGTTAAAGTAGATAAAGCACTGAGGAGGATGTTTGATGAAGTGCGACGTTAAAATAGGAGATGTAATGAGAATCGGGAAAAGGGCCAATTTAACAGAAAATTTGTTGGTGAGTGTGCCTATCCTATTGCAGTAGGATAGCAGTTAACATACTCAAACACATAAGTGGTCCCAACACACACTCCCTCCCTCTGTCTCTTTCTACGATGTCATTACCTTCCCTTAGCTGTAAGTCCAACAATGAACAAACAAAAAGAGTACAATAATGATTCCTGCAAGCGGTAAGACACGTTTCATATATTTTTTTTTTTTTTGACATCTTGGACAAAATAGTTTTTCAACGAGACAGTGAAAGTGGTGGTAAGCAATCATTTTAAACATACTAATGGCCAGCACATAGACCGAACTTAAATCTGATTGAAAATATCTATGCTTTGGGTAAGAGAAAGCTCAATACGTAGTCATCAAATTTATGTTAACCAGCTGTGCGATACAGGATACAGGATACAGTTGTCGAAAATTCCGCATCGGGATGCTGCTATGCGAATTAGAATACTAAGCGTCAACAGAATATTGAAACTGGAAAAAATAAGTTAAAAAAAACCGTGCTAAACGCATACCCCTCAGTGTTATTATACATTTTTGTTTCATTCAATTAAACAGTGAATCATGTTGCTTCTAATGAAATGTAACTAGTTACTTTTATTTTCTAAGTGAAACAAATATTATTTACTCTCCTCCAATTTTTTGCAACATGTTCTCTTTTTGCTCTGCACTTTACATAACAATCTGTGTATATGAAATTGAGTTTGATATATGCTTGTCTTTTTATATCTCGAGTTTGGCAACACCACATCTTTTGATTCTTTTTTTGCTGGAAAGGTATTCTTTTGTAGCGGGTTTGTATGTAAGAGAAACACAATTAACGAGGACATATGTGTTTCTTCCTGGTTGGAATCCCAAAGAAAGTTAATGTGCTTTTATCTGGTTTTCTAATCTGATCCAGTCATCATTTGCTGTTGGGATCAAACGCATGGCACTACCGCTGGAGTCTGAATAAAGAATTCAGTTGACTTGGGGAAACAATTTGCAAAGTTCCGAATTTATTTAATTATAAAATATATAATATTATTATAAAGCTAGACAAGTGCTCACATAACGAAAGTTCCGTTTGGTACAATTATTTTGAAACTAATAATTCTAATAGGATTATTTTACTTGTCAATTCTGATAACTTAGACAGAATAATACCAATGACAAGGCAATAGCTGGTTTCTAACATTTTCTTCTCTTTAACCAGAGATGGCAAGAAGTGACGTTTTTATCCGTTTAAGTGACACCCTACTGCTGAGGATACTTCAACAACTACCAGGAGGGCACCTGTGTTCAAATTTGTATATATTGAAAGCGGACGACTTAACTCCACTGCAATTAACGGCAAAAGTGGGAGGGGGGGCATCCTTTCAAACCCGTTTTGTAGATTATACGCGAAAAATAAAACGATTGATAAATGTTTGTATACTACTCACTAAAATATTGTAAAAAGTTCTTTACGGGAAGATGTTCATGACTGATGTCGGCTGAAATATTTTTTTTCAGTATTTCTCTGAATCTCTGATGAAATTACCCAACTGCCATCAATCGCTAAAAGATATCGCAGTTGAGACGGAATAATGCAATAAAGGTTATGAATTATCACTACTAACAAATCTCTCTCAAGTGCTCCTGGCAAGAACTAAAATGTAGTCCATCTTGGAAATCTTCCCTCCGTGCTTACGCTTGAATTTATTGTAATTTGATTTATCAAAGCCTTTTGCACAAAAACATTTTAACATAAAATAAAATCACTCATTCGAAAACCCTACGCAACTGGGTCTGAACGATTCCTCGAATGCAAATCAGAGACCAAGAACGGTCAAAGAAAAGCGATTTAGTAAGCATTAATAACAACTATGAAGTTGCCAATAGCACATTTTTCGCATAGTATAGCAGTGCGGCGACTGTGATGTCATTGCAGACTACTGAATCATGCTAACTGCGGAAAATTAAAACAAAAGAAATTGAATTGGATTTTATTTTGTTTTTAACTTACTAAGCGAGCTAAGGTAGAGTATCAGTGTAGACAAGTTCTTGGGAGGGATTTGTTGGTGTCCATCAAATTCATTATAGGGCACACCATTCCTGAGACATACCATAGATTTTATGGTATGGGACACAAGTTCTAAAACACGGAAATCAACACGTTTTATGCCCCCTCAAAATACACACGTGCGCGGTTTCTTGTCTTCATTCCACTGAATGTCGGACACTTTGGATTGGACGCGGCAATCTTATTTTTCTCAAACCACTATTTCAGGACACGAATCCAACGCTTCAAACGAAAGTTTCTGGCAATGGCTACGTTATCGTGTTTCCTGGTCGATTGAACACCACCGGTTTTTCAGAGCTTGATATGCATTACTCAGCGCATTATTATACAGTGTTTTGTAAACTTCTACTGCTTCAGAGGGAAGTTGACGAAGCAATTTCCACTGACTTATTTGCCCTCCATGAGTTGAAGATACGCTCAAGATATTCTTGAAAAAGCAGGTTATGATTTTCATCACATGTCGCTGTCACTCCACCTGATGATGTCTGGATCAAATGAAAAACACGCCCTTTTCTATTTAGTGCCTACTTAATAAGTAGCTATATGCCGAGTTTCTACATCAACCACTCGCTTTGCTCATGCTGTTGGGGGACATACAGTTGTCAATGACACGAGAGTGGTGGAAAAGTGTATAAAGAACGTTGCCCGTGACGGGGATTGAGCATAAATACTAAGAAGGAATAAAGTAGTACAGCGATTCCACCTCTCCCCCTCTTTTAATATCCTATTCTCAAACCAAATGTACCAATCAGAAACAGCCATTCACATTATTTCGTGAATAAAAGTAAAAAATTATAAATAACTGAAGAAGTCTCTAAAATTCGTCGATGGGCAAGAGAAGAGCAGAAGGGCAAAGAAGAGAGCAAACAGCTGTGAAGTTGGCTATCTCCCGACCACAAGTCCTATTAATATTCGTATTATACGAGTACAGTCGAACCTCCGTAAGTCGAATAGTCACGGAAACAAATACTTTGTTCGAGTTATGGAGTGAAAAATATGGGAAAGTTTAAGTTTAAGTTCTGAAACATTGAACAAATTTTGTTCGACTTATAGAAAAATTCGTCCTAAGGATGTTCGTCTTGCAGAGGTATGTTCGAAATGTGGAATATCTGCAAGTCGGTGGATCTCTTAGGTTAGTTAGGTTAGCCTTCATCTCATCCTTGAGTAGAAAATTACGCAAAAACTACATTTATTTAAAAACCACGAATTGCCCACTTCTGGCATTTTCGACTTCATTACATTCATCATACGTATGTTCCCTTAATTAAAATTTTGTAACGGTTGATATTGAGAACGTTGCGTTGTCTACCTTCGAAATCTACGCACAAGGGTGGACAACGTAATGCTTTTTTTGAGGATGAGATGAATAATGGTTTCTGTAGATGGGTAAACGAGCGTTAGTGAATGTCATCTCATAACTCCTACATCTCCCCTCCTTCTTTATGTTGATGTGTTGCTTCGCCAATCCTGATATCCTTATAAATTTAAGGAAGAGATTTTAGTGAAATTTTGTTGGATCCTGGGAAGGGTCAGTTGCGACCTTGTTCCTTTTCCATTTGCTGCTTGGTTGCCGGTTATGTCCACCGTGACCGGCGACCCAGAATAGAGTTATGCTGCGTGCTGAGAACTTTAAGGTACTTGTGGAAGCACGCAATCTGCTTGGAATAGTATTAGTAAATTTACGCATCGTTTATTAGCTTTTTAAAGCTAATCAATAACCTCGTGCCTTGACAGCAAGATGCTTAACGAATCTCAAGCTCTATCGAAAGTTCAATGCGAGAAGGAATTGAGATTGGGCTATAGGAGTCGTTTACCAGAAAACTGACGGAAACTGCTCCATTTCATTTCACTTGCCTGAGAATAATCAGAAATATTTAATAGATTTGCAGTCTTAGTTCAACTCCGTGGAAATCGTTATATTTTAAAACTGGATGTTTAAGTAAACATCTTCCTATCATAACTGTGAGGCTTCGACCAAAGTAGCGGACGAAGAAGCAATTCAATAACATCAATATAAAAAATATAAAATTAAGCCTGCGAGTGAAAATGCCATTGTTGTGCAGATTTCAGGAATTGTGGTTGGATGGTTAATTGGTTCAATACAGTTCTGGGTCTGGAACCATTGATGTTATGTGATTCGTTGAATAAATATTTCGTGAACATTTCGACCGGTTGAATGACAAAAACAGAATGTTTAATTAAGCAAAGTATTTCCAGTGAACTATTCTGGGTTCGGAATATTGAACCTTTGCCACGTGACGCGAAATTTTTCATTAGGTTCCTTCGCTTTCAAACAAATAAAACAACACAAAGGCAAAGGAAACAACAACGTTCGTTGACTGCCATGTGATCAAACGGGCAGTACACATTTTTGTAGGCCACAAATTTGTGAATATTACCAGTTGTTTGTGCCTTATGACTATACATTTGTACAATGACAATCAAAGTACTCGGATTGAATTTTTCAAAAAGGACTCGGTAATTTCAAAGTTTCAAGGATTTCGATTTTATGATAGACCTTTTGCGATGATAGTCGCTTTAATCACAGACAAGATTTTAAATATTTCACATCCACAGGCTGTTTTAACTACAGTGGCTCACAGTGGAAATGATCCACATTAGGCAATCATTTTTTATATTCAAACATATGGCACACAATGCGGAAACAGAAATACTTTCAGTAACACATTACTGCGGTTCTTATTTCCAAAACAAACATAAGTAAGTACCAACAAAACAGTGCCAATTCAACCACCAGGAAATAACAAGGAATTATATATTATATTTTTGTTGTCTCCTTTTCCTTATTCGAGTTCAAATACAGAAGTCGTTAGTAGAGTGTTGTAAATAGTATTTTGAAAAATGGGAACTTCCAAAAATAATTGTTGAGTGCTGTAAAGGTGAAAAGAGGCAAAGGGGAAATCTTGAACATTATTAAAGTAGCTGGTGAAGCAATGAGAAATATTGTTGAAATGCTCCAGAACAAGCCAAAAGTTCGACGAAGTTTTTCCCCAAACCTTGTGAACGGTAGATTGTGAAAAAACTTTGAAAACCTTTAATCGCTCCAAAACTGACAAGAAATGAATTTGTTCAAGTAATTAATTATTGCAACTTATCCACATTCCCTTCAATAAAATGTAGCTAACTTAAGCCAGATGCTGAATATACTCCCTATACCGCCTCTAGCGTGAATTTAGTTAATTAGAACAACAAAATCTTCGATTGCATTTCGCCCCCAACTACGCACTAAACGATTGGAAAACATTTTGGATACGATTTTAGATTAAACGGAAACGCCAAAGTTTAGTTTAGTTTAGTTTAGTTTAGCCAAGCCCACAAAATAAATATTGACTAAGTTGGGTCATTTTCCTAGTGAGCCGCTGTGTGTATTTCTGGTCGACGGTTTAGCTATATATCCTTCATCATAGTGAAATCCGATCACTTTCCTAGATCTGTTTCGGGATGCGCAACTACATAAAGTAGCTCTTTTAATAGTGTTCTTTAACTACTAGCTCAGCGAATTAGCTGAACCTTAACGGCTATTGTTTGATTTTATCTCTTAATTATCTCACAGTGTTTTGCTGAAAACATACTTCACACCTTATGTATCAAGGTGATTGCACTATCCACCCTTGCACTCGATATGAGTGGTTAATGCCACTGAATTTGTCTACTAATTCAAAATATAAGCATTCATTCTTCCAAGTTTTATACAGGTCCACAAGCATTCATCAAACCATTCCGATTTATAATGCAACCAGTCTGAGATATAAAACTTCAGGTCGTCAACACGAATTATGAATTATCTACAAAATATTTGAACGACTAGCCTCATTTTTGCACGCTCATGGTCCACAAGTCGATGCCCGAAATATAATCACCAAATTCATGTTTATAATACTCATATAAACAACTACGTAATGAGACGACCACCGACAAACAATAGATTCTGAATGAATCCCAAAAAATATGCAATCCTATCCCGCAGAAAGCACAGCTGAATAATTTTAGTGCTATAATAATGGTACGCACATGGGTATGTGGTGGCATCACATGTGCAATTGAATGGATGTATTCATTTTACAAGCTCGTGCAGCGGATAATGGCAGGCACCCATGAAGTAACCAGGAGAGGTCTTGCATTGTTTAACTTTGTCCACTTTATTCATGATGAAAGCGCTCCTGAAGTCGCGTATGCAATGAAATACAAATGATTACGCTGCAGCCGACCTTTTTCAGGGCATATACCACTTTCAACTATCCCTCAACCAGTGGACTGCATGCGTTCATTTAAACTCAATTAGACAGACTGCACTGCAGTTGTGCGGTGTTTGGTTGGCAGCAGGAGTGTCCTTGTCTCTGTTCATTTAGTGGCACTTACGTAGAAAATTGGTACCATGTAAGAGAATGGAAAATTACAGATTTCAGCTAATGACGCAAGCAACCTAAGGCACTCTTCCACCAGCAACAACTATGCGCCATTGTACGTCAACTGAATACAGAAAGACGTAGTCGCTGGGCTAAACAAATAATTGTGAACCATCCAGATAAAAACGACGGCAGTAATGTATCGTCTAAACGATGTTTAATAATATGTGATATGGGCCTAATTGAGTATTTTTATTCTTGCACTAACTGTAAGATGGGGACTTAGGGCTATTGTGCAAAGCTGGATTAAGCATTAACCTTCGTTGCTTGAAGAAACTCTCAAATCATAGTTTACGTTAACTTTAAAATAATTACTGCATGGAGGAAGGAAATGATTGCGGTTGAGGTTACAATTATGTACAAGAACTATACGAGCTTTTGGCTTTCAGTACCTTTCTTACTAACAATAGCTCTACGCTTTTCTAGTAGGTACACAGTCTTGTCGTAGAGTGCAAACGGACGAGTTTACTTCAGTCTCACAGAATATTTTAAGTATTGTTTGTTCTGGCATTAGAAGCACTTGAATTAAGAATCTCTTGCATGCACATAACTAGATAGATAGATAGCTTTATTTTGTATTTGTCTTTTTCTGGGAAGTTATAGATGGTGAATGGATGGAGAATGAGATACAACGACGAACTGTACTGTTCAGCTACATCGACCTGGCCAGGAGAGTGAAGATCCAAAAATGTTGATGGGTAGAGCGAATGGAAACCAATGCTCCTGCCCCTAAGGTCTTCGAAACCACTCGAAGAAGACGGCGACTCATGGAAAGGGACCCCAACCAACTCTGCGTGTGAAACTGGAGACAGCTAGCTAAAGATCGAGCTGGTTTGAGACGCTTGTTAGTTAAGGCTCAAGCCCACCACGGACTGCAGGGCCATCGCCATCTTTCCCGTGAAATCTGAGTTCTCGGGTATCACATGGGGTACACCAAATTTTTACAAATTACACAGATATCTTTAATTTCTCCTAGGCGATTAAGGCGATGGAGTGTATGATAACTTATGAAATAATCATATCCAATCAGGGCGGGCATGGCGTTGTGAGCTTGTGCATCGACCCCTACTCACTTGAGCCAAGTTCGATTCTAGGTACGGGTAAGATAATGTTTACAGCCACACCTCCTTTGAGTCCCTTAAGTCCCTTCCACTCATGGAAAACCTCCACCTATTGCTTGTTATACACAAATTAATGTCAAGTTAAACAGAGGTAAGATTCAATTTAAAGAGCATGCCTAATGGTAAGTATAAACGCAAAGAATACATTTTGACTGACCGTACTAAACTAAACTATCGACAGTTTTGCAAACAGTTAAGACCTCAAAAGTGTTACGCATCAATGCATGTACATTTATTGTTTACTGTCTGACTACGCACATGTGTCTTTACAGCTTTAAAAACTACCACATATTAGTAAAAATATTACGTGTGCGCCATCGTGGCTTTTCCTAACAAATGTAAGGAGTCGTACCAATGTAAAATATTGCGTATACGCCTCCTACAAGTTTTCGTCCCTATGCAAAACGTTAGAATTACACCTACGTTTCATTTAAGATATGTTCGTCACACATCAATTAACTCCTCCAAACCAAGACATTCGAATGGATTTATGTTATTTGGATTAATATTGCAATCCACGACATGGAGTCCTCGACTACTCTTTAAGCGCTATAAGTTTTAAAGCGAATTTACTCCGGTTGATGGGATGTAAGAACATGAGAATTGCAAGTCATCTGAATTATTGTTGATATCATCGTCGTTATTACAGGCGAGTTTGCCTTTGTAGTCAGCTATAAAAACATACGTACCGGAACGTAGGACGTGGGAAAATACATATGACAGTGTATGTCTTAGAGGAGCGATTTCAAATATTTTCTGGAGCCCATAGAGATGTTCACACAAAAAATACCATAATGGCATATTCGATGGAATGCATCGAAACGGTTCATCGATACATAATGATGAAAAAATCGATGTTTTCTATACATCGATTAAAATAGTCGCTGAAAGTAAAATGCACAAACATACGTTATATTCGTTTTCAACTTTTCAATGTTGTAGGCAATGGAGGTGAGCCATGCTTCTCAATGTGTGGAATTGGAATGCTACACATGCTACACATCCGTAAGAAAGTGTGGGAAACAGGAATAAAGTGAGTGTTGAGATCTCAATCGTCGAGATTGAAAAATTTCCTGTGTAAAAGTGTCTTGGGATCACAAAGGGGAATTTGTAAAAATCGTGAGTTCGACGCAAGTTGGAACTAAAATGAGAAGAAGTATATCTTTACTTGGACCTATCACTACATCCGTTTATTGGTATTGGAGAATTTTCTTCTAATAAAAATGAACACTAAAAAATATTGTCAAAAGTGCCATCACTAGCTAGGCCCACACATGGAAATATAAATAAATAAAATGTTTTTTTTGTGTATTTTAATCATCTTTGCAAAATGTAAGAAAAGGATTTACACAAAGCAAGGTACGATTTTTCACAACCAGATGCCAACAGTCGCATAGTCGAGGTTAAGGCTTATACCACAAGATCCCCTTACTCTTGATAGCCAAAGACGATGAAACAAAGCCTTTAGTTTTATTGCATGTACTTATTAAGTTCATGAATTATTCGACAATAATTCTAGCTCAGTAAAGTACAAACCCGATCTAAACCATCTTGCAGCTCTTGATGTCGCATTACCAAGCCAAACTATTTGTATCATGTCACAGAGGCGTACACGACCATGACAGTATATTCGTCGCAATCCAGATGACGAATAAATATTTAGCTCCGACCATCACGGCAATTTCGGCTTAATACACCACCGCTTTGCTGGCTCTTAATTTCGCGGGTTTTTTTTATGTATCATGTTGCCAGAATACAGCATCTGCAGAAGCTTTGCACTCGAGTCGTGCCCTTCTAAAGAAAATATGTGAGCACTCACTGAGTCGTAATTAGAATAGAAGTCTTTTTTTTACTCAGCTTAATTTAAATAATTTTACGAGTTTTCAATATTTTGATACTAAGGCGAGTGGTCGACAAAAGGCAGTTCGGAAAATACTTCAGTTATAAAACTGAACAAGAGTTTGAAATCTTTCGAAAGGTAT
Organism: Eristalis tenax; assembly: GCA_905231855.2. Taxonomy (NCBI): domain Eukaryota; kingdom Metazoa; phylum Arthropoda; class Insecta; order Diptera; family Syrphidae; genus Eristalis; species Eristalis tenax. The sequence continues at coordinate 117,519,924 of HG993124.1, forward strand.
ATGTAAGAGATATTTTTATAAAGGTCGATGTAAATATGTTAATTTTTCACATTTTCATGATCGTCCCACATCGGCAATGTTGTCCTGTGTCTGCTACTTTTTGTACTATCATCATGGAAATTCATCGATGTGTAATCCTTGCTTTCATTCGATGATACAACTAATAAAATACATACGATACATCGTTAAACATCAATGGTGTCCGATGCACCGGATGAATTGAATACATCGAAAAGCAAACATCGATGCTTTCAATGTTTCGATGCATAATGAGCAACCCTAATGCCTGTTCTGCAACCCGGTACTGTTTAAAGGGCCAAATATAATGCACAGGAGCGGGCATGATCCAGTGTCAAAAGCGCATGGGTAAGTGAGCGAATACACTCACCTCCATGAGCTAAACTATAATGTCGTCAACGGACGATTGCAAATATTTCGTAAAGCATATGCGAATTTTGCAGCTGACATATTGTGTGCACAAACCACACTAATGTTTCGTTATGCATGACCTAGTGCGCTCTGAATCACACCGGACACATGCGACTTTCATAAATGGAAGGGAAAATATAAAAAATGGGCAATTCTGCTGATAATTCGTTTATACATATATACACATCTAAACAAACTGCAAGCTTGAGAAATGTTTTCTCTTTCACAATAAAAAGAAAAAAACGGGAAGTTTTTCTGACAGATGAATATGCGCGGTCTTTTCGTTTTCATTGCATTTTTGGTTATGTTTTCATAAACGCTGTGAATTTTCGATGATTTCGTCGTTTTTAAGGTCTAAAAGACTTTAATGCGTCCTCATTTTTAGTCATATCAAAGTTTTTAAAAAAAATGTATCAACTGTGTTCGAATTCAACATTACCCAACAATTAACTTTGTGTATAATATGGCTTACCCCTTGTGTCTGCAATACCGTCTGGTAGGCATATTTAACACATGACTTTTACTAGATGCATGCACAAGATCGTGTAGTTAACCCAAAAACCCATATATACCAGGCCATATTTTTAATGTACAAACTCTGTACTCTTTCCTGGTAGAGACCCGCCCTACATGCCTATTGCTACTATAAAACACCTGCTTGAGTTGAGCACCAAACAACTCTGGTCTATAATCGATCCCAAACTATCGTTTAGCTTGATCCGATTAAACAGGCCCAATATCAGATCTTTTATTGACGTTCTAACAGGGCCTCTAGACTAGGCCTTCCTTACAATGATTTTTGTAGAACCTGCAGGAACGAGGACGAAGAAGAAACCATTGAACACTTGCATGCAGCTGCAGTGCTCTCTGGGCGGCTCACATTTTCTATAATCTGGCTGAACGCCTTATTAAAATCAGCCTTCTTCTTGGCTTTATAAAAAGCGCTAATTGGTTTGGGGAATAGGTGCCTCAAGGTTCGCGTGGTAGCACAATAGGCCTATACTTGGCCTAAATGTGTCTGTTCTCCTTTGCGCTGTAGTCAGTCACTTCAACCTAACCTAACTGTGGAGCACTGAATCAATCATTCTGTGATACGGAGCAGTACTGTAGTGAAAGTAAATTGATTTTAATTATTACTAAAAAATAATAATAAAAATTATGAATTAAGTTTAGAAAATATAGTACTCTTATGAATGTTGGTGGAAACGACTTCTGGTTCTGCTCTAAGTGACAATTCATAACTTATAGAAATTCATTCAGAGTTCTGATACAAGTTTGATCAGTATTTTAATTTCTAACTAATACTCCAAAAGTCCACGGTTCGGAATGGAAAGCACGGAATCCATTTGCGATGCATTTTGTTTATTGAGTCATTGAGCCAGATATTCAGATATAGAATACATATAGAATCTGTTGGATACACCGGCGCATGTACATTCCCTTAATAGTTAGTTTTAACATATTATCGAAGCTGTAGAGAAGCTACTCACTGAGTCGGGGCGGCATCAACATATAATTTAAAGTCGCGGAAATATTGAAAAAAGAGAATTCAAGTAACTACCCGCGTAGATACCGTTCATGTAAAGGTAACGAAAATGTAAGACGACTGGAGGGCGCGGTTGGTTAAGCGCCTGCCCTTGGTTAGTGGGGTAGCCACGTCGAATCCCAATGAAAGCAAAGTTAGTAAGCTAGGCCCCATTTCCCATTGGGATCAAATTAACTGCACTATCAAATTAAACACATGTTGGATCATGATTAGAACTTATTCCTATCTACACCAGATACCAAATTTCAGCTAAATCTACGTATTTGCTTGAATTTTACAGACCTTTCGCGGTATCGAAGGCACGGAAATGTCGTTTCTGTGGCGGTCAGCTGAATTGGGCGTGGCTAGAGTCAACCCGGTGAGAATTGCATGCGGACGACCTCATACAACGGTCGTTAAACCAGATTTCGGCAAAAAATCATCTTCTTGGTCGTGGCCCAGCTGATATGTCAATAAGCAAATTGCCGTTATTCGAGTCAGTCAGAGTCAGAGTGGTACGGTTAATGGCAGCATCATCGTATCTTATTTATTTTAAAATGAGAAAAAATACAACGTTACCGCCAATGGTCGTATCGGTACAGCAATGAAAACCCACATTCTGTAGCTAGAGCTCGAAAACATTGATACAACTGAACTGAGGTTCCAACAAGAAAAAGGCGGTACATTCCACACAAATGAGGTAATGCTCAAAGTTTTGAAGTAGAAATTTGGTGAGCGGGTCATCTCACAGAGAACTTTCATCCGTTGGCCGCCTCCATCATTCGACGTCATTTGATTTTTTTTTCTGGGGCTTGTTTAAGCTGCTCCAAGTCAAGTCCACGCTAACAAGCTGACAACATTGGACTAGCAATTTTATATTTCACGCGGTTAATGTTCATATCTCTTCAATCTGTACTGGCGCCATGAATGTTGTTCTATAATGCTTAAGCTCAAGCTGAAAATAACTTATTTACAAATTTATAATAGATAATGTAAATGTTGTACGTATTATGGTCTGTCAACAGAATCCAGACACATCCATCTTAAGCAGAAAGAGAATGAATCATCGCTGCCTACTACGCAATCATGCAGAGAATGTGGGATGTCAGTACAATGACTTCTACAGGCGATGGTAAATGAAGAAGAACCGGCAATCGTTCATTATCTCGAGACCTGTCATGTCTCTCCAATGCACATCCAATAAAAAGTACGCAAAGTATTTATATGCACCCTCAGCATCCTGGTTTCATCACGAATTGGTACAAAAAGCAGAGGATATTGCAATGTGAGTGTAACATTTTTCATAATTTCTTACGAACTCAGAAAATACACTTGACAGATTTAAATGTCACAGGGTGGAAGGATAATAAGGTGTGCTTGACAGTTCTACAGAGGCTCTGGGTGATGTCATCCCGGGAATTTTCATGTCAATAGAAATTTAAAAGCGGAAACAACTGTTTTTGGGTGTTTTCGTAAACATCGGAAGTCTGCTCCACAGAAACTAAACTGTGAACTAAAGCGAAATGTAAACAATATTCTGAAATAAAATTCACTAATATAAACCAACCCTCGAGCTGGTGAACCTTACACTGCAATTAACATTAATGGCCACAGCCAAACTTTAAAAGCATATTCGATGTAGTGGTTGATACTTGAGAGCTTGGGAGCGTAACACACCAAACCCATTTCTCAGAAACTCCCTCCAAATATTCTTCCAAATGATAACAATCGAATCGAAGCTAAGAAAACACCGAAGGGAATCAATAGAATACCACGAGCATCTAAAATAAATATCCTTAAATTTCACCGAAATGATTACTCCACGGCTCTAATGTTTCACCGGAATCACACCAAAAGCTACCAGTAAGTCGATATCTAGACTGCCACCCTTCGGATTTAAAGAAAATGAACAGAAAAAAGCATGAAAACTCCCATCCACCGTCACAGCGAGCGGCAAAGCGGATTGCACATGTTGGAAGAAAAAAAACGTTTTCTTTGTTCTATTTCTCTCAGTATTCCCTTAATCTTCATTTTAGCTCTTCGACGATTGGATTAAGTCAAGAGTCTGCAAATAAAAGTCGATATGATTTGTCTGTGAGCGAACAGTAACGCTGTACATTCAATGGTACATCGAAGCACCAAATAACGATTAAAGGATGAGTACAGTTTAAACTGGGAAAGTGTAATTTATTGATTTGAATGTGAATTAGTGGCAGATCAATTCGTTGCTAGTGATGATAATTTAATTAACTCAATATTACTCACCCACAACCGTTAAGCGATATGCTTGACTTATTTTAGGTTCTGTTGACACCTGACACTCATAAATTCCCGAATCTCTTGGTTGCACGGACACAATTTTCAAAATCCACTCGTCAGTGTCGTCCAGATGCATAGCTTGGAAACGCTGGTCATTAGTGTACGTCATGATGCCAATGGTGAGGATGTGCAGATCTCGTTTACGTATCCAAGATACCTGTTTAATAAAAGAATATTTTTACATTACTTCTTACGAAGACTTAGTAATAATCATAAAAATAATTTGGAAGGTGCTACAGTCCGAGATCGATCCGGGCCTATCGGCTACAGTCGCTTGTGTTGTGCGTGCTCCCGAACACTCGAAAGAGGTGCAGTCATGTAATTGCTCTGTGAATTAAGACACAGTACAATCATATGTATGGGAGTCAGAACATCTACACACTACCCACCCTTCTTGTGTCTTCTTGTTAGGATTAGAAAATACGGTACATGATAAACATTTATCGAAAGAGACAAAGACTATGTGTTTAAATAAAAGATATATTTTCAAAAGCAGTAAAGTTATTTATAAATGAGATCTAATCCCAGGTGGAGTGAAAGCGGCAAATCAGGAAAATTAATACTTTTCCCATTGGCGCCCGCAGAAGTCCCACCACAGTTTTTCTTAGTAGTGTTTGTTTTTCGTGGTCCCCATTTGACATCCCTGTTTCTATCAAAATCCGTTCAACCGAACTGTCATTGATGATGTAAGTACTTAGCCTAAATTTCAACGTCAACGTCGATCATCAACGTTTGAATGACCAGTTTCCACATAACAATCGGTTCAGCGATGACGTGGATGATTTAACAACCAAAATCGCCCCATAAGGGAAACATGCATGTGTATGATATGTAGTTGTCTAGAGACCATTGCATCCAGACAACATCAGCGCACGGTGTGGTGTTGGTCTGGTGGAGTTATTGGTCATCGTCAATAATCACAAGTCAACCGAATTTTAAATTATGGGATCGGTAGAAATCGGGTGGAAGATGATGTCACAGCAGAGGATAAGAATAATTTCTTAGACATAATTTTTTGCGTTTAAGTGATGATTGATGGCTATGCAAAAGACAATATTGAAAATGAATATGCGTCGATTTACGACCGAGTTATGTGCCGAAAAGTCATCGATTCGAAATTACTGTGTCAAAATACACGCTATCAAAAGCTCCCTTGGAGGACATTTAACTGGTGTTCTATTACATTCACAAAGTCAAGCAAGGGATAGTCATAAATTAAACCTTTTGAAACCTCAAATTGGATGACCCTGAATGTTTCTTTCATTTTCTATATTTGGCGGAAGGTGTGTCTGAAATATTTCTGTGATTTTTTGAAGAAAAGAAAAATTGTTGAGTCCACCATTATTTCTAGAGGTTTTCACAGGCTTCGATAATTTCATACAAAAAGTTACCTTTAAATGCCCAAGGAAACCAATTTTGATGAAACAAATATATCGTATGTAAACGGACACAAATACAAATAATCTGCGCCTAAAAAAAATTTGTTGACGAAGTTATTACCAAAAAAGTGTTTGTATCTTTAAGAATACGCTGGGCATTAACCCCCAACAGCTATTCGGAGAGGAAATGATAATGTATGCATAGGCATTTTGTTTAGTTCATTGGATACACTGATAAAAGGTACGTAACAAGGTAGTATTGCACCGTTTTTGTTAATTCAAATATTGGTATTTATACAGAAAATAATATATAATATAAATGACATGAATGGTTAAGACTACAAAAACAAGCAAGTCTTATACAGCCGTATGTCTTTAGGAGGAGTATTGAATGAACTTGGCTTTTGGTTTGGTTTTAATTAGTGATTCCAAAAATGTCGACCACCCACCTTTGTTAGGTTCCACAGAGCCATATCTAAACATCATGTGTTTGCACTCACGGCGCACAAAGGCTCCGTTTTATGGGAGATTTGGAATTAAATCTGTAACTTTTGAACCCGTGGACCGATCTTATTGAACAACAAACATGAAACATAGTACAAGTGCCACAAGATCTGATCATGCTGATGATATTATGTCTGCTCCGCGGAACAGAATTTAATGCACTGTTGTTGGCACCGGGGATATAAATTTGTAGCCATTGCAGCGGTATCCTGGGCATACGCTCCAAATTTGTCGTGGTCAATCCAAAAGTTGCTACATATTGTTTCCAGGATAACACTGAATCTTTTATTAGTTGCACATCTATTCTAGTTATTCATGGCGTTGATAATGGGTCTTCGAAAAATCTTCGAGATGTGTTCCCATCGTTGGTTGTGCCAAATCCTTGCTTTATTATATCTACCTTAATACACATTTTTTTGTATAAACTTCTGCTGAATTTGACGCTTTCTTGCTTGATGAATCCACATTGAAATGTGGGAAAAAACCTTTTTGTCACTTCTAAAACTATTTGACTGATCTGACACGATGTTAAGTTACCGTAACTATTTGATAGAAAGTTACCGAAATATTTCCATCAAAAAAGTAATTACACAGGAATGTATATTCGAAAACAATACTTGCCATCGCGAAAAACTTCATAGTAATAAAAACTTCCTCGGCCTCTAGCATAGTATTTCCACAATACATGCATTGCAAGGAAAATCGTTTGAAAGTGCCGTTTCCAAAAGTGGCTAAAAGTGGCTTCTAGTTTTTGCAGCATCGATAGATTATACTTATAGTTTTCAGAAAACGTTGGTCTCTTGCAGGATTTTTGTTATAGTCCATTAAATATTGAAATGCCCCCCTCAAAAGATGTCTTTACTTAAAAGCCTAGTTAAAGAAAATTGGTAAGCAAGATGAACAAACTGAAGATGCAGTTCGAGGGCCAAATGTATGCCCAATAAAAAAATTACTTTAGATTCCAAAATAGATAATAGGAATATGCTTAGGAAATATGCCACATCAAATTTGCTAAAAAAATACGTCTATTTTTGTAAATTTCAAGGTCCCAAATTTGAGATAACGGTACTGCCAAACGGATCATCAAAAGTCAACAAAATTTCTAGGTTCTCATATTTGTAGAATCGAAGAACATATACCATTTGGCCGAGAAAAATATGTCGCTTCGGGTATTTATTTCCACTGGGGGACCACTGTGTGGCGGTCTTTGTTGATCCTTTTTACAATATCCATGCATTTAGTGCAGTCATAGCCAGCATATTTAGAAATTACCAGAATCGGTTTTCAGCTTTTCGAGTCTATTTTATGGCGTCCCATGGAACTTTCCATCAGATTAATTGATGAGCTTTTTACAGTCTTTAATATTTTGTTGACGTGGTATCATTTTTACAGACTTTTCACTTTTATCGAACCTCTTTATATTAAGCTTAAGTTAGGTTAGTGTCTGAGAACCTTGAAAAAGGCAGCTACACATAGGCCAAAATGGGCCCGTTGTGCTACCACAAAGATCTAGTAGATCCTAATACGCTAACCATCTGGAGCGTATAAATATGGGGCGCCCAAGAGACTAAATCTGGGATGGGGAAGGCGCTGCAATTGAAAAGAAGGTGTGCAATGGCTTCTTCTTCCTTTTCATCCCTGCAACTTCTGCAAAAACCGTTGTAGGGGATACCTAGCCTAGATGCGTGAATTCCAATAGCACAATGACCGGTCATTACACTGACGAGGGTTCTAAGATTTATCCTATTCATACTCATGAGTTCGCGTGAGTATTTTGGGTCAATAGTATGCCATAATGGCTTTGTCATTAGGCATCCAGTCCCAGAAGACCATCTACGTGTGGTGTGAGTAAGCGTTTCAAGCTTCACTAGATCTTTTGCAGAAGCAGTTGGTATGGGCGGCAGTTCCCCTTCCGGAAAGAGTTTTGAGGTGGCTCCCTTTCTAGCGAGTTCGTCTGCTGGGCGATTCTCTGGAATATCACTGAGCTCAAAAAATGTTGGATACCAGGGGTGTAAAGTAGTTGTCACAGTATACAACGTAATTTATTTGCCCTTTGTAACTATCGCAACTAGAACCTATCGAAATAAGCAAAATTGAACCGAAATCATGATATAGGCCGCAATGCTCAGTGTGTCTGGTTATATCGTATTTGGTTGAAATAACGGTATTGTACTTCACTATATCTATGTGCACATGCATATATTTTTTCTTTCACACCAGTGTTACCAACTATAAAGTTATTAAAGAAAAATAAATTATTTTTCAAATTTCCTTAAAAATTAAAAAATGCTAATAAGTTTGTTATAAGTAAGTTAACTTAAATCGGATGGGTCTACGTTTTTTTACATTGGATACACTTCGAGTCAAGAAACCTAAAATAGTAAGCCATAAGTAAATAAAGTCCAAACTAAAGGAGATATATATTTTTTCTTAATGGTTTATCTAAATCTCATTAAATCTTAAACAAAATTAAAATTTTATCTTTAAAGACACACTGGGCATTTAAGGGTTAACTCTACATACCTCAAAGTCATAACAATTTACAAACTGCGTTACTAGAAGCACGATCTATGGGCCAGACTAATTTATTCTGACATCAACTAACAGCAAGGAAACGTTCAACGCTTAATGTTACACAATATTGGTTCCCCAAAAATGACTATTGATTATTCTTAATATTAGAGAAAATTGGTTTCGGAAAATGATTGCTGCGGCAGATGTTTACGATGTAAATTCAAACATTTACACGCTTAAGTAATTTTACACTAATGTACTTACCGCCCGATCACCCAAATTTCTCACTTTACAGTGTAATTTTGCTGTTCGACCAACTGCTGCTATGACTGAACGCTGTGTTGTATTCTCGAAATAGGGTTGCATGTTTTGTCCTACGACAACTGTCGACAGCTCATTTGATGTTGTCCATGATTGCTCTGTGCCTGAAAAACCAACGAGAATGTATATGTATAATGAATAAAAAGTGCAAGAACAGAATAATCAGAACACGAAATGAAAAGTCTATATTCTTTTATCCAGAAACCTCTGGTCAATATTGTAAATTATAGACGTACAAACGAAAATATGTAGGTGTGTATATAAATAGATTCGAGTTTTCCTTTTTTTCACGGAAACGGTCGTGTTGTTTGCGATGGGGTGAGTTTGGATATTCCAAGGTGATTTCTTTTTTTGTTGCGGGCGGCAATAGGGCATAGCCCTGCTGGGAAATAAACTTATGGGATTATGTGTCGGACGGAAGTATTTATTGGAATTTATAAGAGTAAGATGCTGGCACTGGCGACAGGAAGTGCGGGGTGAAAGGTGATTTAATTACCGCCTCTATCGGACATTGCCGAAGATTCTTCTCCGTATTTTTCCATTGACAGGTAGAATGTTATGCCATTTATACACAGGCAGACGCTGCGGTCATTACAATTCATTAATTTTTGAAATCAATACTGGCGCAGTATTTTATCTTGATAGGTGGCAGTATTATGCGAAACGTGTTGTATTGAGAGTGAAGGGATACAAGTTAGATATAATAGATTCACAGAGGTAGAACCTGGGATGAGCTGACATTTTCGACTGGAAACATTGTCATTAATCAAGCTTTCTCACGGAGCTCAAATAGTGACTTAATGAAAAAATGTTATGTAGTGATTAATATTTAATTTACGATATTTAATAACGAAGGTATGTATTTCAGCCGGGCACTGTTTTGAAGTGCGGTCGAAATGGGCCCATGACTGAATATTTGAACAAAATGCTTTGTGGTTATGATGTTTTTCACGTCGGGTAAAAACAATTCTGAAACATTGTTTAACGGCCTTTCGCTTATGAGTTACAAAGGTGCAGTTACTTAAAGCTCGAGACCAATTCTTTATACTTTGGGTGAAAAGCAGTTGCAAAGAAAATTAACACGAATTACTACGATAAAGCATGTTACCGTAGTACTAACAAAGGATCAAGATTGCCTCGCAGCTTTGAAGAGCCCATTGAAAGAACTGGACGATGTAGGCTGTAGGGAAACACCAAACTGATATTGTTTCAACTTTCTAAATTAAAGCCTATGCATCCACTGAGCCTCCCTTATTGAGCCAAAACCCCTTAGTTCTAATTTGTAATATTAGGTAATATTAGTAGACATTTATTGTTCTAAATTTTTTTAATCCGGGACGCGAAAGAGCCTATTGCCTCGGTTTGTTGATCTATTTTTTTTTTAACACTTTCACTGTTTTAATACATATAAACATCATATTGAAACTTTTTTTTTATTTGCGAAATAAATCTATTCTTTCTTTCGAAGTGTATAAATTTATTTTTTGACAAATTGAAATATGCCTCGATCACACAATAGTCACATAAATTGTATAAAAATTAGTTAAATACTGGATACATTTAGCAAATAAGTAATAATAACTGTAAGAATTTTAATATTAATAATATTAATAATAATAATAACAATAATATGGATGGAGTTACAGGGACTAGCTTCACCATTCGTGTTGTGCGAGCTGTTGTTCTCTCACGACTGAAAGGGACCAACAGTTGTATGCCAACAACAAAAGGTCAATTTGAGAAGCTTTCTCATACCCTTTGAGCATTGTCGGTGACTCGAAAAAGGTGGGGCCGTGAAAAGTATTTTCCTGGTATTGGGAATGAACCTAAGTAGGCTTAAGTGCGTCAGGGACGACTTACCAACCCAAAACTATATAGCTGCTAATTATACAGATTATGTTTTCTTTTGTATGGCTGGTATCAATGCGAACATCGTTATGATAGGTAGTGAGCATTGTCACAAAACTAACGAACATTTGACATTCAAAAATTAACTTATTATGATACACATACAATGGCTTTTTTCCATATCGAGTAACTTAGGTGGAATTTCTTTCCGGATTGCGAAAAGTGTCCCATTCCGTGTCATATGGCGTTTTTTCATCTCGCAATTAAGCCCGTGGGACGTGATAAATTACGATAGGTTACATTTCTATCAATCAAGCCTAACAAAAAGAGAACAGGACAGTAACTCAACAAGAGAAAGGCGAAAAAAAACATGAATCGATCAGTCATTTCTTATGCTAATCGGTCTCTTTGGTTTGTTACAGGAACACAATTTTGACGCTGATCAACATAAACCTGAATATTTTATGAATAATAGGTCTCAGCAGCAATCCATAATCCATTTGTTCATCAAAAGTTGCACAGTATGTGTACAGTGTACAGTAGTTCGTATAGTGTAAATTTAACATTGTACAAGGGATTAGGGACATTTTTTGTAGAGATTAAGAGTGACATTTGATAGTGAATTGGGTATCATATTAAAAAAAAAAAAAACACACGATATCCTCATTGAGCTAACATTTCTGGTCTATCTAATGAAAAACAGCATGATATTACGCAAACGGAGTTAAATTTACACTAAAACTGGAAGAAGATTAAAATACAGGTGCTCGTCACTCCCCTTTGTGATACAGTCGTTAGTTAAATTTTAACCGTTTTCTGTTTTACGTTCATATTATCATTTCAAATTTTGTTGCTTAAACGGAAAAGGACATAAGAGGCAGAACTGTAATATGTGATCGATTTTACGCTTTGCATGCTAGCCCCGATCTCCCACAATTTTAGTAAGGTCCCTACACTGCACTCAACATAATCTTACTTATCCTTAACCTAACCAGATATTTGATTAGTAAACTGTGGAATCAACTCTCCCAAGTCTGACAAGACAGGACATAGAGAATCGGTAAGTGATTTCTTTGATTTTTTTAAGCTTGTGAATGGAAGTCACCAATGTGTAGTTCTAGGACCTTTATTAAAAACTGGCTTTATAAAGCCGTATAACCGTATAACCCGTGATCTACACTTGATATAACTTTCATGTAAAACATGTAAATGTTTTTTTCATTTCTATTTTTTTTTACTATTATATATATATTTATAATACTTAGTACACTTACCCCTTAAATTTACAAGTCAGTGAATTTAGCATTTTTGAATTTTCCAGTTAGGGAAACCTCTCTCTTACGAACAATTCGTCATGAACCAGGCATGAGGGCAGTGAGTGAAACTTCGCTTTATGGACACCCCTCTGTAAGGGACACCTCTCTCTTACGAACAATTCGTCAGGGACCAGGCATAAAGGTAGTGAGTGAAACTTCGCTTTACGGACACCCCTCTGTAAGATACACCTCTCTCTTGTGAACTCGTCATAAAGCCGGCATGAAGGTAGGGCAGAGTTTTTCAAACCCTTTTCTTTAATAAAATAATTTCTAACTTTCATTAATAGCGGGCACTCAAAGCTAAAACGTACATGAAAGAGGCGACGTAAATGTAAATGTATGTGTCTAAAAGTATACTAAATCAAAATGAGTACATTTGAAAATTGCTTACTTTAAACCAAAAAGCAAATTTTAAACAATTGTCAATTTTCATGAATAAAATTATTTTCTCTCCTTAGAACGGACAACCATGATGGTCCGCTATAGAAAAGCTTCACTGTACTAATACATGCTTCTAAATCTGTCTTCACAAGAAATCATGTCACCATTTATGATGACCTTGAACATCCACTTACTTGACGCCATATTAGCATCATCATCTTCTGACCCGCAAAGGACCACGCCATAAGATCGGTCAAATTTAAGTGATTTAAGCAAAACAAATTCTCAAAGGAAGCGATCAAGTATTAAGGAATACTATTTTAATATTAATTTTCCTACCTCTATAGAAAACACACGAAAAAGGTTGTAGACCTTTCTGGGGAACACCCAGAATTTCTTGTTTAACTTATCCTTTTGAGGCATATTTTATTTCCTCTCTCGGACGCAGCAAGTTCCCATTATTTAAAAAATTATAAACTTAGATTCGTTGGTTTGAGTGGGATCGTTTGTAATTTGTGTAATACGCTCTAAAAAATAAATTCACAATTAACGCTGTATCAGGGGTTCGCAAAGTGTGTACCGCGGCGGACTGGTGCGCGCCGCTAGGCGGTTTTTATTCAAGCTTCGCTGCTTGTGCAAATACTTCATAAAAATTAGGCAGATTAAGGTAAAATTTTTCAAATAAAAGTATGCACAGATGTTCGAGAAGAACATGCGGCCCCGCTGTGTTATTGCATTTGGCGACGGGATTCACACAGAATTGTTTCATGTCGTGTGTTCGAATTACAATTACAAGAAGAAAATTACAAAGAAGTTTACACCTTTTTACAACCAGAACGTCGTTTGTTACTTTATCTTGCATGCTTGTTAGCGAACATGCATGCATGCTTGTTAGCGGATATACTTAAGAAACTTAATAAATTGGGTCTACCTTGAAAGGCAACTACACACACATTCTGAAAATATTGCGATGCTTAGAAAGAAATTGCAGTTGTGGATAAAAACGATGAATGAAGGTGGCGGTGAAGATTGCCTTGCGTAATAACATAAATATGCGACATCTAATGAACTGTCCCACAAGACATGGCGTCGCTTTTCCCGGAACACCTTTCGAAATTCATGGAAAGGTTTTCAAAACACCAATATAAATTCCATGTACACCCTCCATCAGAATCCATATCGCAAGGGGAATTTAATTCTATAAAAAATAAACCCACATTCACATTGTGGTCGTTCTAATTTTTGTACATATCAATTTTTTTTACAATTTTTTTATAATTTGGGTTTGTTGTCTGCGGTGAAGAACCTGTGCACATTGGTCTTAAATATCTGCTGATTGTAGTCTTTGGTGCGGCTGAAGGACGAGTCTTTAAATTTAACTGTGAGTCCGAAAGTAGGCTTAAAGCTAAACTGATGAGTATTCAAAAGGAGGAATGCAGTTGGCTAGCTCACTTGAGCATCGTTTGTTAAAATAGCGAAAAAATACGGAAAAAGAAGGGAAGATACGTCGATCTTTGAGCGATTCTAATGACTCGGCGATTGTTGTCTCCTAAAAGTTTTATCGGTCGCTTTTGGATTCCATCTGGTAGGTCCAGGGTGGTGTTTGGGGCACCAGACCAGATATGAACCTTGTACTCAAGCATGGGGCGGATATACGAATTATAAATTAAAGCCAAATCAAAGGCTGTGAAATATTTCTTGCATCGATTAAGGATGCCTAAACATTTCGCAGAATTTTTGGCGAACTCAAATATGTGATCGCTCCAATTAAGTGTTGTGTTGATATATATACAAAGGATGAAGTTTTCCGGTTTCATCAAACAAGCGCCATTCATGGATAATGACTGATTAACAAGGATTCGCTTGAGTGACAGCTGACAGCAGTAAGTTTTTTAAGCATTGAATTCCACTCGGTTGTTATTCCCCAGTTAATTATTCTGTCAATATCGGAATTCAATGTGCTTAACATACGCCGCCGTTCCAATTCTACGACCGAAGGGCGGGGTTGCGAGTCTTGAAAAGCTGGTGGTGCTGTCATAAGCGACGGAATGAATTGGATTCGAAGTGGCAGACAAATGATCATTTATAAAAATGAGAAAGTGTGTCGGAGACACAAAACTGCCTTGAAGGAGACCAGCATTTAGTTGGTGTATATCAGAATTGAACCAATCGAAAGCAACGAGAATTGAATGGACTCAATCGACTGTAGCTAGGGTAGGGCGTCGAGACAAAATACTAAGCTTATAGGCGCTATGTTATTAACAATGCAGTGCACATTATAATCATTTGATTGCATTGCCTTACGTTACAGCACAAAACGAGAGCCCACTCAAAAAGGATTTATTCTTCAGTCAGTCCTTTTGCTAATAAGGTCTTAAGTGTCGCAATCATCCGATTTCTGTTGACTTGACTAGGAATAAATTCAATTCATGTTCGTTCTCCATTCCGAGAACATTCAGTGATGCCAATCAATATCCAAATGAATCCATTTGTATTCAATGTGTCCACCATATGTATGTACATTCCAGGCAAACAACCCACGCAGGTCCATAAACAAATGCTAAAAGTAATTTTATTCTATCGAAAAGTGAAGATAGTAAAAAGATCCAGTAATACGAAAAGCAAATAACCAAAATCAAATGGAAAACCCATTCTGTCGCATGCAATAGTTGTCCTTCTGCTTGCCTTATTCAAGAGGGCTCTCAATTACAAATCTTATACACTCCTTCAGTCACACACAGAAATAAAGTAACTCCGTAGCCGGAGATACGAAGACAACAAATTACACCACTAGGGTGTATACCACTTACCCAAACACCACACTGTATCCACACTGCTGGAGTTTGCTTGAAAAATATCGCAATTCTCGCATTTGCACATAAGTTTCCCGTCAGTCCCCAAGCACCACCCATCGGAACTCACTCTCGGTCTCAGTTCCGGAATTACATTAAGTCCTTATCCATCGCATCGATGATGGGAGGGTGTGCCCGAAGGTAATATCCATCTAACCGAATATGTAGCCAAACATTGTTTCATTCTGCAACCGCAAATACTCCTTTTGTTAATGAATTTAAAGCAGACTAGAGAGAAAACCACCAAACAGGAGGAGCAGGAGGAGTGCAAAATTTACTAAGTCACTGGTGGCAGGTGGCCAGAAACCCTTTGGTTGTTAATTCGAATTCCTTACAGTTGGGCACTGCTACGTTGTGCGCTGCGAGTATCATTTCGTTGAGATTGTTGGATTGCAACGTGTTACTTCCGCTTGATGATTTTCTCCGACGACGACGTAGCCAGTTCATTACTTTGAAACTTTCGCATTACGACCATTAAAATTAGAAATTCAAATGGTACCCATTGCGGATAAGGAAAATTATGCGGTTATTTGGGGTTTTCATTCCACAAACGCGAAATGATTTCCTCTTCGTTTCATTAGTAATAATAAAACGGAATTTCGATCCACCACGTGTGCAAACGACGAGTAGTCAAATTCCAAGTCATTTGGCACCGCACTTACCAACTGTGTATCTCCCCCTAATCTGATTGTCCCTCCCACTGAACCTAATCTATATAATGGCTTATACAAAAAAAGATATAACATCGGGTGACCCTAGGACACTCCGTACCGTACGAACAACTTTATCAAGCAAACACAAAGGGAAAAAATTATAATCTCATTTCTATGTTTGCGAATATGCTCATAAATAGGTGTGTATGTGTGCACAATCTCACACACACACGCACATGACAGGATGTATGTTCCAGTGAATGGCTAGAAACAAAGCCGAATTGTAATTGTCCAGATATGCTAACCAGGAGGCGGATGGTTGTTGGTTTTATTCTTTTTAAAAACATCGGATAA